>JACTOM010000070.1:1033321-1546197 GCA_015832385.1 Elymnias hypermnestra
ATCGTATCGTCGGGGTCGTTAAGGACATATTTAGGCCGTCTCTTCCTAGGCGGAACGTTGAGACGGATCCTATAAGAGGACGCGTTAACCACTAGTGAGTTCCTATGATTGATGGCGCTCTCGAAATAATTTTCGGAGAACTCTTTATCGTGGGGAGTTTGTGTTTCCCTTCGAGTCTGCTCAGATTTCCGTTACCTCGGCTCTATCTTCCAAAACGACGGCGGCATTGACTGTGATGTTACTAGCAGGATAAATGCAGGTTGGATGAAGTGGAGGCAGGTCTCGGGAACAATTTGCGATGCCAGAATGCCCCTTAAACTAAAGGGGAAAATTTATAAGACGATCGTAAGACCTGTCATCCTGTATGGATCAGAGTGCTGGGCCACCAAAGGGGAAAATGAAAGGAAATTGCATGCAGCGGAGATGCGAATGTTGAGATGGATGTGTGGAGTGACAATATTGGATAAGATTAAGAATGAGTATATTAGAGGAAGTGTGAAAGTAGCACCAGTGACCGAGAAGTTAAGGAGTGGAAGGTTAGCCTGGTATGGACATGTAATGAGAAGGGAGGATAGCCATGTATGTAAGAGGGTCCTAAATATGATGGTAAGCGGCAGGGTCGGGAGAGGGCGACCAAAAAAAGTGTGGATGAATTGTGTGAAAGAGGATATGACAGCGGATAGAGTGAAGTGGCGAAAGGAAACATGCTGTGCCGACCCCACCTAGTGGGATAAGGGCAAGAAAACAACAACAAATATGCTGTAAACATTCCTAAGCAGTACAATAATAGAGACGTTAGTTATGCATATGTATAAACAAACGAATATTGAATATACATAGTTAATTAATGATTAAATTAGAGGAAATATAGAAGAAGGAGATAGTTTCTTTTATTATTATTTAATATAATATGCAAGATTATTTCTTTATATTATAAAATATTTTCAATTTTTTATAAAGTAACTTTAAAAATGCAACGCCTTACTTTGTCAGATTGCACTATAACTTATCGATAACGTGGTGTAATAATTATAGTAAAATCGTTCTCACTACCTTATAGATACCTCGAATAAATAATATATGCTCACGGATATATCTGGTCGTTTTTTTTATTATATTAAATATAATAAAAAAACGACCAGTCGTCTATATTTACAAAGGTAGAAACTTATCTTTTATTCTATAAGCTTTAGCTCATATTAGTTCCTTTTAATTAAGAAAAACACTTTGGTAATAGTTTATAACATTTCGAACTTATATAATCAACGTAGATTTCGTTCTATGATAATCGCGTTTTCTACGTGTAATGGCACGGTTTTACGATCTAGTAGATAGTGAATATTCGCATACAATTACTATTCTGCAATATAAAAAATTTCATATTCATAATTCCTAAATGTATAGAAGAATATTATCTACATACTTGCTTTTCCTATTCAAGGCTATTTATTACATTAAATATGATTTTAAAAAATACTCAAACTTTTGACATTGACACTTAACATTTAGTTTCAATTCAGACACAAATTTCGAAGTACAGTGCCAATGTTTGAAAAAAATGATAATATTTTTCGTATTAATTAGTTATGTAATATCAACACTTTACTGTTACAACAGGATGTTATAAATATGTATTTAATGCACATTGAAGCTTAAATTCTAGTCGGAAGTTAGATACAGTACCTCAGGTTATACCTAAGAGCGCTGATCAGTTATCACATCGTATTACAAATATTAAAACAATACAATAAGATGCTATTCCGACTGAAATCGCCTTTAAATGTTCAACGTTCAATGAAACGATTTTTGACACAAGAAGTGTCTGCCAATGAAAATTCATTGGATTACTGTGCGAGCATTGTAAGGTATTGACCATTATATTTCCAATACATGCGATCATAAAAGTATATTGCAGTATACTTTACTGTTGAAACTCGTTTTGTACGTTAAGATTTAATTAACATATAATATTTTCTTTTTAACATATTAAAAAAGTATATATTAGTATTTGAAAAGTTATAAAAGAATTCTTCTCGTACTTGAACATTATTGCAGATAGGCAGCATGATTATGAAAACTACTTAGCAACCTTACTTATGACCAAGACCCTCAGATCTCCTGCCTTAGTTGTTAGAGCCTTCAATACTGAAATAGCGAAAGTTCAGGATCAAACAACTGATCCACAAACAGCTGCAATGAGACTGCAATTTTGGCAAGATTCTGTAGGATATATATATGACCATCAAGCTGCTACTATACCAGCCAATCCAGTTACCCAAGAGTTATATAAGGTATTTCTAAAAAAATTGTAATTAAACTTTTATTTAGGTTAAATTAAAAAACTGGAATAACTAAATGTTTTAAAAATACTAAATTTCTGTTTAAAATATTATCTTAAGATTTTTCCTAAATTAAAATATTACAAATATTGTCTTATGGGTATTGTCTTTTAATACCATATTTTTTAATACATAAAAATTAGACGTAATAAATATACCTAATTGTAATAAATACATTACAGGTTTGTGCAAGTTACAAGCTTCCCAGACGTTATGTTGAAAGACTTGTTTCATCAAGAAGTGAATTACTCAAGACTAAATATTTTAGGTCATTAGAAGATGTAGAGAGGTACACAGAAAATACTGTTTCAACAGTTTACTACTTGCTTCTATGTATTGCTGGTGTGACTAATGTACATGCAGACCATGCGGCTTCACATCTAGGTAAAGCTCAAGGAATAGTCAATATGCTCAGGTTTGCATCTTATTATTTCTGTATAAAATTAATTTCATTATAAAAATTAATTTTCACAAATGCCTAAGTAAGCTAAACATTCATATACATGGGCTCTGAGGAAGTCTTAGAATAGTTGTAAATATATATTAAATTTGTTTATTATCACTTTATAACACAATATCCTTTTATATCTTGTAGTTATTAATGACTATTTTATGTGATGTATTGTAGTATAATATATATTGAGGTTTTTTTTAAATTTTGAAGATATAGCACCAATGACTTTTTATACAAAGGAGCTGTCTATATATACAGTGTAAATTATGAGTTAAACATGATTTACTGATTAATCAGCAAAGCTTCGGTTCATTATGTTTCCTGCAGTATCACCTGTGTGAAATTACAAAGATCTTATTCATCACATTAGCAGTCATTTTGCCAAATTTCAACTCCATTGTATATGGTTTTAAGATTCTCATGATGATTGTATTAGTGAGAATTATTGCAATCTCTGTCAGGCAAAATAATTATATACGTACACACACACATTAGTAGAAAGTGAGTTATATCATTATTCCAACAATATTCTTTTAGGCAACTTTTGAAGACTTGCCAAAAATTTAGAGTTGCAAATGCAGGAAAGAAGCATGTTACATAGCTAGACTGCTTTAACCATGCAATAGTTGCGATAGTATTTTGTACTGTTAACACGAAATTTAAGTTTATTATGGCAGTGAGATTGAAGGGTAAGATTGATAACATTAAACACAATGTCTCGAAAAGTAAAGTTATTTTTGAGACAACTTGAGGTATGAGGAAGATATGGGACAAAATAATGTAAAATTAAAACAGATGTCTTAGTCTTATAGGTAACCATTTTAGCTGAGCTTGATATTCTCTCACATGATCAAATTTCTTCTGGCCATAAACAAATCTTATGCAAAGATTTTGCAGACATAAAATAGAAACAATTTTAGTGTTTTATACACAATTTGTTATTTACATAGCTAAGGGCTGGTATGGTATGGTACATTATATATACTTGTTGTAACATGCCTCTTATATATAATGAGTTAAATGTTACAGATCAGTTCATGTATCTAATTATCATAAAACAGTATGTTTACCAATGGATGTATTGATGAAATATAAAGTTAGCCAACAGTCTGTTCTAAGAGGAACAGATGATGAAAATATGAGAAATGTTGTTTTTGATATAGCTAGTAGAGCTAATAGTCATTTAGAAAAGGTGAGTAGTAAGTTTAGTTATATAATATCAATTGATAAATTATCCATCTCTAGATAGTAAAATAATACAGTTTTTATTTCAGGCAAGAAAAATATCAGTCCCAAAAATATGTAATCAGATATTTTTACCAGCCATAGCTGTGGACAAATATTTATTGAAACTGCAAAAGAAAAACTTTAATATTTTTGATCTTACACTACGACAAGGTAGCCCCACACTACCTATAAGTTTATATTACAGAAGGCTTATAAACAAATATTAATTTTAGTATAAATAGTGTTAAACTTAATTTATTTACAGCAAAGTACAAATAAAATATTTAAAGTTGGTTTGTGATTTATTATAAAAAATATATTTAAATTAGTATTATATTTGCAGAGTGACACTCGCCTGGATTTTTATGGCGAAAAATTTTGTTATGTATGCTTGGTTAAAGTTAAAAATTTGAATAGCTTTTTACTAGGTTAGAGGCACGTCTTGATTTTATTTTCTTATTTGAACTAGATGTTAGGTAGTTAAGATGCCCCATCCCTACAGATGACGTAATATTATTTCGTCTAAATTATATAGTCAACAATCTGTGCTGCCATAGACATTACAAAATAATTTATGTAAAATAAGAAAAAAATCGTCAAATTTTATTATACTACCTAAGTTATAACATGTGAGAAAGCTACGCATACTAATAATGTATAATATAATACACTCAAAAGCTCACATATACGAGATCACTCTTTGTCACTGATTGTTAAGGACGAAATAATACGCCAGACGCAGCGAATGTTTTAAAGAGGGTATCAAAATAAAGGAGAAAAATAAAAATCGTTTATCGATGTATTTTTACTTCAAGCTAATTCATTCATGCAAATAAATAATCATCACAATTGAGATTCAAGCATAGTTTGGCATCTCGAGTATATATTATAGTACCATATTTAATTGCTGTAAATGTCTTTAGGGCACTAAATTTAGTTAACAAATCGGTAAAAAAGGGGTTCTATAAGGATACTGACTAAGTTTGTCACAATGAATTTAAGTTTTAATCTCATTCCTAGAGTACTTAAGTTAACGTTTTTCGTTACCTTCGTCTATATAAACGTAGTCAAATAACTACTATTTGACACTACACGTACAAAAAAACTTGTGATATAGATTTAACGACAAAAGTCGATATTACACTTAGTTTTGTATGTATATATAATATCAGATGTTCAATATCAGTATACATACAGATGCAATATCAAACAAAGTTTGGACGAAGGTAAACGAAAGCGCCACCTTAAGGGACGACATAGGGCTTCACATAATTACTATATTAAAATATTAATTTGTAGAAGTATTAAAAAGACTTAACCACCTTATAACTAATATAAAAAATACATGTTCACTTCGTCTTTTTGCACAGATTGAAATACATAATAGCTTTGGTTCTGAAAGTAAAGATTCTTTGGTCGACTACAACATACTTCTTGTAAAATTATATATTTTGAAGCAAAGATAAAATGTATAAAAATAAAAACTTTTCCGAAAAACGATAAACACAATTCACTTTACAATCTATGTCAGGGGTCGCCGACCTTATAGGGGGGCCACCAATGTTGAGAATATTTTGGTGAACCACAAACGCTATAACAATATTTTGGCGGGTCACATTTCATATAATCAATAACTTTTTATAGTTTAGACTAATTATTACATTTATAGGCGCGGGCCGCATCGCGGGTTGCCGACCCCTGCTCTATACTAAGAGCGATTATACCATTATAAATAGAAGTCACACTAATATATCAGTGCTGTCAAGCAAATACGTAGTACCGGCAATATATTTTTAACTAATCCCTAGGATAATGCCGCTAAAGTTTATAATAACAAAATAAAATTTAAGTGTCCAAATGCGATATCGCTAGTCGATAATTACGTAAGCTATAATTTTCTTTCTTCTATCGTTTTTATAAATAAATTTGGAAATTTCGCATTTGCAAAATATTTACCTTTTTTAGTTTACTACGTGTTTGCTTAATAGCGTCGATATTAAATATTACAAAAAAAATATTTATATTTAATCTGTTGTAAATGTTGCTAGTGGAGAAAATTGAAGATCAGTTACGATATTCTGTTTAAAAAGAACTACATTATTAACAACTATAGTGCTACAGACATTACATTAGACAGTACATTATTAACAACTATAGTGCTAGACTACAATATAGCCCCTATTCTGAAATAATTCAGAATAGGGGCTATATTGTAGTCAGGCGCTATAAAAAATTTTATATGCCCTTAGATAACACAAATTATATATTATCAAGGACAGTTAGCTTTATTTTTAAAGCTTTTTAAGCTGGTGTAAGTTTGAACATTTCCCGATGAATAAAATCGAAATTTACCAAGCTCCGAAATTAATATACAGCAGAAATTATACTTAATGTCAAGTCTTCTTTTTATGTGCATGTAAAGTTTGGGATACTATTAATAAACCCAAATAAAATCTTGGCTAGTTAATTATTATTGATATTGGGATATAATTTTGCTGGCCTTATAACAAATAACACAGCCAATACATAAGTTAATTTGGAATGTAAAATTAAAACGTAAAAAATATTTGAGACTTAAGTCTAAGATAAAAAAGCTAAATTTAAGTACTAGTATTCAATCACATTAAGCTTGCTGCGCAATATAATAAAAGCTACCCAGTGTCTTTATCTACATATTATGTTATTCAGAGGGTGTTAAATCTTTTTCTGGTTCACCTTCAGACAATATCTGTTGCAAGAGATCATATACTGGTTCAAATGCCTTCCGACAAGCTGCATTTGTCGGTATGAGGTAGTCGTGCAAATCATGATGGCTAATTGTTCCATCATTTTGAATAAGGCCTTTGTCTATTGTAACCATTTCCACTTTATTCATACAAGCAACTTTTTCCCGCAAAAGTTGGTTGATTCTGACATTCTTTTCCCTTAATATATTTGGGTACTGACCTCTAGGTAATAGACTCTGTAAAATACACCAACAATACTGTATATGTAATATATCTTAAACATGTAAATCATGGGTATATGGCTATTTTTTCTTTTTTTATTGGCCAGATATGCTATTAAGCACAGTTGCTAAAATATAATTGTCAACCAGTAGAACCCTTTATATTTTAGAGTTATATATTTGCCAATCCATTCTAGCACTCGTGAATGAATTAGATTGTGAGGTTTAAAAAGGGAAAGCAAATAGGCAAAACTGCTCTGATTTGGCTGGATCAATTTTGAGGAATTTTTTTATGTGATCACAAATACTTGTAAATACTTATATATAAAAAGTATATTAATATGAGTTTGAGCTGTTTTAAAAGAATGGGAATACAAAGGCAGTAAGGCTTGATTTGATACTTAGATGATTGTTTACACATCATGTTTTTATATGTACAAGTGAAAATTACAAGCAATACTTACAGGTAACACAATATAAACATTTGGATGTTTTTCCCGGATTGTTTGGACTATTTCTAAGATACCTTCACAGACTTGATCTGGGGAGTGATCAACATTATTTGTTCCAACATGCAAAACTATTACCTATAAGATTTAGATTAGTTTAGAAACTTAATATAACAACAACCAAACTTCTAGAAAAGACAAATACTGAATTGGGTGACATATATAATGATGTAAAGCATAATAAAAAGCAATGATAATTACTCCAATAATGATTCAAAACAGACTTCTAAGCTTATTCAAAGAGTAGTAAGATTTAAAAATAAACAAAGACTAAATTAATGTTACCTTTTCGAACTATAGTATTAAAAATTTTAAGTAACAACATTTCACTTACTTTTGGTTCCACATGATCAAGCTCCCCATTTTTTATACGCCACAATACATTTTGCGTTTGGTCTTTGTGTATACTAAAATTAAGACAATGAAGTGGAGCAAACCACTGATTCCAAACTTCAGTATGTTCTAATGCTTGTAGTACAGAATCGCCTATGAATATAACGTCAGCATCTTTTCCTTTCGCATCTGAAAGGAATCTATTGTGCTGTAAATAAAATGATGAAAAGTGAAATTTCTGGATTTTTCAAACTATAAATAGAGAAAACTAATATATAAAATAAATATACAATGCTGGTCCATCTGCCGTCGCCTTCAGTGTCTTGCTGTGGAGCCGCTACAGAGCATGGGTTCATGTTATCGAGAATGTTATTTGCGATTCGATAATATATAATAAGAAATAGGATGAAGGTCGTTTATTATCGTTTAAAAAAATATAATATTTAATGTGCTCCTATCTTAAAATTAAAATTCAGTTCACCACTTTTCATAATTCATATACAATTCCATAGATAGTAATTTGACAACTATCGCAGATTACAGAGATATCTTTAACCTGTGACAGTGCTTCACTACTTAGTTTGTGATATGTGCAATTGGTGTAACATAAATAAAAGTTTTAACAACAAAAACCGCCTCCAAAACAATTAGAATGCTCTAAAAAGTAAAAAAATAATTTCGTTTTCTTTTTTAGAGTTCTCCTAAATAAAATGAAATGAAAAATATAGAAGTACTTAAAAGTCTATCAAATGGTTACTACAAATTAATCTAGTTATAATAATTATTTTATATTCGGAGTCACCGTCAGAAAAACTTAACTATTTTTTTCTTAGCTCTCCAACAATGCATAACAACTAAGAGCTTATTTCAGAGAAACTGAAAAATAGATGAGTTTGTTTTATAGGAGAAAAGGAAGAAAGAGAGATATAAAATAAAGTGTAAACTTTTGTCTTTTGATAATAAAGATCTTTTAACCTAAAATGTACGCACACTGCTCTCTCTCACTCCTGGACAGTGATATTGTGACTGAAGCCCCTAATGTAATATACAAAATGTTGTTTCCTCTCTATCTTTATATTCCTCACAACTTCCATTCGGCTCGCCCGACACATATCCTAACGCTCTTGTCATGCATTCACCAGGTTACTCCCCAAATCAAGTGTGTGTATAGTAGTTTTACTTCAAAAATGATCACAAAGGAAAACTTTCATATAACGGTCACAGAGCAAGTATCACTTAGTTTAGACCACTCCCTTAGTCGACAAAAGTTAATTTTATTCGAATGAGCGTTACATAACCGAGTGTTTCTCTTCTCATAGAGCGCACAGTGCGCCTAAAGAAGTTTTCATTTCAAAATCAGGAATCGATAACATATTAATAGATATTGGTGAATGCCGGCTATTCATATATTTATAGAAGAACACTGCGAGATAATCAGACTATGGACACTGTTATGTCCTGTTTTGGGTATATAGACAGACATATTGTATATATAGACATGTTATTTATTTTCTCTGTTTACTAAATCTATGGTGTCCTCTGTGTATAAGACGTCTTTATATTTACAGTATTTTCACATTTGTTTAATTGATATTCGTTTGATTTTAATTTGATTTGATTTAATTTTATAATTTTAAATTTAATTGTTTTTAATTTAATTTAGTTTAATTTCATTCATTTATTTTCTGTATTATTATATTCTATTTGTCACTAACATAGTTATAAGTTATTTGTATTTTAACAATTTGGGCCAAATGTTGCCTTGAATAAAAACTTATTATTATTATTATTATTAAATGTTGTTATTCCAAATGCTCTCTAGTAAACGTGGCATAACTACTAACTAACTAACGTATCCGTCATTTCTATTCTATTTTACTGATAACGTCAGACTTACAGCCATTGAAAAAGAGCAATAACTCCCACCCATGCTTACTCACTATTTTCTACTTTCTACTAGGGATTATCGATATTAGAAAAACATCGATGTTGACATCGATCTATAGACATCGATGTCCGATAAACATCAACACAAAAACATCGATGTTCTTCGGTAGCAAAAAATATTCTATATAACTATTTATCACAAATTTGACAAAAAAGGCAAATTTAAAAAAAAAACTAAAAATTTCGTTTGACGTTACCAAATTATAACTTCGTCGGGCAATCACCGTTAAACAAAACATCGTTTAAACATCGACATAAAAACATCGATGTTTTTCCGTAGCAAAAATAAAATACTCTATACAACTATTTATCACAAATTTGACAAAGCAAATTCTTAAAAAATACACTAAAAATTTCTATTCAAGATATAATATATTACTCAACATAAGGTTTATTCTTTTTTTGTACTTTCTTTTTACCTTTGTTATTGGTGTTTAGTTTTATTTTTTTGTTATTTGTAACATATGTCCGAGTAGTTCCCTTAATTTTAAGCAATACTCATTGTTTTATACATCTGTATGAATCTTAATTTTAAAAGATATATGTATTCTTATAAATTAAAAGAAGACTAGGTACATAATACGTTTATTTATCCATAACAATTCAAAATGGCGGCAATATTTAAAATAGGCATGACAATGGCGTATGAAATGTCGAACGTGACTTAAGTGACTGTTCGCGTGCGCGGCGTCTCTGCGACTGCTCCAGTGTGACCAGCTAGCAACCAGTGTGGTCAGCTACAAACTGGGGTGGCCCTCTACAAATCGGTGTGACATTTCTAACAGTATATTATTTAAATAACGCCGGCTACGGATAAGGGAGTACCGCTAGGAGGCGCGAGTGTTGACTGTTTCAATGTTGATTTGTTAACCGTTGAGGACGGTTAAATGAAGTTGGCCTTTTTTTTATCTCTTAGGACACGTTTTGATATTTTATTTTCGTTGATGGTCGATGTTATCGAAATCAAAACATCGATGTATCGATGCTTTCTGGCAAATCATCGATGTATAGCGATCATCCCTACTTTCTACTGTCTATCACCGACATACTCTGTAAACTTAAACTGTAATGTCAAAAAATTCATATGGGCATCTTAAAACGTTTTGGAGTTATACTTTGAAATTCCTTAATTCAAAAGAAAATACTCATCACAGTTTAAGTATGTCATAGAACTAATAATTGTTTCCTATAAACATTTTACACATTTGTATTACAAAAGTATGGCAGACGCTGTAGAAGACTTAGACTTCAATATTTTAGAACAAAGACATAAAAAAGAAAAGAAAGAATTGCAAGCACAGATACAAGCTCTTAAGAAGACTGCGAAGAACGACAAGACTAAAAAGAAAGAACTTACAGCAGAGATAGCGAGGTTAGAAGCAGATTTAGAAAAGCGTCAAAAAAAAGAAACAAATGTGATCCTAAATGGATGTAAAGATGCCAATGGTTCTTGCAATAAAGAAGAAGCAGAGAACGAAAATATAAAGCTAAAAATGTCAAAAGCAAAAAAGCGACGGGAGAAAAAGTTACAGCAAGAAAAGGATCGGGAGAGTGAGATTAAATTACAAGAATTGGAGAATTTAAATGGGCCTAGAAATATCGAAAATCAAGCAATGTCGTCTAGATTACAGGAAAGAAAATTGAAGATTCATGCAATACCCTCAGATGGAGATTGTTTATATCGAGCTGTTGCTCATCAATTGGAAAATAAGTATAATAAAAAAAAGTCTGTTGACAGTTTAAGGCAAGAAGTTGCATCCTATATTATGGATAACAAAGATGAATTTTTACCCTTTATGTGCAATCCAGAAAATGGTCTTAATATATCTGAAGAGGAGTTTGAAGAGTATTGTGATAAAATAACATCTACCAAGGTATGGGGTGGTCACATTGAAATAAAAGCACTGTCAAACTGCTTAAAGAGTCCTATCACTGTCATACAAGCAACAGGACCAGTTGCTATAGAACAAGGATCAGAATATTCAGGGCCCCCTTTAATAATTACTTATCACCGACATATGTACAGCTTAGGTGAACATTATAATTCTACTGAAATTTTAGGTGAAAATGATGATTAATATAACATGTATATATGAATAAACATCTAATAGGTAAAAGGTGTTTGTGTAAGATAATGTTGATGCTTGTTATGTTAAAAATTTTATTATTTATGTGTAACATACAAATTTATATAAACATTCATATGTAAAAAAAGCTTCCTAGCTTCTATGGTAAATATACAGGGACATCTAAATTTACTTGCTTTGTATGGCATGATAGAAAAGGGTTATTGAATTGTATACCTTTTTATTAAACTGAACTATTCTTTTTATACTTGATGACATAAGAGATTTTAGATAAACTATTCTTTTTTTTCAGAGACATGAAATTATTATTAATAGGTTAGTCTAATATCCTTCTATAAATTCTTAAGTGTTCCAGCATTCTATAAAAAGCTATAATATAGGTTGAAAAAAAATAGTATTCTTAGATACTCTTATATAATGAATGTATCACATATATTTATTTATTTACCTATATTTATTTGTAGCTTACCAGATATATCTAATGACAAAAGTGTTTAAAGTTTTGCTGGAAAGATTTACATCTCAACTGTGTTAAGTTAGTGCTAACACTTGAGTCAGCAAAGTCAACAGTTATTTAAAAAAAAAACGTAAACTGGTGACCTTTGCTAAGGAACAGTTATGCAATTGATGTTGTCAAATTTTCAAATTATTTTTAAACCTGTTAGTCATATGTGAAATGCATACACTGGGTGTCATACAAAAATTTACTTTACAATCCCCACCAATTTTTCTACAAAGGCTTTTTCCACTCACTGTAAAAAAAAAATGCAAGAATGTGTTAGGTAGACAGCAAGAAAAGACAAATGGTTATTTTAACTACTTAACACGGCATTACAATATTGGACTATCCTTAGTTACAACCAAACATTTTATACAATAAAATATATACTTTAACCAAAGACATGAGACTTTTCATTAGCTATATGCTAAAACTGCTTAGTATTTTTGCTAGCCTGATCACTCCGTAATATGTATGGTGAAGGTAAATATTGTGAGGAAATCTCAAAACTAATTCTGGGGTATGTGTAGTCAATAAGTCAAAGTAAGTGCCAATCTGCAGTGGAGCAGCATGGTGGATCTATGCATTAAGAACCCTCTCTCCTATGATTGAGAAGAGCTGTGCTCAGTAGTGGGACATTAATAGGCTGCTACTAACCTACATATATCCTAGTACTCTGCATGGATATACCTTTATTGAAACCAAAGTAATAACAAAGATGATGAGGATAATAAAGAATAGATTCAAAAGTTTAAATGATTTTTTATACACAAAAGAATACACTGGTGCACATTTCTTACAAGTATTATTAAAAAACACTTAAGATCCATTTGCAATTGGGGTTTCTTCAGATTCTTTTTCTTGATGTTTATTGGGATCATCAGGCTTCATGGCGGGAAATAGTAGTACTTCCTAAAATATTAGTTTTAACGTGTATTTCATTATGTAAGTAACATTGAGATTAAAAAACTAGAATACCGAATTATTAAAATGAACTGATTAAAAATGGAATGTTGTTGATTTCATTGAAGGAAATCCCATATCAAAATTATACCAGTGACTGTAGGTTGTAGTCTTCAAGGTTAGAATTAGAGTAATTTAGTTTAGAAATATACAACTCTTATCCCTATATGTATATATTTCACTGACATTGAAACTAAAGGTTAACCCTTAAATAAGTTTATAAAAACTATACATTGTTATCAATTCTATTTAAATATACAACATTAAAATTGACATAAATTACAAACCCTATAAAATATGTAAGTGACCAATGTTAGATTAGTAGATATGATAAATTCCAAAAAAAAGTGAAATTATTGAATTTCTTAAGTTAAATAATATAAAAAATCTATTGGCCAATTTATTGATTGCATATAAATATTATTTTTATAATTGTTAATTGATTGTAAACTGAATATCATTTTATTTATATCATTATCTCCATTCAATTATATAACAAAGTTATTTTTATAAACATTTTAAAACATAATTAAATAGTTTTATTGATTTGGTATCTAATAGATACTTGGTATAAATAAAATTAGTTAGCATCCCAAATTCAAACATAAATGTTGTTTATGTCTCTTACAAATGTTAATAAAATGTATTTGAACCTGACTGGATGAAATAATTACATTTTAGTAACAATTTAATATTTGAATATAATATATACTCATCCAAATAAGTACTAATACATAATATATGTAAGTTGGAACTGAAAATAAATAAACAGATATTAAAAAACTCACTTTTATATTGTTGGAGTCGGTCAAAAACATTGTGAGCCGATCTACACCCAAACCCCACCCTCCCGTAGGAGGTAATCCATATTCTAGAGCAGTGCAAAATGCTTCATCTGTTGGAGGGGCCTCATCATCACCAGCTGCACGGTCTTTGGCCTGTTGCTCGAATCGTTCTCTCTGTGTGGCAGGATCATTCAGTTCGGTGTAAGCATTGCATATTTCTTTTTTCATAACGAATAGCTCAAACCTGTAAAGATCAAGCATAAAATCATTTTATTGACATTTAAACAAGAGATGACCATATATCATACACTCCCTATCAAAAACTTTTTCTAAAGATCGAATTTATTTTAATTGGTGTGTTTCTATATGGAAACAGAAGTTATAAGCCTGCTTGTACAGAAAAACTATTTTTTGAATCACCTTTATGCCACACATACATATAGTTATCCTCAAGTGATTTTTCTACCCTTTGCAGCCTAAGAATTATTCACAGAACACATAAAAAATTTGGAAAGTTATTGATGATGTTCATAAATTAGCTTGGATTTTTGAATACATATATGCATATCACTTTTATCTTACTTATGATAAACTTCATGAAGAACTTTTATTAATATTTCATCATCTGCAACAGCATCCGCAATACAGATCAGAATAAAATTTATTATATTACCTTTCAGTTAGACCAGGAATGTCCCTGTGATATTTGGATAATGGGCTCATAATTTGAGGATGATCCAATATAAATGTAGGATTTATACATTTTTCTTCAAGGAACTCCCCAACTAATTTATCCAAAAGTCTTGCAGTTGTTTTTGGAGGTGGGCACTCAACCTGTATTAATAAAATTCTATTTATTAAAAAAGTTAATTTTTAAAAATTTTGTATTCTATATATCTATATGGGTATACAATCTTAAAAACTTTAATGAATACTTCAAAAGAAAAGCTTCTCCAGTTTTTATATTCTTTAAATGTATATGTAAAGATTTCTGACTAAAGAATTAATTTTTTTTTAATGCAGAGACATATTGTGAAGAAATTGTGATATATAACATTTCTTCACTTATGATGATAAGGTTTGAAGTATTTTTTTTGTAGTTGAAAATTTAAAGGAATAAGAATTTTGATACAGAACTTCAACTATAAATAATAATAACTTTTTGCTATTGTATTCATTAATAGCAAATTAATTAAATGTAATTACAACCACTTTCACACTCCATGTAGCAGTATATAAGCCTACTATTCTAAATTAACATAGTCTGCCTGAAGTGGAGGATTTGAAATCCCCATGTATGAGTTTTAATTGTGTGTGAGACGAGCTACTTTTTAAATATTGTATGTAATAATAAAAGCATAATAAAGAAACCTTTCTGGTTTTTTATTTTTAAATGTTGAATGTGCAACACGTTTCAAAATATGGTTTTACAACAAGTAACAAGCTAGAAAGGCCTGTAACTTTGGAAAAAGTCTCTGGGTGGTGACAATCATTTCGAGAAACTGTTTTTTATAAATCTAAACTAGTCTGACATACTTTTAGTAGTGTATATAAGATGAAAAAGGAATCATGTTTCTTACATATACTTTTAATAAATTTTCAAATTTATTTATTGCAATACACTTAGGTAGATTTTGTTTTCACTACTTGGATCATACCTGGTGTTTCTCACATAATTGGATGAGAAAAGCATTTGCTTCAGTGGTATCTAACTGATCAGCAGGAGGCAATTTGACATTTAAGACCTTTTCAAGAGTAGAAATCATGGGCACTCTAGCAAAGGGTGGGGTAAAGTCAATTTCAACTTCTTCGCCATCTGGCCCATCAGGGTGGTACTTTATCTAAAACATTTATAAATATGTTATTCTAATATTTAATATGATTTTACTAATTTTACATCAATCTTTCGATGTGGTCACAATTTTATATTTAAAATAATTTGCTTATTGCATTTTCCCCTTCAATATAAAATAAGGTAATATGTTAGATTTGAATTTAAAATGAACATTTCATTAGTTTATTTTTGTAATGTTTCACAGTGGTCACAGGTGGCCTTAAAAAAAATTTAACTGTATCTCATATATAATTCTAATATTTAATATGATTTTATATATAGTCTTCTCTTAAATGTAAAAAATTCTCAGAATGAGACAATCAACAAATATATTATTGTTCAAATCCAAGGAGTTTTTCAACCTAAGTATTTATATTTATGGCTTAGTATTTTTGACAGTGCTTTTAAAATCGACATTAGGGATTCTGTAGTAAAAATATTTTGTGGAATAAATAAATATTTACAATATAACCTCCATTAAGTTTGATTAAAATTTTTGTCATACCTTGTATGTCCCATGAATGCTTTTAACCATTCCAGACACCATAGACTCAGTTATAGCTATTACATCATTATAATCTGCATAGGCCATATAAAATTCACAGGTAGTGAATTCAGGGTTATGGGTCAGATCTATGCCTTCATTTCTAAACTGCCTGCCAATTTCATAAACACGATCTAATCCACCAACAACAAGCATTTTATGGTAAAGTTCTGGAGCTATCCTCATATACAGGTCCATATCAAGTTCATTATGATGGGTAATAAAAGGTTTTGCAGTTGCACCACCAGCAATCATGTTCATCATAGGTGTTTCAACTTCCAAGAATCCTAGGTTGTCCAAAAAACGTCTAATATAAGCAATAATCTTCGCTCTTGTATAGAATATTTGTCTAACCTGTGCAAACATATAATTAAATACTCTTTTTGTAACTTCTACATTATTTCAAAATTATTTACTGCTGATACAAGTTTGCTTTTGTTTAGTCGTAAGAGCAACTTGTTTTGGATTGTTAACTGTATCATGCCTATGAGACTTAAAATAAATTATGTAGGTAAAAATCAATCTTCTTAAAATAACTTATTTTTTGATTTCATAAATGATTAAAGAGAAAAACAGTCATTTGTGATTTAGTATAGCATAATAATAGACTAAACAATTGATTTAAATTAATTAATATTACAGAATATCACAGAAAAATATGGAAGTACTAATATAATGAAATTAGGTTTTTGTTTGTAGAGAAAAAATAAGTTTTTTACTAATTACTAATGAATGTAACATTTAGAAATTGGGTCATTGTCTCTATATAAAGCATGCAAATTTATAAGGATTTGGAATGAGTTTTGTTTATGCAAATAATGAATTTAAAAAGTCAGAATTAAATTGTAACAGAGGTATGATTATTGTCAGTACTTTTATTAACTTTTAAAACATATAAAAGTAGTCATATTGACTTAACTTCAGTAGCTGGACATATGGTATTGCTGACTTTTGTTGTAGATATTAAAACATTCTATAATTTTGTAGAACAGTTTTTTGTTATATCTTAAATAGTTCTCACAGTGCATGCAATATTACTTTTTTTGTTTCAATATATTGTCAGCAACATGTAACTGAACAGTAATATAAATTACCTTATCGTTTAAAATGAGATCTAAGTATCTTTTTCTAAATCTTGTTTCTTTGTCCTTAAGACCGAAATGTAAATGTGGCAGCATATGGAGACATGGGGAGAGTAATTTAACATTTTTAGGCACAATAGAAAGTTCCCCTTTCTTGGTTTTTCCAGGATGGCCTATGCAGCCAATAATATCACCTCTCCTTAGCTTATCTGTATCGGTGGCAAATTTTTCTTCTGATTCATACATTTTAGCATTAGCCATGACCTAAAACATTAAAATTGAATACAGTGCATAATTAATTTGATATAATAAATAAACTTGATCTTTATATACTTGTAATTTTAATTTTGTAAGCAATATTTAAATAGTAGCCTAGTAAAATTTAAAAAATCAGAATTATTTAGCAATCATAGCCAACAAAGCTATGATTGTTAAATAATTCTGATTCATCATGTTTTTTATCAAAATCAGTTTTTCCAGATTTCAATAACACCAGATATATTTGTTACTACAAACAGCACCACATTTGTAGTAATGAGAGCTGTTAAATATTTTTTAGTAAAATAACTAAAATCACCTGAATTTTAACACCTTCACCCCTTAAATCATAGAACACAAGTTTAGCACCAGACTCTCTAATTGAGTGTACCCTTCCTGCTACTGCTACTGTAACATTTTCTAATATATCCCCACTGTTAAGTTTATTATACTTGTCAATGAATTCTTCTAATGATGTTGTCACTGTGAATTTGTGAGGATATGGGTGATCTTCCTTAGATCCACTTTTAAGTGCAGCAACAGCTGCTGTGCGAAGCTTGTAGTATTCATTTGGACTAATTTCCTCTTCAGCTTTTGCGGACTTCTTGTCAGTTGTTACGACAGGCTGCTGTACGACTTTTTCTGCCTTCTCTTTTAACTTTTGTTCCGCTTTCAGACGTCGTTTCAGTTCACTACAAAAAATGTCTAATTGTATCGGAGTTATTGTACATAATTATATCCAAAAAATTTTCACCAACCGTGTATTTAATGCTGAAGAAAATTTCAAAAAGTTTGTTAGGGTAACAAGATTTCTTTGGGCCAATATTGGCAGAGCTTTAATACTTCTTGAAAAATACATGTCAGATGATTGGCCACACAATACTCACTTCTTAGATAACTTCTCGCCGGCTGCCTCAGCCATATTTCTGAAGTGTATTTATTCAATTTAAGAATTTACGTGGATATAACTGACACGTTCAAGAATGATGAAAATTAAGTAAGGTTAGGAATTTGACAAAAGAAATTAAAATATGAGATTTGACAACTTTAAGAAGGTGACGTTTTCTTTTACCTATAGATTTTTTTTTATCGAGAAACATATTGTTTTGGATTTAAGCAAACAATCGTTCATTATTATTCAGTTTCTATTTTGTGACTGTCTTTCATAATCTAGAATTCCCACAGAAATTTATAACTACAATCGTATCACAACGAGTTTTAAATATACTGTGTAAAAATAAAGCTTTTTAAATTCTCTGGAATAGTTTGAATATAAATTTAAAGGCTTCATATAAAAAAATATTTGTTGATATCACAAAATATATTTAGCTTTAGCAAATTTACCATAAATATATTATAATTCAGATATGGAGTCTTCACCATATTTTGTGTTACTATATTTAATTAAGAGATATAGTTTTAATAATCTTTCATGATTTATGACATTGGGTAGTCGTTTTAAGATAATGGCAACATTTGTATTGACATCACAGCTGTTCGTTTCGTCTACCTGTGTTCTGTGTCGCTTGATACAATTTTATTTTAATAATTAGGCAGTGAGTGAAATTTTGTTTTTATAGAGTTTAACGACGAAAATAGAGTTTTCACTTAATATATCTTAATTTCAGTGGTTTAGTGCTTCTAAGGAAAGTTGGCTAACGGTCTATAAACTTAATCAAATCTCAGTCACTTTTATTTCTCTTGCATTCTCGAGAACATCGAGTTCATGTATTTGCTGCTGCGATCTTGCAATAGTCGGTTTTTGTTTTTGTACAAAGTTGTTTATTCCAGGTGCAATCTTATGTCGACGATCGTTACGAAGATCATTCGTTAAATTAATTTAAATACTATGCCTCTTTTTGGTAAATCTCAGAAGAGCCCTGCGGAGTTAGTAAGATCTTTAAAAGATGCGGTTACTGCTTTAGAAAGAGGAGATAAAAAAGCTGAAAAAGCTCAGGAGGATGTTAGCAAGAATTTGGTATGTAAAAACTTTTGTTATCTATAGATGTCATATTGATTCTTGCATTATATATAACCATTTCCATTACAGGTTTTAATCAAGAACATGCTCTATGGTACATCTGATGCAGAGCCACAAACTGATATTATTGTTGCTCAACTCGCCCAGGAGCTTTACAACACAAATTTGTTACTTTTACTGATACAAGTATGTTGTCAAATCTTGTTTTGTTTTAAATTTCTTTATGTACAGAATAATAAACAATAATTTTTCTATAGAATTTAAATCGTATCGATTTTGAAGGGAAAAAAGATGTGGCTCAAGTGTTTAACAATGTTCTGAGGCGTCAAATTGGTACCCGTTCCCCCACTGTTGAATACATATGTACTAAACCAGAAATACTATTCACCTTGATGTCAGGGTAAGAATGTGAAATATATGTATCTATATAAAGTATATGATATAAAACAGCATAGTTTCTTAAGATGTGTAAATAATTTAAAAACTTGATTCATTCAATTTAAATAAAATATAAATGGCTAATTTAGAAATATTTCATTGTATTTTTGTTTTCCAGTTAATTATTCAGGTAGGTGTTCATTTGACAGTACTGATTTATTCCTTAATTTTAGATTACAGTTAAAAAAAACTTTTGCAATCATTTTGTTTTCAGAGTAATTTATTTAAATGTTATTTCCTTACAGATATGAGCACCAAGAAATAGCTTCTAATTGTGGTACTATGTTGCGGGAATGTGCTAGATATGAAGCTTTAGCAAAGATAATGTTGTATTCAGATGACTTTTATAATTTCTTCCGTTATGTAGAAGTATCAACATTTGATATTGCCTCTGATGCCTTTTCTACTTTTAAGGTACCTATAATTTTTATTTTCTTAATAATTTTCTCTTTCATGAAAAAAAAAGGAAAATACTTAACGGTTTGATATAATTATTGTCAATAATTGATGCTATTGCTAAAATGCCAGTAATTGCTCTGGTAGCAGAGGTCCTGGCTTCTAGTTGCTGCAAATCAAATTTAGAAAATTGTTGTTCTTATTTGTCTGAGTCTGCATTACTTTCGGCCATGGTTTATTACCATCCTTATTTTGTAAAACAGTGTATGAAAGATAAATTATTTGTTACTGTATTGCCTTTGTACTAATATATTTTTAAGCATCATGTTTTAATAGTTATATAATTTTAAAAATTAATTTAATGGTATTCTAGAGATGTGAACTGAGGTTTCTTCTTTAGGAAATCATATACAATTCTAAGTAGACATATTTAAGTTTATCTTTATTGTTGTTTCCAATCTATTATTGTGTTTCTTGTGGAGGTTAACAAAGTGAGGAAACCGGTACATCCTAGGAGTAATCATGGGATGTCTATATCCTGCCAACCCACAGTGGAACAGTGCGGTGGCTCTGTGACACAACAGTGTGTGTTTAAAACTTATCTCCTATGGGCGAGGAGGCCTGTGCGCAGCAGTGGGATCTTTACTTACTTTATTTATATATAGGTATCTATTGTATACAATGCCAATATGAGGTGTGTCAATAAATATCTGTATCTTGCAGGAATTACTAACACGTCACAAAATATTGTGCGCCGAGTTTTTAGAAGCAAACTATGATAAGGTCTTTAGCCATTACCAGCGGTTATTGAACTCGGAAAACTATGTCACCCGACGGCAAAGTCTCAAGTTGTTAGGAGAATTGTTATTGGATCGTCACAACTTTTCTATAATGACTCGCTACATCACCAACCCTGATAATCTTAAATTGATGATGAATATGCTAAAGGAGAAGTCGCGTAATATACAATTCGAGGCCTTTCACGTGTTTAAGGTAAGCCAACTCTGAACAAAAATGTGCAATAAGGTGTACCCAGTGTTTGCGATTTAAGCACACAAAAATATGCTTGTTACGATGTCACATTACAATTTTTTTAAGTTTTTTGGCCTTTTGAAGTGAAACTTCTTTAGGCGCATGAGGGTAACATTTTTACGGATGAAAGATGTGACTATCGCCACGAAGATGTGCAGAGTTTTTTTATGCTAATTCGTTTGAAGGTTAGGTAGTTTATATATTTACCAATAACATGTGGCATTTTAATTGCAACTCGTCATTTCATAATTTAATATACTAATTTTTACGAAAATATAAAATAAAAATATTTCTTAAAATCCCTGTTCTAATTTTCAAATTCAAAAATAAAATTTAATTAATAATTTCTAATATTGACAAAAAACACGTGGCATTTTTGTCAACAGTTCGTCCTTTGAGATTATAATAAATTATTTGCATTATTTTTTGACACTTTTAATATTTTATTCACAGTTAAATTCCTAACATCTTTCTTTTCCCCTCCTTCTAAGTCTTGAAAATATGAAGTATTAGTTTTATTTATATATAAACAAGACTTGAAAATTAGCTTGCCAAAGAAGTTTCACCTCTGACATGTGTACTTTAAATGCACACGCTTTAAACTTGCACTATAATATGTATTGCAGAAATTTGCAGTAGATACGGATGGTAAAATGTGGCCGTGTCAAATACAATAATTCGTGCTTGTTTACTTTGTGAATTAAAACTTGGCAGTGAAATTGCAGAAGCTTGTCCTTAGATATGCGCTGCATTTGGGGAGGGGGAATAGCTGAACAAACGAGCCAGATGTGGTTTGAAAAATTGTAAGCAAGGCCTGTCTGACTTCAATCATGCTCGGTTGCCAGTTTGTTATTGTCGTTGTTGATCGTCGTTGGTCTTCCGGAGCGAGGTTCATCTTCAGGAATTACATTTCCAGAAGCAAATTTTTTAGACCACTTCTGGCTCGTTCATTTGGTTACAACACCCTCCCCAAAAGCAACGCATAATTTGCTGCCAAGTTTTAATTCATTAAGTAAACAAGCTCGAATTATTGCATTTGACACGGCCACATTTTACCATCCGTGTCTACTGCAAATTTCTGCAATATATATTATAGTACAAGTTAAAAGCGTGTGCATTCAAAGTACACATGTCAGAAGTGAAACTTCTTTGGCAAACTAATTTTCAAGTCTTGTTTCACTAAAATTGTATTTAAAGTGAACAAACTTATCTGACACATTTAACGATACTTCCTAATATCAGCCTTTAAAAATTATCCCACTACTTTTGTCTTGCTTTCGATATACAGTTCATATAAGTAAACAATAAATGAAATCTGCACGATCTTTTTTGGTTTCCTAATATATTCAGACAAATATTTGCACGCTGTAATTACAGTAGGATATAATGGCTTTGCTATAACTATTCCACCTATGTTTATGAGCCATGCTTGCAAAAAAAAGTTAATTTCATTTTAAAAACGAAGGTTACAGATAGCAGGACTGACTTTTTTCCTGTAATGATTATTTAAAACTACGGTCCGTTGCAGGTTTTTGTAGCAAACCCGAACAAACCGAAACCAATTCTGGACATTCTATTAAGGAATCAAGACAAGTTGGTAGACTTCCTCACCAAATTTCACACGGATCGCTCCGAGGACGAACAATTCAATGACGAGAAAGCTTATTTAATAAAGCAAATCAAAGAGCTCAAGCCATTAGATCACTAACGATTGTTTTTATTGCATTTTATTAAAAAAAAACTTCCACTTCCTCCTGAAATGAAGTTAGTTATAGATGCTATTATATTTAAATGCTTCTAAGTCACCAGAGGGTACATCGCGCTAAGAAAGAGCTCTTAAAAGGCTTTATACCTTTTATAAAAAATATACAGAGTTCTAATGGAATATACGGTCTGTGATGAGGCAGGGATGAAAGTGTATTTGTGCTACAAGCAAATTAACTTTTTTTAATAAAGATTCGTAGGGACTAGTGTTATTATAATGGTTTCACTTATAATCTTTTGTAAGGTTTTAAAACCATTTTTTTATTTTAGTTTATATGACCACTTTAGTGACAGTTCCTAAGTCACAATGAAAATAGTATATTTTATCACTATCAAGTAACCTACAAAATATTGTTGAACAATCACAGAGCCGATAGTCTTTATCGTCGGGAAATCTATAGATTTGTAAATATGACATTTTATTTTCTTTTTAATTTGTACTCGTCAGTATCGGAATAGTAGATTAAGACCAGTCGAATTAGTTCAAAATAGGGGCAGACACTGCAGTAAATCCAAGTAGCAACGAGGGGGAAGGTGGTTACCGACAACTTAACCTACGCGAAAAATGATAATAACAAAAGTTGTTCGGAATTAAATTTCCTACAATTTTGGTCCTGATAAATTTTTTCACCAACTTTGGTTATCATAATTTTTCACGTAAATGTAAATATTAAAATTATAAAATTATCATCTTTTCGACTCTTAACTCGAAAAATATTGATCTTGATTTATTGAATCTAAAATTAAGCTGTCGGTGACCCCCTGACGATTACTGAAGAAAACTTGCTAATAACAATTATGCAATATAAAATCCTAATTCGACTGGGCTAGTTGTGGAAATGTGAAGGAAAATATATTTTATATATTGTCATTATTGGTATTATTTATTGCGCGGAAGTATGTACAATATTTTCTGTATAAAAAATTTTAATTTGATAAAATGCTTAAGAGAGATTGTTATAGTTTTTGCAATTATTTTCACCAAATAAAATTATGTATTGTCCAAATTTTCATATCATGTTTTCGTTTATTTTGTCAGCGTCATTAATTCAATTACATTTTTGAACTGAATAAAATATTTGTATCATTAATTCCTCGTTTCATTTTCTTTATGTGTTACCGACATATGTTTAGTGTTGAGTTTGGAGATGTAAGTTGATCAGCAGTGAACATTATGATAAATAACTAGCGGTACGTGTTTCGCTGCGTATAAGTTCAAAAAAGTAAAAAAAAACTCGTAAGTATGAAAATGTTTAAATATTACAGTAAAATTAACAAAATGATCCGCCGTTTATTGAGTTCATTTGTTACAAAAAATGTGATAAATGAAGAACTGCTCTGCCGATTTCGTGCAAACTTCACATAAACTATTTACTAAATGGGCCGAACAAAAATTACAACGAAAAGTGGCATTGATTTTTATATATATAGATAATACCTACTAAAAAGAATTTATTGCTTTCTTAATTGTTGTATACATACAAAAGATAATTAAAACCACAAAAAGCAATCGTACTTTACAATAGTAAATTGGAACAAGCTCAACTAAATATTGTGACGTCGCTACAAGTCTGATTTTTAGCTTGCTCTTTATATTTGTACTAACACCGTAACATGATTTTAAAAAACCACACACATTCTTTAATCCTGTTGCACACACACACTTATTACAACGAATAAAGAAAGACAAGTAATTAGAAGTTTAAACTATAAAGTTAAACTAAGGCAAATTAAACAATAAATATATTACTACGAGCAAAACACAGATTTTTCTAGTTAGTAACAATTTTAAAACCACCAAATCTCCCAAATGAAGCCATAATTTAAACATAAATTACTTCCTTCTAGTTTTCAAAACGAAACAATTCCAGACATTCTTTCCAATATAAACACACCGACTACTAATGAAGTCGGCATAAATCCTCTTTGACGCTCTGCATACCGTCTTTCATTTCTTCGTGAATATATAACTTTAGTGCTACCAATATATTATAATATTACTAGCTGATCCAGCAAACGTTGTTTTGCCATATAATAACTGTTATCGCTATTAAGAAATAAGGTGGGATAGAAAGGTGAAAATTTAGAGTTGTATGTATTTTTGTATGCTGTATCAAAAATAAAATATTTTGGGGTGGATCACCCTTAACATTTGGGGGGATGAAAAATAGATGTTGTCCGATACATCACACTAGCCGATATGCACGCTAAGATTCACGAAAATACGTCGAGCCCTTTCGGAGGAGTTCAACGACTAACCATAGATAATACCTATATACTGGTTACTACTAACTCTCGGTCACGGTGACACGAGAATTTTATAAATTAGATATTGGTATTTTTAGACTGGGACTGCCTAATTGGTCTAGTAGTTAGCATGTTCGGCCATAGTCATGACGTCCTGGGTTCGAGTGAATTGACTGAATACAAATTGCGAAAAACTAAGGTAAAAAGGTAAGTAGCTGTCCACTGCTGGGCACAGGCCTCCTCACTCATATGAGAGAGGGTTATTATAGAATAGACCCACTGCGGATTGGCAGGCATAGTACGCAACTACATTCTCTATTCCGTCACCCTTATAGTCAGATGTGACGGGAATCTGACACGATCTGAGGCGCAGGACCGACGGTTTAACGTGCTCTCCGACAACAGAAATGAAGCACACCGCCAACGTCCCAACTTATCGGAAATATTATTTTCTCCAATTCCTTTGAGTCGACTGGTGGGAGGTTTCGGCATTGACTAGTTACCACCATACCAGCAAAAACGTCCCACCAAGCAAAAAAGAAATTGCCTCTTACTAGTTTAGCGCTCATGACTGCCTCATTGTTTCAGTGGAATAGAATGTTCGGTTACAGATATGATGTCCTGGGTTCGAGTGAATTCAAAAATCAATATTGACTTTCTATTAAGATTTTCTCAGTATTTGCCCAAAATGGAAAGTCAGCGATGTGATCCACTCCCGTGTCTCGGAGAATAAATTAAGCCGTGGACATGCGCCTGACCTCTCTCCGGTTGTGTACTATGCCTGCCAACCCGTAGTGGTAGGTCTATGCTCTAATAACCCTCTCTCCTATAAATGAGTAGGCCTGTGCCCAGCAAGGCACGTTAATGGACTTGTTCTAGCCTACATTATTATTTTATTTTTTCTTAGATGGAATAAGAACCGTTTAAGGTCATAGAAGCCAGGTAAAGCTTCGCAACCATCACCTATAATCAGCTCTTTAGGGAAATGTCAACAGCGTAGTTAGGGATCCCATAAAAATAAGGGGAAATCCGTTATTTATAGGATCGACTTGTCAACCTCCACTATTCTCGAATCCATACAAAAAAAAAACATTAAAATTACTCCAGCCGTTTACATCAGTCTAATATAAAGGATTTATTCTTACATAGGGAAAGTGTAAACTAATAATTACATATGTTAATAGTCAAGTAAATCGGTATTAGTAATTATTGTGACGGTTATGGTTCAGAAATTGAAACTACCAATTTCTACAGTTATTATTTTATTAGACAATTCCAATGTACATCTCGACTCACTGTTAACTATAAATATATTTTAAAAGTAAATCTTCACATTTATCACCAGAGCAAAAAAGACATTACACAGATTACGCAATAGTATATATTTTAATATATGTAATTATTGCGAAATACTACCGTGAGATTAATCACTAATTTATATATAACAAACACAAAATAAATAGCAATAACCTTTCGTTGTAAAATGTATGTATGTATAAGGAGTACTGAAAAACGTTGTGATGGAATGTTAGTTACGTGTACTTTAACTGCAGCTTTGTGATGTAAGACTTCTTACACACGCTTGACTTGAGGAGTAAACTGGTGAATGCGTGACGAGAGCATTACGAAAAGTGTGATAGTGCGAGGCGAACGTAATAAATTTAAATAATTCTAGAAAAAGGACATATGTATATACCTGTATATATTAATACAAATATAAGCAAGTATATATATATATGTTTTACTTCATTCGTGTGGTCTAAAATGCACACTCGTATTTTTTTATTATAGTCAATCGCGAATCGAATCTGGGACTTTGCAAGTAATCGCAGTAATACTTTGGTGAGGTCGCCTGACTCATACTCTAACAAAAAACATTGGAAAATCATGTTAAGTGTCAAGTAATTCTACAGTTTAATAGGAAGTGAAAACTGTGCTAACAATTATAACTCTTCGCTTAATGGCTTAGCTTACAATAATAAGTATGTAGCTAATTATAAAAGCAAGAGATTGTGTTAAAACTTAATCCCTCACTTTCATCAAAAACCTATTATATTATATAGATATAATAAAGATACATTTAATATCATTCGAACTATTAGAAACGCTTAAACTTTAACTTATCTATTATCATAGAAAGCAAAATATTACAAGTGTATTTAACAATGTTATTTATACGTACAAAAATTTGTGAGAAGTAGCAATTTTAAAGCGATATTAAACAGGCGCAATTATAAAAGGACCAAGCATATCTTAGGATAATTCCTGCAAGATATTATATATGTGTAATTTTTATAACACACAAATATTAAATATAGCTTTTCGTATCTTCGTTTTTAATTCCACTTAAACTAAATTAGTTTCTACAGTTCTAACGCTTAATATAAACCTCTTATTTTATTAACAGGCAAGGATAAAAGAAAATAAGAGTAGAATATTTCAGGTAAAATAATTTTATTGATCGTAGAACTCTTTTAAGTTTTCATTTAATTTTCAAACTATGCGTAGCCTTAAATATTTAGATGTGATGACATCTCATACATTGATGAAAGCTGTACGCACGAAAAAGCATGAGTCATTATCACGTTCCGCCTAGATGCCTCTATTGTTTGTAGCTGTCTATTTTTGGTAATAACGCTTTCGTATTACTTTATCACGTAAAATTATCGTCCGTAAACAGACTTTACAGATAACCAATTTTTTTTGTTGTTGAATGTGATTTACGTTAGTTGAGCCTTAGCCTTTGTAGATAGTAAAATTCAATACACAATGGAAGGCCTTGGCGGTGAAGGCTTTGCTGGTCTTTGATGACGTGTCTATGTGTTGTAGAATTTGCCATTCGACGTTCGTGGCAGGGGCGTCGTGCGTCACAGAGTGTCGATACGATTAGGTTTTCCCGGCGCTTAATTAAATGATAATTATTAAAAATAAATTGACACTTTTACTGAACATTATATATAGTTTTACTTATTTTCCTATGTCCTCTTAGCTGGCGCAGACGGCGTCCTCGGCATGTGGACTGTCACTATGGATCTTGAATCTTATGCTACATCATTCCGTATCCTTCAAATTTTAGACGTTTTGCCAAAACACTGTGACGCCAGGTTTGGAGTAATACCAGTCGACGATAGATGTAAACATAGTTCCTTTTGTCTCGTGGATTCCAAACTAACTAGCATTAGCCTGAATAATTTATGGGTATCTCTATGGAGCATGTGACCTTTCCATTTTTATTTGAGCCGCTTACTCTGTCGGTCAATCGCGCATTCTTAGAATTTATTTAGTACATATTCATTAGGAACGATAAATGAATTTTGAGGGAGCATAACAGAACACGATTAAACGTTAAATCGTTGTATCGTCTTCCATTTTTGGATTTGACATAGGATTTGGTGAAATTTGTATAATCCTTTAGGTTCGGTTTCCTAATTGTTCGAAAACCCAACCTCGTTGTATTATCAAAAACATTTAGAAATAGAAAGAATTTTGGTGAACTTAGAATAAAAATAATAATTTTATCACATAGAAAATTGTGAACAATAAGTTACATTAAAAAAAATTAAACCTTATATATAGATATATATAATGATCAGCAACTAAATTTTCGATTCTATGGCACAGATAGAAATACAAATTTTATTTATTTGACATTACGCTAAAAAATTATTATATAAATTAGTTATTATAAAACCTAACACATGAAATGCTCAATGTCGCTATTCCTGTTATGAAAACTATTACAATCTCAAGAAAAAGATGCTCGGAGTCATTCTTGAAAGTCAAGGTCATAAACAACACCACCAATGATTTTAAGAAAATAATACTGTAATGAACTATTACATCAACACACGCGTTTTTTTGCAGAACAAATTGATATTAAACGCCAATTTTTACGTATTTAAAGCAGATCGAGAACATGTTATTTACATATATTTCATTAATATAGCTATATTTTAATTTCATTTGTTAAAAAATTGCGCATTAAAGGAACATTTATTTTGTGATTTAATTTTAAGTTTCAGTTATAAGGGAAAGTTTATTAGTTTGTGTTGTGTCGATTTTATTTATAAGTATGTATTATAAAACTGTTGTATTTCCAAATAAAGTAAGATAAAATTACAAGGAATATGATGGAATGGTATTACAATTAATTAAAACTTGGATGACCCTTGAATTATCTTAAAAATTAAGTTTTTTTTACAGTACTAGCGAACAAACAAAGACTAAATAAAGGTATCAGAATACGAAAGGAAACAGTATAAAAAACTAGTTTCCAGAAAAGTTTTCAAATGTTGATTAAGAAGCTTTCAAGGATACGATAGAATCTGTCGATTGTATTGTACTTCATTTTTACTCCAGACATTGCTTTAAGAGCATCATTAAAATATGCGTGATGTAATACCTGTACGGTGCTGTTATGAGGGGTTATTGGGGGTAATTGTGCTCGCGGCTGCGATGGAAATTTAAAGCTCTACAATTGGGATTTTGAAAAAGAAATTGATTTTTTTCGTGTATTTCAAACCTTTATCCTATACAAAGTGTTAGGAGACCGCTTGCGAAATCGAAGACAAAATTACAATAAACCAAAAAAAAACTTTAACTACAAAGTGAAATTAAAATTGTGACGCCACACGCATTCGAGTAGTATGTTTTTGATACTTGGTTAAGAAATAATTTTTTAATTAGTAAAGGTTATATTATTTTTTAATTATAGCGAGAACTAATAGTTTTGTTAGAAATATATTTTCATTTATCACAATTTTTTTTTCATAAAGCCAAATTCTAATAACAGTCGTTAAAGTTTCGGAATTCAGAAAACATACTGCTACACACTTTTCCATTACTTTATTTAGAATTTAAATGCATTGCAATAAGGATCAATTACGCTTGTAGAATGGATGAACAATCTTATGCTATGTCTTATAAATAATCAAGTATATCAGTTCCCAGGATATGAGTTTTTAACTTTAAAAAATAAACGAAACCTTAAGGACGACTGACCCGTCAATGTTGAGTAATAATAACAAAAATGTGGTTTTAGTCAAAAGCGGACTAAGTTTCTTTTTTTATCACGATTTACATAAGTATATCTAAAATTATTAAATGTTCTACATGATTTTATGTAAAATTAATTTCATGTCAAAGTATGTAATGTTCACTGTAATGTACAAATATAACACTTTACCCTAATTTAAGAAACTTATGTATAGTTGTTTTAATGTTCTTACATCATTTATGTGAAATCTTATAATAGTCTTACATAAGTTTATTTAAAATTCCACATATAACGTCTTTAATTTTTAAGTAAGTAAATAATAAGGCGGCGCAGATGTGAGCGTCTCACTTCGATTATTTCAATCCTTAGTCGGACTAATCCGGGTGTCAAGATGTGCAATGAGCAAGCGAACTACTTGTATCAGTCGTGGATCAAGAGTGTTCAGGTTAGTAAAAAGTGTTGACCATAAAATGATTTTCTTTACCAAAAATCAGAATGCCCTATAAAATTTCACCTTTTACACATTTCTTGCATTTAGGTAGTCAAATGCAAACTTTTATAGACAATCATTTCTTGGAAACCGATATACATTAAATAAGCTTACTTACATTAAATTAGGCTTTTAAAAGGAGATCAATTATATTAAAATTATTAATGCAGTTTTGAAATGATCATTTGAACATTTACAACAGGCATATACATATATGTAAAAATGTATTTAACACATTATATTTATTTTCAAGTGACGATTGTTATTGACGTTAAACAATTTCAATATATAAAAAGAATCTGTTTACCACTAACACACTTTAATAAACATAGTTTAATATAACATTTAGAGTAACACTACCTATTAATATGCTACAATTTAACCCAAAATATTTGCGAATTTCTCTAATGTAACACTTTGCGTAACCTCAATATAATGTTATAAATTACAATGTTCTAATAATTATTTACTTATAATATTTATAACTATTTATTAAAGGATACAAACTGTGGAATAAATTAAGATTAATTTTGACGTAATAACAAATAATTTTTCAATTTTTATTATATGTGTGTGTTTACATATGTAAAAGAACTGTTATTAATAACCAAAAAGATTTAAAACTTTATAGGGATCTAGAGAAATTTTCATTATTTATATATTGTTTCATCACGAAAAGCCACGACTTATATAGAAAGGTTTAAAAAAAACACAACATTAGTCATGCTTCAACATATATCGCTAAGAAGTGGTCTTTATACGACTACTGTGCTTTTTACACTGTTAAATTTATTTTTACAAAAACGAAGACTCCACCGACGGTCAAAAATTGATTAGATTTTACAGATATTCAGGCAGTATTTTTGAAAAAAGTATTGCAAATTAATAAAAAAATATCTTGCACTCGACTGTATCCTATTACGTTTTACATACAAACATAGAAGGCAAATAACTCCATCCTATATTCTATGTAGAAAATTGAGCAGATTTATGAATTAGGAAATAGTATCTTTTATTGACGACAGATATCATGTCTCATTTTGTTCTTAAAATATGAAATGGTGGGAATTATATACCTCCTACATCTATATGTACAAAGTAAATTAAAAGCGTCATTTGAAAATAATAAAGTAGTGTTAGTACTTCAATATTTTCTTTGTACTTTATTATTTTTTATTTTTGTATTCGTCCACCAAACCTACGAATCTCTCGAGAAATATTCCAACAAACTCATATACAGTACAGTATGGTGTAGTCTCATAAAAGTTATATGGAACAACATTTGCATTATTTTTCTTGTAATAAATGTTTAATTTTAAGCTACATAATTGACACTAACAAGCTTGTCTTATTGTCTAAAGGAAATTGTATATCGACTTTTTTGCAAATTTCTATGGATTACACCAATTTACATAATAATGGGATTTTATCATAGAACATAAAAATCATATCTTATATTCTTTCGTCAATATTTTCAGTTATTTCACTAAGTCTCAAAGGCCATATGAAAAGTATTTGAGTGTTGAGTAATGTTTTTACTTCTTTTCAGGATTATAATTAGTACTTCTAAGTACTGTAAGTAATTTGCTGACATTTTATAGATTTTGTGTTTTTTAAAAAATGTTTGGATATATGTTTAAAAAAATGTTTTGTATTATTTCAAACTGCATTAAAACACACAAATTCGGAATTGTTTGAATATAATTCTGAATTAATTACTCCGACCAGTTCTCATTCAGTGATCTCACTCAATATTGCGTAATATTATTCGATGGACAAATTTTAAACAAATAAGACAGCTTCGTCAGTATCGACTACTTAGTTATGTTTTCAAATAAACCTCCATTATGGAATATTGGAAGCTTTGGTATGTGTTAAGTTAGAAATTATTATTACTTTTTGATAACAAATTTGACTTAGCTCATAATAATAAGTTGGCCCGTATTGTTAGCGTAGACAAGCCCTTGCCCTGGTTGTGGCGCCCACCGAAGACAATTCAGACTAGTAAAGCCGTTTTCCCAGGTTTGCTCCAATTCCTTGATGGGTGATAAGCCAGTGCGGCTCGTACTCTCTGAAATTATGTAAAGTAAGTAAGTAACAGACTATTTCTTACAAAATATAAAATACATATCCACGGCCCCTACGTATAATCAGAGAACTTGTATTTTAATTATTTATTTACAATCTTTCATGCAGACAGTGCAAACGGCGAGTTTAAAGTTATAAAGCTTCTAATCTACCAGCCAACCTTTCTGGTGTAAGAAAAATCGTTGGTATATGTACAATATAGTACAGAAATAAAAGATAAATAACAATTAACATTAAAATTTTAGACATTTTCATGTCTTTTGTAATTTAGATGATTTAACAACCCAGGTCACCGTTTTTATAAAGCTATTAAAAAATGATACTTTAAAGAGCATATCATTAGTACAAAAGATAGTAATCAATGATTTAGCTCTGAAACACTCGTACAAAATTGTTATACATTTAACTCTTTCTTCTTAAGTAGAGACCAGCGATTTATATATTTATAGCAACAGTTTAAATAAGTTATTATGTCAAATCTATTGGTAAAGAAAAATTAATTCCATCGAGAAGAAACCGGCGGAAACTCAATAGTAATCTTTGTATAATTTTTTTTATTCAATATATCTAAACTTAATTAATTTTTTTAAAATATGTGGAGCCAAATCCTAAACAAAACTGTTGATAAAATCGCAATGCTCAGTCGTGCAAATGACTTTAAGGTTTTTTCCCCAAATAAATTTATTTTTTATTTCTCCTAGAGATAGTTTATGAACTATACTAAGATCATCCATAGAATGATTTGATATTGTCATAGACATTATTAAAAAATATGGTACTACAACATAAGTAAATATTTTGGCTTCAGTACCATTGCCAGCGAGTCATGAAAGTGTGTTTTATATCTCATAATTTTTTCACCACTTATACATTTTTTGATGTATACAAAACGTACACGGGCTAGTATTACATAAAAACGTTATAATTAGAGTAGCTCAGTATAAAATATGTGGATTTACCCAATGGATCAAGGCGATAGAGAAGTGCAAAAACGCTGCTCCTTCCGTGAGGTGCCAGGGTAAAACGTCTTGAACCAAGGCCGACCGCCAGATGACGTGCAGTTGGAGAGAGGGCAACTGATACCGCACTTTGTTCTAGCACCGCCGTATGCAAGCACTGCCCTAGCCGTGACCACTCCAGCGAATAAACACCTAAGTAAGTCATTTAAAATTTAAGAATAAAGTGTGCAATATATAGAATGAGACAATGCGGAGTTTGTCTTAGTAGGACTGAGAAATATGGGCCTTTTGCTGACCGGACAACTTTTCCCAGGCATCTAGGTTTTTAATCGAGCTGAATCCTGCCGGCGATGCCAGCGTATCCCACCAGGTTATGTTCAATGGGTGACTTCAAAGCAATATGTATTTTATCAGATTAAATAAACACTCAACAGCGAGCTCTCAAAGAACGTCACGCGTATCAAAGAAACTAATTAAATCAATCAAATACGCAAAGAAAGGAAAAATCTATTTCAACATCAGATTCTAAATTCACGCAGTGAAATCGTTGAACAACTCTACAAGATTACTTTGTGTTTGATACACAACAAAATTATTAATGAAAGTCGAACTCTTTCATATTTTTCCTTGCTATTTCTAAAGTTCATTAATATTACATTTCGTTCTTTATAAACAAGCTTTTATTTAAGATCTTTAATAGCTTGACCAAATACAGAACATTGGCGCACTTTTATTAAATTTTTATACTAATAACTTTATGAAAGACTTTAAAAAATGAAGATATTATGTTTGAAGATTATTTTTTGGAAAAATATCGAAAAATAATATTGTGTACAAAATAAATCAATAAGCGCCACTTTGGTATTTATAGACTATATAAAAATGACTTTATTTTATAATCTTTATTCCGTGAAATGTCGCTTGTTTAAGTTGATCTTTCATATTAAATCATCATACCTATGGATGAATAACGAACAAAAAAAGGTTATTCAAGGACATAATATCCAGAATAGTCTATATTTTTTTGGGCAAAAGAATCATATTCAAGGCGGCAAAAAAATACTGTAATACTACAATTTGTAAAAATTACAAAATTGGTGAGATTAAGTGAAGCGTTAACCTGTCCGCAATAAAAAAAAATGTTTTATTAAAAAAAAAAACGCACTTACCTAGCCAGTGGTTAGCATTTCTCAGACGAGGTACTGGATGGAGAGCTACCAATAGTCTTCCATCCTTTGATATATCAATGCTGGCGTCGTTATGGATTCTGCATCTCTGAACGACCACATTTTTTGAACCTAGTAATCATTGTATATGTATATAAAACTAATAACATAGAAAGAAACTTCTTAATTCTACACTGCGGATTGACAAGCATAGTACACAAGTGCACTCTCCATTCCTTCACTGTCATAGTCCGATGTGACGGGTATCCATCACAACCGGGGAGAGATCAGGCGCAGGACCGACGGCTTAACGTGCTCTCCGAGGCACAGGGGTGGAGCACACCGCCAACTTCACAACTTCCGGCAAATATTGAGAAAATCTTATTAAAAAACTCGATTTTGAATTGGCCCGACCTGGGACTCAAACTCAGGATCTCATGTCTGTAGTCGAACATGCCAACCACTAGACCAATGAGGCAGCCACATCAAGTGCAATTCACTAAAGTATGAAAAAAATAACTTTGAAATTGAGTGCATTCAGCAAAGGCCGCTAACATTTAATATAAAATGTGGGTTAAAAATTATTGTTTGATATTCATATATCTAAATGTATAGTTATAGAATTAAATTAGATTTCCACTATGTTTATAAATAAATTGGAAAGAGATATAAAATAAAAATTATTAGTTCTCGCTATAAATCATTATAATTGATTAGTGATTTTATTATATAGCTAAATCCCATTAAGTCCTATTAATTGTACTCACTGTCAGCAATGTCTGGCGTTTTGCCTGTAGTGAAGTCCCAAGCTTGTACGCGATGCGAAGGCGCAGGTAAAGCTTCGGAAATTATGCTAGCGTCCAGTAAACCAGCCATGCCGCCCATACGTCGTATACCTCCAGGACCATTCCCTCCACCCCCTCCTCCGCCACCCCCATTTGCCTCGCCATTGCCATCTTCATCTATCACCATAGCATTCTAGAAGAACATTGAATGTTTTTTTGAACATTGAATTGTTGTAACGTCGGCTTCCATGTAGCCTACATTAACTGTGAGAAGATAAAATTGGACGAACTAAGTAGTGAAGTCGAAAAACAAAAAAATGATAATAATTCAAAGCAAATTACTTACTTGGGCGAGAATAATTGGTTGCAAATATTCATGAATCCTTGGTAGTCTCTGTGGAGGAGTTCCTCGCACATCCGGGCTACTTATACTGAGGTCACCCACTTGTAAAAGTGGAACTGCAGCGGCTGCTGCATCTTCAATAGCAGCCTGATATTGTTCTAATCTGGATTCGTCTGTCGGCCTATTCGTCGCACCGCGTGAGAAAATACGTTCTCTTGTAAGTATATGCGGTCTATAGTCAAACGAAGAAAAAGGTATACGACTCGGAGGTTCAGGGTCTTGCAAAGGCGAAAAATTTTCAGGAGGGCTTTCGTTTGTAGGCAAGAAGTTGAACATTTCTCGAACAGATGAGGGGGTGTATAATCGAATTGTCTGCAAGCGTCTAAACCTACTCCTTGCAGCATTACGCAATCTAACAGCTTGTCTATGCGCCAGTCTTATTAAATTAATTCTATGCTCAAATTCATTCATCATTTCTGGTGGAAGTCTGGAAGGTCTGTTTTGTAAATTTTCGCTTTCTAAATTACTAGGACCGGCGACAGGTTCCGGTTCTTGATTTTCTGGTCTAAAATTCCTTAAAGGTCTAGTGCTTCTACTAGGTAATAAACGCAAGGCAGGAATCCTATGAGAGGACACAGGAGGGAGAACCCTTTTTTTAATTAACGGATAAGCTGTGGGATTGCTTTTGTGCAAAGCTTTAAGTCTCCTAGTCTCTATGTATAATTCTCGTCTGTTTCTGGCCGTTAATGATGTATTCCTATTTGCCGCTGATATTTGCACTGCGAGACGGTTACTCCATCTTTGGGCAATATTTTGAGTTATATTGGAAGATGAAGAGGTTGAAGGTTCTGGGCTATTGTCGGTGGATACCGGCTGGGAATTTGTTGAATTATCTCGCTTGAGCCTTTTACTAGCGCTGTTTTGGAAGCGATCATTTTCGACAGTAGTTGTGTGAGCTGGTTCATCTGGTCCATCGACATTCACAGGCCCTGTGTGTTCGACATTTTCAAGACGAATCACGTTCAATGAATCGACTCGTTGAGGAGACGTATTATCACTAACTGGTCTATTATTTCTATGAGATAGAAGCATCAAGCATGTTAGTGCTAGGGCTTTTTTTAAAGACCGCAACATAGTTATTATTAGCTGACTTAGCCCGCGTTCTTCTAAACACATCATCATCATATTAAACATTATGGATAAAACTTGCATTGCCCTCATTCGAATTTCATGTCGTGTTGCACTTATTTCCATAGCCCGAGCAACATCGCGTCTAGGTCTATTATGTCTCTGCGGCAAGCGAGAAGCGGAAGGATTACGAGATCGTCGCCTAAGTTCGTCGTCTGGTCTCCATCGATAGATTGATTGTAATCGCCTTCTAAGCGACAGCGACGAGCGACTATTTGATGACCGTGTTTGCGGTGATTTAGTGGCTGATAATTGGGTACTTGAACTATCTCTAGAGGTCCCTTGTTCAGGCTCAGCAGAATTATTGTCCGTTGTTGTTGATTCCGAAGGCCTGTTACTTTCTTCGCCTTGGTTACCTTGGTTTCTTGGGTTTCTGTTGGGAACTCGACCGATATTATCTGGTACGTCAGTTAACATCATACAACGCTCCAAAAGTGATCTAGTGTAATGACTGGGTAAGTCTTGTCGTCCTGTTTCTCTATGTAACATTAAAATGCGTCTACGCAAATTTTCCCACATATTTCTCAATTCGGGCATTGAAGTACGGGTACCCCGAAGCCACATGTTTGTGAGCTGCACTGTATGCTTTTGCATTGCGTTAACACCGCCCCGAACTTTTCTAAAGGCTTCATCTGACGGGATGCGGCTAGTGCCCCAGAAATTGTCTCTACTAGTCGATGGCCTGTTAGAGTTTACATCTGTAGCGTCATTTTGCTCGGAGCTTTCCGGGGTTTCTTCGTTATTTCTAGATGTGCTGGGGCCTTCTCCTGCAGTATTATTCTGTGTACGTACACGAAATCTGCTGTTATTTTCGGACACATTAATACGAGTAGTTTCACGATTAGGATTATTCAACCGGGATTCTCCTAGCTCAAAAACTAACCTATCCGTTGGATGCGTCACTCGATCCGGGTTTGACGGCCCGGCATCATTTGACCGTTCAGAATCCCTAGTTTCATCTTCTCTAAATGTAGAATTTCTAGTCCTAAATATATTCACTTCTGGTGATTGATCACTGTCAGATTCAGAACTCGAGGACAAAATATTAGGACGCAAGCCCGAACTAAACAAACTGACCCGTGGACGTGTTGATGCTCTTGTATGATCTTCATTTTCATTGTCATTGTCGGACTGTGCTCTAGAATCTGCACTGCCTTGGCTCGGTATATCTTCTTCCCCACTTATATTTGATAATGACATATTGGTTATTAAATTTAATAGCCTGGTACCTGAATCTCTAAGGATATCTCGTATTAAATCTAGGCTTTCGTTTATAGTTTGGGCGTCTACTGGTGCACTCGATTGTAATGGAGAAGCTGCAGTGTTGGTTGTTTGTGTTGCGTTACTAGCTGAGGTGGTTGGTGTATTTTGTCGAGTTCTCGTTCGAAAAACATTATCTGTTGCATTTGAAGAATCATCGTTTGGTACAGAGACAAAGACTCGTCGACCAGAGCCCCATCTTCTTGGCGATAAATCCAAAAGCGAAGGTGAGTCTGGTCTATAGGCTGGAAATATACTAGTGCGAGAAGAATTCGCCATATTGTCACCCCACTGTTGGGCTAACAAGTTCGTGAAAGAGATTCTGCTCGGTCGAGGTGACCCATTAGTCGATGAGAATGGATTTGGTAGCAGTCTAGAGGCCCTATCATTTTGGTCAACTGTGCGAAATGATCTTCCTGAAGTGTCATTGAGAGGATGGAATGCGGAAGGTCTTGAACCGAAAATTGAATATTCTCGACGCGGTAAGTTTCGATTCCTGTAAAAATAGCGAAAAATATTAGTAAATTTAGATTCCTTTTTGTTAATAGACAAAGTCATACATTAAAAATTTACCTAGAAGGGCCACTATCAAAAGACAAGGCGTCAAGGTTCAGAACGCGGCTACTACTTGCTTCGCCATTGTCAGCAGATACATCTTGTCTATTGCTAGATGACCCGGAAGGATTTTCTGTAAATTATAAGCAATGTATTTGTTTTATTTTATATTATACGAATATAGAATATGGTTATACTAATAAGGTGAAGAAAAAATATATCGTGGGTCGGCAATATTTGGTCAACTTGGGCGATGTTGAAAATACACTTCTGGACACATCTATTGGCCCACCTTAGAGTTTAGGTTTCGATGCCCCATATCGAAATATTATTGCTAGATTGAACAAAAACTATTGATGCAGTTTTAAACCTGGTACTTTTTACCATCTTTTTCGATCGTAATGTTTTAAATTTGAATTCAGAATACCACACGACATGGAGCTACGCCTAACAAGTCGGGTATGCGCCTTGATGAAGGCACTTGATTATTGAATAAAAAACATGTTCAATTTAATAAAGGTTTAATTTAATAACGCGTGTTGCCTCCATAGGCTTCTACCACAGCTCTCATACGATTAGGCATAGAGTTTATCAACCGCTCTATGAAATTTTGGGGGATCATCTCCCATTCCTCTTCTATGGCAGTTTTCAACTCCTGCATCGTCTGGGCAACTGGCTGACGAGCCCTAACAAGTCTTTTTAGCTCGTCCCACATGTGCTCAATGGGGTTCATGTCTGGGCTTCTGGCTGGCCAGTCCATAACTGTGATGTTCACACCCCGAAGATATTCCCTGACGATGCCGGCCGTATGGGCTCTTGCATTATCATGCATAAAAAGGAAATTTGGGCCCACATAGTCCGCGTATGGCATCACGTGAGGTTCTAAGCACTCACGAATGTACCTTTCAGCATTTAATGTTGGCAGCCGTGGTCCCGTAACAATCTCAAGTTGAGTTTTACCGCTCGCGGATATACCGCCCCAGACAGTCCATGAGCCACCGCCATAAGCAACCCTCTCTTCAAAGCAGCATTGTGCAAAACGCTCCCCCTTACGTCGGTAGACCTTCTTCCTTCCATCATTGCCATGTAACACAATTTTAGACTCATCAGAAAAGAGTACACGGCTCCAATGCTGCTGAGTCCAATTTAAATGAGTGCGCGCGAAATGAAGGCGCGCTGTTCGATGGGCTCGCGTTAGTTTGGGGCCATTAGCTGGCTTGTGTGGTACCATATCGCGTTCTTTTAACCTTCTCCGAACTGTTCGAGCGCTCACAGATACTCCGTGGAAGTCGCGAAGTTGGTTTTGTATCTCAATGGAGGTAAGGTGACGATTTCTCAAGCTGGTCGTCACGATGAATCGATCCTGCCTTTCAGTTGTGACCCGAGATCGTGGCCTTCCTTGGCGACGAACAAAGCCGCCAGTCTCTAGGTACCGCGAATAAACATTTCGGACCGCAGATCGACTTAAATTAAGTTGAACACTCACATTTCGTTGGCTGTGTCCCGCCTGGATAAGTGCCACAGCTTGGGCGGCGACTTCAGGCGAAGTATCCATTGATTATTGATAGAACCTTACCTTAATGGTAAGAATAAGTAATGTTTGTTGCAAAACCAATGAGAAAAATCACACTTTCAAGAATTAAATCCGAGTAAACCAATAAAATCAAGTTTTTTTTAGTATTCGATTGTTTGTTAACAACGAACAGGCTCCAAATTGTCTTTTGTTTCTTTAAATTCTGTGTTCGAAATTCAAAAAAAGACTATTGAATGAAATTATGAATGTGCCAGGTTCAAAACTGCATAAAAAATTTTTGCTCGACCTAATATAAAATTTTAGCTAGGTCAAAACGAAGCTGAAAATGCAAGGTGGGCCAATAGATGTGTCCCGAAGTATATTAATGCGGGCCAAAAATAATACGAGGGCGGGCGACAAAATTTATAGGGATGTTGGTGCGAGCCACATATAATAAACATATAAAACATTATAAAATATCCTTATAGATAAAACTAATTCTTGCATTTTATCCATAATAATTTTATTAAACTTCATTCCTCATATAATAACCTTTTTAAATACTTTTCAACATTATTTTGTGCAATTTACATGCAAATATTTTTGGATATGATCACAAGATTTTCATTATTGTATAGTAATATATGTGGATCTGTATTTAGGTAGGATTTTATATGTATACTTTTGTATATTGGCTGGCATCAAAAGTTACCTTACCGTCATCAAATTGTGATGTGGAACTATATGAGCGAGCCATACGAGTATAGCTGTTAGCTTCTGGTGTAGGGTCAGTTTCCATGGGATCTGTTCCACGATCCATCTACAATACGAATGGATATTATTTATTAGTTCAGTCAATTTAAACGTTTCAAAAAGGGAAAATGTAAATTTTTGCAAGAACCTGTGCTTTGGCTTTCTAAATATCCGATAACGTAGGTAAATACTATAAGATACTCAAGGTGGCAAAAATAAATTTTGAATACCTCCCGATAATTTCATGAATAGTATGATACTACATTCGTGACGCCGCGGCGGACTTTTGCCTGATATCGTTAATTGCATAACTTTCTTTTTACAATAAAATAATAGCTATATCCCGCATTTCTCTCAAAATATACTACTTTTTTAAAATATTAAAATAAAACTTCTTATAAGAATACCCTATACAATAATGGTTTCAAAGAATAACAACAAATTTTCTACAGAGTTTCAATATATAAAACAGAAACAATGCATTTGCATGGCAATCAGACGCAATACTTGAATATAACCTACCCTCACAAATTAATTACAAAATCAATGTTAAAGTAATGATAATGTTTTAAAATACATAAAGATATCAATATTTTTTATCAAAATCTCAATTCTAGTGTGAGTGTTGAATAATCATAATTATGTTTTTTTATGATTTTCTTTCTTCTTTTTACCGTACTAGGAGGCGGCGGAGTCACTCTAAGTCTGTGTCGAACCATAAATAGCCGCTGATAATTCCTCACGAGACTGTCATATCTTTGAACTAAATTTTGATAAGAGTTAACTATCACATCTTGAGTGGGGCCTGGAGGTTCTTGTGGTCTGTTATTTCCTGGATTATCGTCGGAATCCTCTCTCCTAGTGTTGCTTGTATTATTTGGTTGATTTGTAGGTGGATTCTGTTGGAGAACTGTGTTACTCATTCCCCCAGGCATGTTTCTTAATGATATGCCCGTTATAAGTTTGTAGCCGAGGGAATCAAATGCCACATACCTAAAATTTAAAATAGAAAACTAATTCAGCAAAATAAGGCAGCATCCTACAGTCGTCCCATTGCTGGGCACAGGCCTCCTTATGGGAGAGCGGGATTTTTAGACCATACACCCACCATGTTGCAACACTGCAGGTTGGCAGGCTACACGTAGCCCTGAATTACTCTCGTAATATGCAGGTGTCCTCACGTTGTTTTCCCTTACCGAAAAGCAAGCACTTAAGTTTCTATTTATACAGAGAAGTATGCCTCCTCAGGATTCAGTACTCTAAAACCCCTCTCTCCTATGAGCGAGGAGCCCTGTACCCAGGACTGGGAAGTGAATAGTCTGCTACTTACTTTGCTAGTAAAAAAAAGTAAACTATTTACGTTCCATTGCTGGGCACGGTCCTCCTCACTTATACGAGAGAGTGATATTTAAATCATAGACCCACCACACTACTCCACCGCAGGTTGGCGGGCTACAAATAATCTACTTTTCCTTTACCGAAAAGTTCAATGATAGATTGAAGAGACGAAACACACAAGTTTCTATTTAAAAAGGGAAATTCACAGCGCGCTTGCCCAGAATTGTAACCCGCGGTTTTTCTGAACGAGAATCCACGCGTCTCACCACTGTGCCATCATGGTCATCACTTCGTATGGTCGGTCAGTCAAGTTATATGCAGTGATCCATTACCTATAAATTTTGTAGCACATCCAGGCATCGAGAGCAGACTACGAACGTGACCGTTCCGTCTCATTTTCACATTAAAAAATGATTCATTATTTTAAAAAGATTTCTTAAACATAACGTTTGAGCTCTGACTTTAATACATTTGGACTGAGTGACAACTGTTTTTAAATATAAATGGTGTTATATAACTGACAGGTTAAAATGTAATCTCAGTTAATGCCCTGTCGGGAATCAACCTCCATGACCTTTGCTAGTGAAGCAAGTACTCGTTACATTGCTCCAGGGAGGCAGTAGAAAATGTTTTATTATTTCACATTATGAGTGATTATAATAATGCTCTGCATGTGCCTATATGTAAGTAAAATGATATCTTTGTGCAAAGCTCACCTGACTTTTTCGTTTATATTATTAGTAGAAACTTTAGTGAAAGGTGCTGGCTGGCTCCAATCCCAAAAATAAAGTTCATTATATGTTGCAATTACCAACAATTGTTCCCGTGGATGAAAAGCTATAGATGCTATTACAGTTTCCTTAGATACATTCCACACTTCGCTGCCACCCTGTACAAGGATATGATGAATTAAAACTAATTGATATTTTAATTGTTGTTACTAGTAAAATATTTTCTTCATTAATAAGAAATATTATGATTTAGATACAGAAACAAGTTACAGCTTCCAAAATAGGGTCCATACATTCTATTTTTAATTGTAGATATTAAATATTTGATAAAGTTGTGACTCTGAAAAGATTAATGAAATTCACAACTCATTCTCAAGGTAGCTTCATTAGTACATATATAAAATTATTTTGATTATTAACATTTTCATAAAAATACTGCAAGTTATAGTAATAATATTACGTATACATAAGTAACAAGTATAATACACAACCTATGTTTATGATAGATGGAAAGCACATAAGGTTAATAGTATTCTCTTTTCCCTGTTTGTTTTGATAAAAACCCCAATTTATTAAAATTAAATTCTCAATCAAACTTTTATTGAAGCTTAAATTTGCCTACATTTGGACTTGATAGACAAATTTTTCTGCAATACTGTGAATAATCTTGGTATATTGATTGATGGTACTCTTTCAAGTGTATTGTGAGTTTTAGAAGTGAGCTGCAAATTTTTATTACAGACACTATGATTTTGGAGGTATGTATTGTCCTTGTCTAAAGTATCACTATACAACATTAGAGTTACACACAGATATATGAGAACTTCTTTCTAGTAAAATTTATAGTTATTGAATTAAGTCTCATTACAATTTTGTCAGTCTGAATCACTTTGAATATTCAATCATTTTTAAAGAAATGTCACATATCTAACAATGTCTAAAAATATAAAATGTTTATATATATTTGTATATATATCCTCTCATCTCATCAAAAGTTGTTTGTGAGAGAGATCACTATAGCAAATAAGTTGATATATGTGAAATAAAGTATAAATTTATAATTGTACAGATTTGATGGAGTGCACAACTATTAGCAAAATAAAAATAAACATGTCTTACACTTGATATATCCCATACTCTGACTTGACCCCCAAGACAACCTGAACCTATAAGTTGTGGGTGGGAGGGATGGAAAGCAATACACCATGGTGTGCGTGGATGTCCTTTTAATATCCTCACATGTTTACCACTGGCCAGCTCAGAAACGTAGACATTATGATTTCCATGTGTGGATGCTACTTTGGTACTAAAACAAAAAATCATCATCAAATTTTATTTCTTTAATTACTGTTTCTTTAAACAGAAATAGCAACATACCCATCTGGACTGAAAACCATGAGGAATGTAGACCTTGGGTATCCTGGTAAATCGCAACACTGTAATTTGAGAATACCTTATGTATTAACAAAAGGAGTATCTAAATAAGTTATGAGGACTGTTAATGGTTAAGCTTAAATTAAAATATTAGGGAGCAGCACAGAAGTGATCCAAATTAATTCCATATATTTTGGTTCACAATCAGAAGTTGTTTAGGATAAAAATTATTATAATTCTGTAGATGTGTAGGAGTTTGGATCTGTAAACCAATCTCCATAGTTACATGAATGTTTTCAATTTCAATGGCAAAAACACAATACTAACTAAAATATAGATATCAATGGTGTACAAATGAAGTAATCTTACTGTTATTTTTAAAGGTTTTTGCACTAGAATATCTTCAGCAATATTCTCAAGTACTGTTTTATTAGAAGGAGAATTTTGTGGATTAATTCCTATTTGTCTCCATTGCCAGCTTCTAGCAACATTGCCAACAGAGGGAGGTTCTTCAACTGCATCATTCTTGCATCCTAACCATTCATTTTCAAGGATTGGATCCATTACCTACAGTGACATGGAAAGAAACAATTATTATTTTTATAGAAATTTATCTTATATGACTCACCTTATTTAGGTTAATAAACATATGTAAATAGCCATAATACTCCTTTGCAAAGTATTCACCAAACATTTTTTATATCTTTTTGTTTTGTGTACATATATACAACAAAATTGAATAAATAAATAGTCTTTGTTTTGCAAGTAAAAAACAATATTCTTTTAAAAAACAATTACTGTATTTTTAGTTGTTGTAATAATATACACTTATTGGGGACTGGTTTAGTTCCATAGTAATTATGATAATTATCTACATTCTACTAATTTAGGGACCCAGGAAAATATTTCCTTCCAAAGAATAATGTATATGGTACTATATGTATACTAATTTTATTCTCCTTTACTATACCTTTCTTGGTGTATAAATAAATAACATTGTTAGAGCATATACATTTTAATTAATTATTATTTACCTTATTAATTTGTGTTGTATGAATAGTTATGAATGGAAACCTGAAAGAGTAATAAATATCTTTACATAACAAATTCATATATTTATAAATTATAACCTATAAATCTGCTGAAGAAGACACAATAAAATATAGAAGAAGTACTTTAAAAAATGTATTTTTTAGGTTATAATCTATTTTTAACACAAAATCTCTGCTGTGATTACATTTTTTTTACATCATTTATTTTGTTTGGGAGTAAGTGCTTCTATTAATACTTTTAAATAAGAAATCGGTGGGTATATGAAAGGATCAAAGTGAGCCATATTGGAAAATGACAACAGATTACGTACCGCCTATTTGTTTATTTATTACAACGTAAAGTTATATAAAATAAGCTAGAAGGATTAAGAAACTATTTAAAGGCTGAGTTTCATATGATATAATCTTAATATAACCACTACACGGTATTTTTCGAAAAGAATGGCATTTACCTGGATCATATTGTCGTAATGTAATAAAATTGTTTGTATACGTAATAAGCTATGTTTATAACGTATTGTTTCAATAAATATTAAGTTTGTTTGCAATAAAAACAACACTCTTGCACCACAAAATTCTCAAAGAAAAACTACAGCGAAGGTTCAGCTGAAAACTGTCAATTTTCTACTGCCACAGGCTGCAAGAGATTAAAAGTTCTAAATCGTTCAGAAACAGTTTGATACATATGTAATAAGAGATTGACAAATACATTGCCGCTTTGGAAGAAAAGTGACAGTTCGAAAAGGTGAATTTGCAGGAAATCTGTTATAATATTGAACAAAATCTTTAAATTATCTATATAACATAGTGGTATTTTTTGCTGTCACAGCTTTATTTGGCTAGATTCATCAGTGCCCTTTTAAATATGAGTTTTTGGATGGAAGAATATATAAACTAATCCAGAATTTGCTGTATTCTTAAATCAAATTTTTCCTCATGGGTCTAGTGGTCAGCTTGTTCAGCTACAGACACGAGGACCTGGTTGAGCGAATTAGAAATCGATCTTGAATTTTCTGTTAAAAAATTTTTAGTAATTGTTAGTTGAGGTGTGCTTCAAATCCGTGCCGAGCTGAGCACGGTAAGCTGTCAGTCCTGCGTTTGATCTCCATCCAGTCGTGTCGGATTGCCGTCCCATCGGACTATGAGAGTGAAGGAATAGAGAGTGCCCTTGTGCCAGCGTATACGCTTGTGTACTGTGCCTGTCAACCCGCAGTGGAGTAGCGAGGTGGATCTACGTACTAAAAAGCCTCTCTTCTATGAGAGAGGAGGCCTGTGCCTGGCAGTAGGACGTTAACGGGCTGCTACTTGAACTTGAACCTTGGCTGGTGTGATTATTCATTGTAAGCAACGAAATCTTAAAAAAAATTCCTTTTAAAAACCGTAAATTTGCCTTGCTCGAAAGTCTGATTATCTGGCTAAAAATATTAATGGCAACGCCGGTAGTTTATTTGCGGAATTGCGATGGAAAACAGTCGACCGTCAGTATTGTCTCTGCCTAACAATTTACCTTTATTAAAATAATTTTTGTTCATAGATAACGCTTCGATTCGTGCCAAACGGACCCAGAATCGTGCAGGGTTTGTAAGAGGGGCCAGTCACTTAATATTTCAATAAACTATTTATATTAATTTTCGACACTTTTTGTATTTTACTTATATTGTCATTTTGCCTTCCCTCTAAATCTCGGAAATTAGATTTCCGAGTTTTAGATTTGTATAACAAGACTTTTATTTTTCTTCAACAGTGTGTATGCATATACCAGTATTAGATAAATTTAATTATCTATTCACGACCACATAAGTTAAAGTTTTGAAATTAAAACAAATAATAACATAATAAAGAATATTCCTTGTCTGCCTGGAATTATACATGAGTTAACATAACATAACAAGTACATCTATATCGATCCTCGACATACATTACAGCCCAGGACTCGGCAACGAGGTATTCCCAAAATTTGATTCACCGCAATTTAACAGAGGGGAATAAATAATTTTTTTGCAGAGAAGATGCGTCATTTCGTCTTGATTACATTTTAATCCAACAATATGAATATAACAACGTAAGAATTTTGCGTAATAGAACATCAAAGACGTAATTTTTATGTAAACAATTTTAATGTCAAAATAACAGTATTTTTTATCAAGCACATGAATAAGAATGTTTTTACACATGATGTTAATCAAAATCTTTTATTCTGTTTACTATGGCTCCAGCTAATTTCTCATACAGTGGGCCTAATATTGAGGGGTCGAAAGACGGTATTACAAGGCGTAACGAAAACATAAACATTTACAAAAACGCTAGGAGTAGGTTTATAGTAATAAGTGCAAACGTGTAATCATATTTTATCTTTCTTCGGGATTTTTTCATGTGCCGCACATTTTATATGATCCGAAAATGATTGAGTGCGATCGCGTGTGAAATGGTTTCCATGATCCATTTTCAAGTACACCTAAAATATTTGCAATATGTATATCTATATGTTACAGGCCTACGTTATATATATATATATAATGGTTGTTTATATATCTACTCTGGAAATAGACGATCGTCATGGTGTTAATCATAGACTATGCTATGTGATTAGGTAATTCTGTCATAAAGTTCGGCGAGATTGCATTGTCTCCAGAAGAGTCACATGAAGAAGGCGTTTATATGTATACTAGCTGGCACAGCAAAGGTGGTTTTGCCATATAATAACTACTACCGCAACACAAAAATAGAATAGAATGACTTCTTGTTATGGTTGTTATTGTGTAATATTATAGTAGGTATATACTGTAAAATTACGTACACGGTTTTTCTAATTTGAACAAGCTATATATAATATTAATTTTGCAAAATCACACTGCTTATAAATTACATAAACATTTTAAGTGTAAACGTAATGAATGTATTTTAGTAATATTATCTCTTCTGTTAAAGTGCTTTCAGATGTGCTAATAGTAAAATTGTATATCCCAATTTAGAACATGCCTTATTGTTAGTTCGTATTTCCAAGACTTGACTAGTTCCTGCTGAAACATTCAGTGTTCTGAAAATAGCTTAACTATAACTGAAATTTTAAGCCAGTCTGAAATGGGAGTGTAGTTGCTTCAAAAGAAAGTATTTGTAAAATAGTGCTTGAATACAATAGAGGACAACAACTTCTCGTTATTTAATATAACGATTAATTTTAAAACCAATTAATTATATAACCTCACATGGATACCTTTGTTAAACTGAAGGATTTCTGACTAAAACCAAAGATTTTAAATAACAAAATATGTCGCCACCGTTTTCACGGTTTTCATAATTAATGTTGAAATATGGTAAATAGGTACTGAAGACAAAAGGGTCGATCTTACATTAAAGCAAGGTAAAGTTCCATAAATAAATTGAAATTATCTTGTCCCAAGGTTTTGATTAAAATGCATTGACAACAATGGGTAAGCTTGAATTTGAAGATCAAATATTTTTCACTCTTTGTATTTATGTTAAGCAACAATGGTATAACTTCCAGGGTTCTTGGCTCGTCCTTTGTCCCTTTGTTAATTAAGAATTCTTATTTTTTATGGGTTATTTTTAAATCAGTATTAGAATGTCGTTTTTAAAATATGGATAATACTTATAATACATAACTTCTACGCAATCTAAACTATCAAACTATAGCCAAACTAATTAGATAATAAGTAGTTCATTAAAGTCCCTCTAGATATGACGAATTTGTCTAGTTACAAAGCCTGCTCCTTTGTGAGTTGGCAGATTTCACCTATCCGGAATTTGTCCTGTGATATGCTGGATAAAGCACAAAAAACTTGGTGTCAAACTGCAAGTCAATTAGAGCAAACTTTTCGAGTCCCCGTACAATCTTTGCTACTTGACTGCCTTTTTTATCCCTTCAGGAAAGAAATTTCGGTATTTGATGAGTCGCATATAAAAACCACTGTTAAAATTTCCTATTTTCTATCTTCAGTACTTTTAGTTGTGTAATGAAGTCAAAGTGTTTGTAGTTGGACTTTTTCTATATACGTGTTTATATATAGGCATTTGTTATATAAACCAACATAATTATATTCGCAATCGATGTGCTATTCGAATAAATATATAAAGTTAGTTAGTGAATATTACAATCCATAGAAGATGTTCGTACTTTTATTATTAATAATAATTGCGTCTCTTTAAAAACATCTGAGTTTTATATACATAACAACCTTGTTACTTTAAAAAAAATAAAAACCAATTTAACAAATCCGTTAGTGTTTATGAAGTTTTAATAACGTGTGCTGTTAAAATGTCATAAACATATTTCACTCTCCGTATTGCTCCTGATCTTAAACGGTTTGTGGCAGCGATAAGATTGCTTCCTTTGAGAATGCGCGTCACGATTCTCTATCAGCGTATGTAACATGGAAATTGAGTAGGTAAAACATACCAAGAAGCTTTGCCGATACCACTTGTTATTGTTTTTAGACGTTTGAACATTTAAATAAAATTGTATTTTTTATTGATGCGATAACGTCTTATAAATGGATTAACGCCGGCTGCACGCACAGAAAGGCATGACTCATTGTCACATTCCGCCTGAGCCAAGCGAGCATGCGGGAGCGCGGAACTTGCGATACAGAGGTGTGATCGGCCTAAGCGTTTTCATTAATGTTTCCTTATAACGTTATCACATAAAATTCTCGTCTGTAAAGCGACATTACAGACAACTAATTTTTTTTCTAGTAAGTTTTATGAACCTTGGTGATTCATTCGTTCGTTTCGTGGACGTTGAATAAATCAGTTATAGTTTTCAATGTGAAATCTGCAACTTGTACGATTTTTATTCGCTTTCAGAAATTCCGTTCGTCAGTGCAATCTACTCGACAAACTGGGAACTGCAATTGAGTAATTTAATGAACACGGCCCTAATCGAGTGAAGAGTAGCGAGTTGCTTGAGTGAAAAATGACATTTAAAAATGAGATTTCTCATTAACACCTGGAGTGATAAATTTTACATAGCATAGAGATTTTTATCTCTTTATATATACATCGTTGTTAAGTTGCACGTAATAATTCGTTATTTTAGGGATTTATTTCACAGAGACTCGCTGTCCTTTAAATATTACTAGTGTTATAATGTAGTGGTGTAATTAATTAATTTAAATTATAAGTTTGAACATTATTAAGGTTCTGCTATCAAAGACTATACTTCTATAATCACAGATTTTGCAAAGGCTATACTATTAATTTTCCTATTTTTTCTTATGAAATTTACATGTCTGACGCAAAAATGTTTAACATAAAGATGCAAAACTTTTCTGTAAACTACTAGACTGATTTCAAATTTTGATTTAATAAATGACTGATTTTTCACTATTAGAGAGCTGCATTTTCACTGGGTATACATACCTGGGACACATAGTCCCGCTAGGTAGGTCCAATTTCGAGAAAGAGGTCAACCGCCGAATCCAACTCGGTTGGGCAGCGTTCGGGAAGTTCCGGAAGACTTTTTCGTCCAATATCCCTCAGTGCCTGAAGACCAAAGTCTTCGAACAGTGCGTGTTGCCAGTGATGACCTACGGTTCTGAGACGTGGTCGCTGACTATGGGCCTCATGCGGAAGCTCAGAGTCACTCAGCGTGCGATGGAGAGGGCTATGCTCGGAGTTTCTCTACGCGATCAAATCAGAAATGAGGAGATCCGTAGCAGAACCAAAGTCACCGACATAGCTCTACGAATCGCGAACCTGAAGTGGCAATGGGCGGGGCACATAGTCCGACGAACCGATGGACGTTGGGGTCGGAAAGTGCTGGAATGGCGACCCCGCACTGGACGACGCAGTGTAGGAAGACCCCCCACAAGGTGGACCGACGATATAAGGAGGATCGCCGGTAGCCGCTGGAGCCAGGCGGCACAAGATCGGGTCTTGTGGGCATCATTTCGTGAGACCTATGTCCAGCAGTGGACGTCCATCGGTTGAAGCGACGACGACGATTTTCACTGAGCGACATAGGCTATATTACTTTTTCAAAAATCTGTTATCGCGTGCTTTGCGTAATGCTATTAAATCTATTCTCTAATAATAAAGAAGAAAGTTTTGTATTTTCAACATGTGTAGAGTATTTTTAATTTGCCTACTAATGTCTAACATTTTACGTAAATGATGTTACGAATTTAAAAATGTATCAGTTATATAAATTCATTGTAAAGTAAAATCTGTAAACGAATTAGATTATGAATGTTAGTTTGCATGTAATAATTTGAAAGGAAGTAATTAAAAACTAAGTGAAATAAAACTTTCATGTTAACAAAACTTACAGTATTTACAGTAGACTTTCCTCTGTCACGAGATCGGTATTTACGCGGGTGAGTCCGCGGGGCGTTGCTAGTAAAGTATAGGTTAGTATAAGAAATCTTACATTCCCCCGTCTTACATTGGCAGATCCGTACATGAACATTTACAGATTGAAATTTTTTTTACTATTTATGTGCATATATAAGAGATATAATACTGATGATTTATAAGCCATTAAGGGATGACGAACTCAGCGTTTGATTTTGAACAACCTCTGAGAACGGATTTTCCCGTATTCCTACAGGTTCGGGAGTAACGGTTTCTAACCTATATTTTAAGCCATAGCGAAGCGTGATGGGAAATTCGAAGTATTGCTTGTTGAGCATAGTTCATAGACGGCAGTATAGCTGCGATGTTTGAAAAAAAAAATTATCCTGTGCAAAATATGCAACCTCGATTTGCTATACAGGTTATATACTTAATAAGAGCTTAAAGTAAACACAAATATATTATTCGAAAACCTCAATAGTTTATTAGTGTACTCGCTCCTAGCAGAGGTTCTATGTTCCATTCCGGGAAGGATATATTTAGGAAATTTCATTTTAGATGTACCGCCACGCAAAATATTTGGATTTCGCTACGATTTAAAGGTAAACCTCGTTAACCGCAATACTAGGTTAGACTGTATTATAATTTGAAGTCACGATCAAGTACGTAATAAAAAATTTAAGTCGCAGACCAAGTTCATTTAGTTTGAAACAAAATTCACATAAAATTTTACGCTACTGTAGAAATGAGACTCATAAAAGAGAATTTAAAACCATATAAAACTATTATATTTACGTCTTAACAAAGTACAGAGCGCTGAGTAAAGTAATTAGTTTTTATCGAGCTTCAGTTATTCGTATCATGTGTGATAATAAAGATATTTATAGGATTTAAAACTTAGTATTATGTGGTAAATTCAAAGTACTATTTACTAAATTATGTTCTTAATTGGGTATATGCTGAACTAGACTGGATTTTTCTCTGGCAAAAGCTGTCAGAATATCTAATCGTAACTTTGAGAAATATCTCTATACTACGCAAAATTTAATACTCTATTTACTTTTATCTTCGTGTTTTGGTCTACAACAAATAGTGGCCTATGTTCGTAACAAAATTAGTTTTGCGGCTTACATTAAAATGTAACAGAATGACAGATACATTTACTTTCACATTTTTATTTTAATAGATTAACAATATAGAGAACATTTTAATTAAACACATTAATCGTACGGCGATGTTAAGCTTGAAATGGTCATAAATTTTTTATTGTGTTTACTGAATAAAAAAGGGAATTGTCGATAAGCAATATAAAACTTGCAAAGTTATTAACCCATTTCATTAATATTTATTTTTAAATAATTTAAGCGTTTACGGTTAAAATGTGAATAAATAAATATTGGATTGAAATGAAAATACACAATGTTTTGCTGAAAATTGGAAATAAAACGTTTTAGACGATCCGATTTTATTAATGATTTAATGGCCTCGCAGGCGTAGTGGAGAAGTCGCTTTGCTTAAACAGATTCTGGGTTCGATTCCCGGTAGGACGAATTTTGGAAATTTTCTTTTTTAATTTGTCTGAGTCTGCACTGGTAGGGTCTGAACGGCTTCGGCCGTAGTTATTTACCACCATACGAGCAAATATGCACCGCCAAGCAAGAGATCTGTTTTCCCGTACAATTGTGTGTAGAAACCAGAACTAGAAATTAAAATGTCAATTGCCTCTTACCAAATTAGCACACTTCCATCTTAGGATGTATCATCACTGCTCATAAGGTGTGTGTTGTATTGTACACTTATGTATTAAAAAAAAATGATAATTTATTTTGTGATATCATTTATATCACATATATTCGTTCAATGTCCTAGAAAGTGTTGCAAAATTAATATTTATATGATTTTAAAACAGTTGGACTCTTCCAATAAATGTGGATATTCGAAGATATTAATTTTATAGAAGTTACTATACTAATACATGAAATATCTCTTCCAACAACCCTGAATGTAATTTATAAAAAATACGATATATATTTTATCTGTTATAATGCATACACGTTTAACACACAACGCAACTGAAATAAGCTACTACGTTGTAGATATTTTGGTAGAGGTATTGATCGCAATTACTCTTTTAATCAGAGGCGAGATTCATTTAAGAAGTTGGACTGCGTTTTATCTTGTATGGAATACACGAAAAGGCACTGAACGAACGAGGAAGTGGTATAAACAATTTCAAGAAAGGCAAGAGCTTGGCATGTTTGACTTAAATCCTGCTCGATTGCCAGCTTAATATCGAGGTAATAAGTAATAACGAGGTTCGCCTTCCTTACTTTCATTTCCAGAAGCAAATTTATTATGCCACCTCTGGCTCGACCGTTCAGTTACAGCACCCTCCAAAAAAGCAGCGCATATCTTACGACAAGCTTTAGTGCCAAGTTTGAATTCATAAAGTAAAGAAGCACAAATTGCATTTGACACGGCCAAAGTTTATCAAATATTTGACAGTTAAATTTAAAGTAAATAAACATATCTAACACCTTTAATGATACTTCTTAATATTAGCTTTTAAATGTACCAAAAATTACCCCACTACTTTATCTTGCTTGCGATATAAAACTTATATAAGTAAACCGCACGAACATTTTGGTTACGCTTCAATATGGTTGTCGGCATCTTATCATAATTTCGTTCACTCACTTCCACTAATTTATCTTAATACTTCTGTCAGATATTGCCAATATAATTAACATACATTAGGGCTATACATTTCTGGAAGTAGTGGTTTAGAGTACAGAATTTGTTTAAACTTTGTTTTTGGTAGTTGAGATTAGGCGACTGTAAAATACAAACATTGTCGTTTATTTAACCTTGCAAACGGACCTTTGTAAAATTGACACAGTAGGTGTTGGCCTACTAAACAGGTTTGTTTAGTAGAGGAAAATGCTTATTCAAGCGCAAAGATAATGTTTAGTAGTGATGAAGGGAACAAATGGCTTAGCTGGCGGTCCTTTCTCATCTCACAAAGGGTTAAACCCGTCTGTCGTCCAAGCGGACAAAAATAACATTAATGCTTTTTACTCCATTCTGCTTAAATTAGTTTTTCTCATTTATATTCACAACATCTAATTTCCATCCCGTTTTGCATTTAGGGTTTTAGTAATTTAGATATTTTCGTGTTTCATTTAGGACTTTAGATATTTGATGTATTTTGCAAAATGTCTTGCACATACACATGGTAAAATTATTTCATATTATGAAGTACATAACTATTTTGTAAAGAAAAATCAAGTATAATACAAGACTACATTCGTAGTTTTATTATATTTGTGCAAGTTGATATCTGTATTTTTATTCATAATGCATCATTAATATATCTTTATGACAACTTTGAAATTCGCCAACGGTGTTCCCGCAAGGCTACGACCTAGATACTTTTAAGAGGCGGATAAATTCCTATCTCTTAAGTCGGCAACACATCGGCGGTCCATATGGTGCTGCAGGTGTACATGGGCGGTGGTGATCACTCAACATCAGGTGACCCGCAAGCTCATTTGCGTGCCAAAGCTATAAAAAAATCAAATAATTAAGTTTGGCTGTTCGTTCATGAAGGTTAAACTGAATTAATGTAATTTTATTTTATTATAATTTATTATCTTTCTATTAGTATATCTTTATGTAATATTCTAAGACATTAATATAAAAAAGTCATAAATTTGCTGTGCTCATTTTTTGTTCGTCATAAAATCTCTTATGTCTCTAACAAGGATGAAATAATTCTATTTAATATTTAGTTAACCTTCAAGTATATAATTCATGTACGATTATTATATTATGTTGTTTAAATATATCCGAGTACTTTCAACTTTGTTCTTTTATAATATTTTCTTTCTTTAGTAGTATTTTTTAGCCAGAAATAGATATGATATAAATCTATATATATATATAAGAGATATCCAGGTATCTATTGACTCATCACGATATCTCTGGAACCATAAGGCGTAGAGACTTGAAATTTGGTACGAATATTCCTTTTGCCGAGTAGAGGTGAGCTAAGAACGGATTTTATGAAATTTCACCCGCAAGGAGGATTGTGGGGGTGTTAATTAAAAAAAATGCTACCCAAAAAACATTCCACGCAGACAAAGTCGCGGGTTCAGCTAGTTATATATATACCCTTACCGAAAATTGTGATATGTCGCCGTATTTATTTATATTAAATATTAGTATATTGATATTACAGTAACAAAAAAAAAATAAGATTATGAATTTTGATGGTGTAAAATGAATTGAATATTTGGAATACTTTCGTAAATTGTGAAATATTTTCTAATGTTGATATTATAATTTTAAATACTCTACGTAATTTTAAACATTTTGTTATAATTTCAGAGAGGCCGATTATTGAAGCATTCGATAGAGTTTCTAGTCTTTTTAAAATTTTAAATGAGGTTGAGTATGACTTACATTCGTTATACAAAACATTCGTGAGTTTTCCAATGGAATAAGAAATTCGCTGTCAATAGCCATACGCCAATATCTTCAATCCAATTAAGCCCACGCGGTATTGACTTTGCCTTTCATGTAGTATTTTTTTCATTCAAAAGTTGTTTGTAAAAAAATTGAAGTGAAGAGCTTCAATCAATATGTACAATCGTACACTAGGTAACTAAAATAGAAAATAATAATATAAAACTGCCTGTTTGATGTATGTAAAGTAATAAAATAATATTTTGATATTTCAAAAACTGCTTGAGATTATGCTGGAATCTTTTTGTACTGATGACAATGTATTACATCATTCTTTTTTACGCAACCTCGTCTTATTTTTCTTTCGGGAAAATTGCCAACAATTAGGGAAGCATGTAAACTTACTTATAATATTATACTACATGCTACTGAACATAGAACATTGCATTTATATTATATCAAAGAATGTTATCGGGCGCTTCCCGCTGAGTTGAATTCTGCTTAGTTGCAACCTGGTTGTGAACGATAAGCCGATTTCCTCATGTATTGTCTCCAATTCAACTGGCGCTGAAACATTATTTGTAACTTAGTAACTAAATATGTGGAACCAGTCTGCTCTTATATGATATTGTCATGTTTTGTTGTCTCTCTCCATATTATACGAGTCCTATAAGCCTCATATTTTATTGCAGAATGTATGAGATTTAAAGTAGTAGAATGGCCTCTACTTTACTCAAATGGGATATATTTCTTGCGGTATATTTTAGCAACTAATAATATGTTTTTCAATATAAAAATGATTCTTATTTGGCATTAAACTTACATGTAGACTTATATTACTTCAGTAATTCACTGCAAAAGTACTCAACTCGATTAGACATCGTCTCATTTCAGTGTTGATACCACATAAGTATATTAAAGCTTAGGGGTGTGACGATATTTTATTCGTTGGATGTAATCAAATATGAATCAATGGTATTTTATACTTAATTTATAATAAAATGTTTCGCTGGAAATACAAATTGTACGCTTAATTCGTGTCAACAAATGAAACTTAGGGACGTAAATATATTTCGCCGCCAAGTCGTCTCGTGTCACCCTAGACTTTTATTGTAGCGACTTTTCCAATTACATTCAGAATGAAAATACTTGCACGCCCTTCTTTCACCAACATGATTTTGGAACGAGAATTTGTGTATCTACTAAATTTTTCTTTACTTAGTAATTAATGTAATTCTTTTAAGTCATCTTTTGAATTATGTGTCATCTGTAAACTATGCAACTTTTAGCTGATCCCTTCCTCTCTCTTGGTTTGAATTAATAATCGTTTAAAAATATACATAACAGAATTTCGCTTCGCTAGAACATAATAAATTAAATATATATAGCCATGTGTAGCTCGTTAGAATCCATTCATGTGTTGTTTTCTTATTAAGCGGTATCCAATTACTATTAGGGCGTCTGTGATAGTGATACACACCACTGTGTATATCACTATCTCACTAGACCTTATCCTCTAATTTTATTATGAAAATAGACAAGGCATATAAATTATTATTTTCAGAAAAGTGTGATTAAATCGTAAAAATAAATATAATTTTTGTGAATTTATCTTTTTCATCTTCCAAACAGCCTCAATAAAAAGTAATTATAGTAAAGGAATGATGGCGAGCTGTCGGCACGCCATTAAAGTACAAGGCTAGTGGACGTGATGGATCATGAGTCTATTATTTATTATTATTATTCAGCATCACGTAATTGGATATCACACCATTTTATTGCATCAACCTATAGAGCCTAAATATAGTCATAAAATAAGTATTTACATACACATACTTATTTTCTACTTTGCGATGAAGGTAAAAGACCTCTACCAGAAAATTTTAGTTAGCAAGTTTTACACGGGGCTCCTGACTTTCTCTACGTTGCAAATTCAAATTCAAAATTCTTTTAAAGCTATTCAATACCTCATATCTCGTGCAATAGTAGTACAGATTAAAATTATCAATAAAACTTTATATGTGATAATAATAATAACAGAAAGTGTCGTGAGTGAAAAATGTACCTACAATCTGCCGCAACGAAAAGCTATCTGTGGTAAAGTTTTAAAACATATCGACATTACTCTTTCGATTCTAAATTGTTCTGTAAATATATTAGATACATTAAAATAAAGCTTTAAATAAATGTAATGTTGAGTACATAATCCATTTTGTTTCTTGATTTAACAATAGTAACGTTTTACTAATAAATATTTGTGTTTGTTTTGTTGTAGATAATATTGTAACTGTTTCACCGTCATGCACTTTTAGCGACACCAAAAATAGAAAGTATAAAATTAATGTTATCAAAGTCTCTTGTGTGTCATTTCCACTTACGTGACATTGGCAGTGTGCTCAGTTCTCTTCTTGCATTTGCACCTAATAACGGACCTCTTTATTTAGAAATATTAGAAACTGTCCCCTATTTTATTTCCATTAATTTCATTCAGGAACATTCTTTATGTTTTACCAAAGGTATTGGCAAAATATATATTGTTTCTCTACGCTCAAAAAATAATTTTGGATTTGTCATTTGAAGTACGTAACTGGCAGTAAAGGTGTCCGGCTGGCAGTAGCCTCATCAGTTATGGAAGACAGTGTTTAGTGTTTATACCGATTACGCTGCTCCAACGTATATGAACTTGAGTGTATATATTATATGGAGTGTTGTTTTATCCTGAAAGCTTAGACATGACTGTAATTTCCCTTTAAAGCAAGATGACACAGTATTTATTGAAAGTGCGCTTACCTGGTATAAGGTAATTTACCTGTTATGCGATGATCTTATCATTGCGCTAGCGGGGCAGTCGAGGAGGCCTTAAAAATACTAAAAATCTTATGAATGTCCTATATTTCCTTTACCATATTCTCACAATAGCTATGATTGGATGAAATACATTTTCTATCAAAACCAAGTAAAAATAATACAAAATTGAGTAGCCGTAGGAAATCTCGTCTAAGAAAAACTTATGCGAACTCGATCCTTCGTATCTTGCCTCTCGGAAAGTTTTATGAATCGGATAAGATAGATTGAGCTCAGAATGCATTATTGGCTATCCGAGATTGTGTCACTACTCGCATCTTGGACGGGTTTATTGATTTAAGATCTGTTAAACGCCGTGCTTATATATTGATAAAGAAAACTTTGTTTGACTTCTACTGTATTTATTACGTTGTAAAAAAATTCGGAAAAAAACTTTGTGTTGTCATTCAATACTTTTAAGTGTAATATTTAGATATTGCTTTAGAGTGAATTTGATTTTAAAATAATAGTCTGGGATCCACAGTCTATTTTTACACTTGATTACTATCAAGCTAATTTTCCCTGAGTAGCTTCATTTCGATGTGACACCCAACTATTTCCTGTACGAAAACTCTTGATTGTGGTAGGTAAAAATGTTGTGTTGTTGATGGTAGGTAAAAATGTGTTGATTTGATAATTCTCAAAAATTTATTACAAAGTAGGTTTTTTTTGTTCTGCCCGATGATAAGTATCTAATTTATTTGCAAAAATATTTGTCCTACAACATGTACGGTTTGATCAAAGAGTCCCCTCTTTCCATCATGTATCGATATTGAAGTCGTCATCATAAATGGTTAATACTAGCTGATGTTTTTTTTTTCTTATTATATTAAAGTTCTGAGATGGGGCAGAGGGCGTCCATAGTGTTCCGCCATCGTCGTCTGTTTTGCGCTATGTTTTGTTATTCGGATATTTTTCATATCCGCCGACACAGAGCGCCGCCAGGTTTGTCTGGGTCGAACATGCTTCCGCTTTCCCTAAGGCATTACATTCCGGCACCTGTCTGTGGATATGTACAGGTCCTTTTCGAAGAGTGTGGCCTATCTAGGTCCACTAACGGCGCAGGATTTCATTTCCGATAGATACTTCGTGGCATCTGCTCAGGAGGCCTACGTTTGAAATCTCGTCGGGCCAGAAAATTCCTAGAATCCGTCTGAGGCAACGGTTAAAAAAACTTTAATTTTAGTTCTCCAAAACCATTTCTGCTTACTTCGCTTAGGCCGAGTATTTGTAAATTGTACTTGAACAAAACTGGACCGAACAATTACCTACGACTTTTGACATGAAAAAAACGGACACGAATAGGTTCCTGAATTGGGCGTACGATGAGTGACGAAAGTAGAGTGTTTCAAGTGGAGAAAGAAATGCTCAAGTTTTTTTTGTTTACTAGTATAATTTAACAGTCATATTGTCCTACAAATCGCATGGTAAGTTATCCCTATGTGGTCCTACGCTCTAAAAATTGTTAATACCACAAAACCATTTTAATATTCATTTATTCATTCTGTTTCTACTATTACTTCACGCTCTGTCTACATATGATGTTCAAATTTTCTATCGTTAAGAAAATACTTTTTATTCAGCCACTACAATTTAAACACATATTTTTAATTAAAATAACACTTAATATAGTTTTTTTTTGAAATATTAATTAATTAATTTATTAGAATCTATTATCTATACATATAAAAGAAAAAGATATTCAGGTATCTACTGACTCATCACGATATCATAAGGCGTAGAGACCCGAAATTTGGTAGGAATATTATTTTTATCGAGTAGAGGTCATGGTTATTATTTGTAAAACAATTTGCCTGAATTTATGAAATTGCTACACAAAAAACATTCAACGCAGACGAAGTCGTGGGTTCAGCTAGTATATATAATAATGTTCCTTTTGTCGAGTAGAGGTCAGCTAAGAACGGAATTTGCTTAATTCCACCGGGGGTGCGGGGTTGCGGGGATGTTGATTAAAAAAAATAACAAATTTTCACATTAAAAACTTCACATTTACGAACTATATCTTTTACGGTATTTTAGAAAATTCCACCTTCAAAGGGCAGTGCAAGTGTGTTTCTTATTTGCGAAACAATTTGCCTAAATTAATGAAAATGTTACCAAAAAAACGTTCTACGCAGACGAAATCGCGAGTTCCGCTAGTTTATTATAAAGGAACATATGCTTATTTTAAAACAATTTTGTCATTAGAGTGTAAGAAATTCGTGCTACATGTCCTAGGGATTGACGTTAGATTTTATATTACATGTTGTTAATGATATCGGACTATCAAGTTCCATTAATTGGCAAGATGTAGTTGTTAAGAATTATTCAGTCAAAATATTATTCAGTCATGATAGCCATCTAATACCATATATATGTATGTATAAGTACAAGCACGTATTTCTATATCTATTCGGACTAATCTCCAAACGTCAAATATTTGGACTTTACCAGTAAATAAAAAATATAACAAAAAATAACATAAAAGCTTAAAGCTCATCCGATGCCGATGAAACTTTTTCATGTCTACGCCAAGGGAAATCAGAAAGCTTGCTCGAAGTAAGTCGAGAGCGTTTACTTGGTAGTTGATATTTTGCAGTAGGGATATCTTTGTAGGCGATACGTATTCTTAGTTACAAATTAAAAAATAATTAAAATTAGCATAGGCTCCGGATTTATTTTCCGGCATAGTAATTTTCAGATATCGTATTTTTTGTATTATTTATGTACGGCGGGGGATTTCGACTGCGACTACATTTCACATTACCAGCGGAGACGTGCCACCAAGAAAAAAAAGCATTAAAAGGTGATATACCTTTTTCCATCTTAGATTGTATCATCACTTACCATCTGATATTCAGGTCAAAAGTCAATTCAAGCCTAAAGTTTTGCTCAGAGATAAGAGATCTGTGAGCAATAACAAAAACTTTAGGTTGCAATAAATTGCATTTGGATAAATTCTCTTTCAATTTGAACATAATAAAAATAATATCTCCGTAGAGAGCTCAATTTGCGTCTTCCAATTTGGGCGATGGAAATGACTGATGTTATCTGGGGACAAAAGGATCAACCCTAAGTAGAAAATAATTTCAAATATAATATGGCTTATATTTCTATAGCTTTATTTATAAACAACTTTCGTATTGTTCGTTGTCAAAATCATCCATATATTACTATGATTCTGCAATCATACTAAATGGTACACACAATATTTTAATAGGACAATATGATCCTCCAAAAACGAGAAATATTTATTCCCCATATATCTTCCAAACGCTATTTCACTGTTTCATATAAAAAGTATAACATAGGTCTATGTATAGATATATGATCCTAGTGTATTAAAATTATATAAGTGGAGCTCTGAATGTAACACAGACCAAAATACCGACAAAGTTACTTTTGCATTTATAATATTAAAAGTATAAAGTACATGCATACAGCAACACTTATTTCAGCCGATTGGTGTAGTTAAATAAGTTTATGATATCTTGTGTCAACTGGCTCGTTGCCAAGTAGAAACTTTGTCAAATAGCTGCCTTCTCACACTGCAGCATCTCCGTTTTACAATCAAACTGCGAGATTGGAGTTATTAAGATGGAGTGATTATTCACAACTTGTTGGCGGATTTAAGCGTTCTTATTCAAATGCAGATTCAGGTCAGACATCAATTGACTTTGAACAGTGTAATTAACGAGAACTTTTACGACTTTAACGTATTGTTTTCGAGAGAAAATCTCAGTTATTCAATTCCTACTATTAGTTTATATATTGATGGCGCCTAATGCGTCAAGTATAAATTCCTAATTTTGTAAGACAATGTTTCAAAGATAAATTATATCTTACTGCACTACCTTATCTTCATTCATGGTTTAATAGATATATGATTACAAAAAACGATGACGTAGGTCGAGAAATAGGGTAATATAATGATCGAAATTGTAAAAACAAAATGTCTAAAATTAAAGTTGACCTTTTATACGTGCCCCTACGCTTCTATATATTTATTTATGTATGCTGTTATAATTGTCTACTATTAATATAATACTTTTTATTCATCCACTTTATTTCAGATATATTTTTTTAAACTTATAGTGGATGTTACTTCTACCGTTACGAACTTGATACGGTTTTAAGTAGGAATGGGAGTTAATTTTTTAAATGATTATTCTATATATATATATATATATATATATATATATATATAAGAGATATCCCGGTATCTATTGACTCATCACGATATCACCATAAGGCGTAAGAGACTTGAAATTCGGTAGGCATATTCCTTTTGCTGTGTAGAGGTCAGCGGATTTTATGAAATTCCACCCGCAAAAGGCGTTGCGGGGGTGTTAATTTAAAAAATCAAACTTTAAATTTACAAACTATTTTATTTACTTTTAGGGTGTGTAAAACTTGGCCAGATATTTTTTTCGACATAATGGAAACTATCAAAAGTAAATTTTAGGAAATTCCACCCTGAAAAGGCAGTGCGGCTATGTTTTTTATTTGTAAAACAATTTGCCTAAATTAATGAAAATGCTACCATAAAAACGTTCGTCTGCGTGGAACGTTGCAGCTAGTATAGTAAAGGTAAGTAAGGTAAATAGCAGTCCTTTAACGTCCCACTGCTGGGCACAGGCCTCCTCATTCATATGAGAGAGGGTTTTTAGAGCATAGACCCACCGCGCTGCTCAATTGCGGATTGGCAGGCATAGTACACAAGTGTACTCTCTATTCCTTCACACTCATAGTGCGATGTGACGGTAATCCGACACAACCGGAGAGAGATCGGGCGCAGGACCGACGGCTTAACGTGCTCTCCGAGGCACGGGGGAGGATCACACCGCTAACTTCCCAACTTCGAGNAAAAATGCGTATGCTCAACCCGACAAATGATTTCTGAACTTTCTTCACTCTAAAATATGGAATTACAAGTTTATGGACTTATATAAGAGATATCCCGGTATCTATTGACTCATCGCGATATCTCTGGAACCATGAGGCCATTTACAAACTATTTTATTTACTTTTAGGGTGTGTAAAACTTGGCCAGATTTTTTTTTCGACATAATGGAAACTATCAAAAGTAAATTTTAGGAAATTCCACCCTCAAAAGGCAGTGCGGCTGTTTTTTACTTGTAAAACAATTTGCCTAAATTAATGAAAATGTTACCATAAAAACTTTCCACGCAGACGAAGTCGCGGGTGCAGCTAGTGTAGTAAAGGTAAGTAAGGTAAATAGCAGCCTTTTAACGTCCCACTGCTGGGCACAGGCCTCCTCACTCATATGAGCGAGGGTTTTTAGAGCATAGACCCACCGCGCTGCTCAACTGCGGATTGGCAGGCATAGTACACAAGTGCACTCTCTAATCCTTCACTCTCATAGTCCGATGTGACGGTAATTCGACACAACCGGAGAGAGACCGGGCGCAGGACCGACGACTTAACGTGCTCTCCGAGGCACGGGAGTGGATCACACCGCCAACTTCCCAACTTCGGGCAAATATTGAGAAAATCTTAATAAAAAACTCAATATCCTTTTTTGGATTGGCCCGACCAGGGACTCGAAACCAGGACCTCATGTCTGTAGTCGGACATGCTAACCACTAGACCAATGAGGCAGTCTTATAGGCTAGTATAGTATAAAATAGAAAACTTTGTTTTGTGTTTTTTTTCTATAGCTCTTGAGAACACCGGCTTCTTCATTCAACAATACTTATTGAATCGTTACATAGATTAACCCAAGATTGATCATCTAATGAATATCTAAACGGATGTAATTGAAAGAAGATTATAGCCGTCTGCGCTTATTCCTCGAGCAGAATTTCAAGTAGTCTGCCCCCTGTTATGGAGCAAGAAATGTCATTATATCTTAAAAATATGTATAAGTCGTGTGTTCGTATCTGAACTGTACCTAACAGTCTGAATAGGATTATGAAAAATATTTTGTGTTTGTATTCATGTATCCAGAACGGTTTAAGTTAACAATTCGATCCCTTAAATAACGTCTTTCCTTATATTTTGGCGGATACACCACCGAGAGTGACGAAAACTTATAAAATACTAGCAATGCCCTGCGGTGTCACCTGCGTAGATACCGATCTCGTGGCAGTGGAAAGTCTACTAAATCGGACTATAGATTTATTTTTGTTAACATAAAAGTTGTATTTCATTTAGTTTATAATTGCTACCTTTCACATTACTAGATATCCACTTACATTCATAATCTAAATAATATATAGATTTTACTTTACAACGAATATACTCGTATATCTCAATAATACATTTTAAAATTCGTATCATATCATTTACGTAGAATGTCCGATATTAGTAAATTTAACAATTCTATACAAGTATATTATAAATAGTTAAAAAATTATAAATAGTTAATAATATTAGAAAAGAGATTTATTTGTAATACTTTATAGTCTCAAAACTTAGCTATACACAACATTTGACAATCTGGAGTTCGGGATACATTATTTTCTTTAGATTGAGATTTTGAAATTCATTACACCTTTTGAATAGAATGATCGATTTTAATAAATTCAATATACTTTATATTACACGTTGAAACGGTCTTTTGATAATTTAATAGGATAAGGATTAAAACAGAGGTATGAATAATATGGTTTAATTATTGTCGGCACTTTTATTAAGTTTTAAAATGTAAAAAAGTAGTTATAGAGTCCCAACTACAGTAGTTGGATACTCGTATATGGTATCATGGACTTTTTTGTAGATTTTTTTTGTTCTATCATGAATAGTTTCCGCAGCGCACGCGATGACAGTTTTTATGTGACAATTTTTTTGACGCCTGGGGTTACATTAATGCATTTTTCTTAGAGATCCCTATTTTTTTAAAGAAAGTAGTATAGCCTTTGTCGCTCAGTGAAAATGGAGCTTTGTAATGGTGAAAACAACTTGAAATCGGCTTAGTAGTTTTGTGTGTTAACGTTACAAACATACATACAAAAACACAAATGTTTACTCTTTATAATCTATTGACTATTTGAACGGGTACATATCACGATGGCGATTTTTAATTTTTAATTTTGCCGATATTTCGACCCAGTTGCATGGATCGTGGTCACGACGATACTGCTGTGGTCGGTTGTGTCAAGCTGTCAAGGGCAGAATCTGTCTACCCTACGTCTGATTCTTTTATTTTTCACGGCACCCACATCCATTTGTCGGCATACTACACTCACAACGTCACGTTTTAATTTTGAAAAATTGCGTCGTTTGTTCATTTGGCATAGCTTCACCACTGGATTCCACGTATCAGCCAGCTTAAAACCATCTTCACGATTGAAATTAGGATATTTTTTAATTTCAATGGCCTCGCGAACTAATCTCGGCATATAATGGCGGTCCGTGGAAAGAACTTTCGGGCTATGAAGTTCTATCCAGTGTTGAGTTCCCTGCTGCAAAATGTGCTCCGCGATCGCAGATTTTTGTATGTCGTTGTGCTTGACAGCATTTATGTGTTCTGACACACGAGTTGCTATGGAACGCTTCGTTTGCCCAATATAAGAGCTTCCACAGCTGCAGTCAATTTTGTAAACGCCCGGACATTGATACGGTAAACGATCCTTCGGAGATCTTACCATGTTTATAATCCTTTGTAAGGGAGTGAAGACAGTTTTGATGCTATAATCGTTTCGCAGTAGCCTGCCTATTCTGTCCGTCACTCCCTTTACAAAGGGTAAATAGGCCTTTGGCCTTTCTACCTCCAAAGGTCGTTTATGGTGTCTCTGCTTGCTGACGGGTTTTGGGGATCTATGTCCATTCCGACGTAACACCTCTCTTACATGGGTTAACTCGTCCTGAACAGTTAGATCATCACATAAATCGTGAGCTCCACTGATCAATGCTGTCCCGACCGAGGCAAGGTGACGTGGATGATGATGAGACGAACCATGTATATGTCTTTGTAATCTTAATTTAGATAGAAAGCTATAAAAGAAATAATTGTTTTTAATCATGATATAAAATTTACAATTATTCGGAAGAAGTTTAATGTTATGAGAAGAGATTTAATCGAAGTCGAATCGAAGAGAATTAATGTCTTATCGCATAAAAGTTACATGAAGCTTTCAAATATCTGATATTGGAAGTAAGTATGTATGGTGTGAAATATGTATAATCTATAACTATGTTTTGTGCTCGAAGTTTTTTATAAACATAACACGACATTGTTGTTTAAATTATTGAACAAAGTAATAAACATTATAATTTAAATGATAGTGAAAAAGTAACTCAAATTTTTCGCAAGACAGTACTCCTAATCCTATTTGTTTTTCTAAAGCAACCTCGTGTAGTTTCTAATGCATCTTTTATTCAAGGCGCAGTCAGGACTACTGCGTGATTGGCAGACATTAAACAATTGATGCTATTAACTGAGCATACCATGTTTTAAGAGACAAGCAATACATAAACAACGACTCAACTTAAGCACCAGAGGTCTCTTAAATGAAGATATACGTTTGCTTCTCAATTGACGTTTATAGGAAGCACGCTTCTTGCACGCACACGCTTTTTACGACATTTCTATTAATACTGTAAGAAAGCTTTATAATTCTTAAGCTGGATTTGAGTATTATTTAATGCAATTATTGCGTGATATCTAAAAATATTAATGTTCTTAAGTTATATGAGTATCTGAGCATTTTGAAAAGATTACTGTTCCCCGCTTTGATACTGATTCCAAGGGAAATTGAGGAAATCCGTACTTGCAAGACACGTGCAATAGTTGCATGTGAAAAATTGAGGCAATAAATAAAGGATTTCATTTATCACAATAATAGTAATGCTGCCTAGTAGAAATATCTATGGAATTAAGCGGGTATGGTCTCTTATTTAATGACTATACAAATTGGTATGGGGTTAATGGAGTGGGCTATGCTTGGAGTTTCTCTACGCGATGAAATCAGAATTGAGGAGATTCTTAGCAGAACCAAAGTCACCGACATAGCCCTACGAATCGCGAACCTGAAGACGGACGTTGGGGCCGGAAGGTGCTGGAATGGCGACCTGCACCGGACGACAAGACCCCCCACAAGGTGGACCGACGATATAAGGAGGATCGCCGGTAGCCGCTGGAGCCAGGCGGTACAAGATCGGGCCTTGTGGGCATCATTTCGTGAGACCTATGTCCAGCAGTGGACGTCCATCGGTTGAAGCGACGATGACGACAAAATGGTATAAAAAATATTTCCTACTACAATGCTGTTTTGACAAGATATTTGGCGCAAATTAATATTATATTGCTGGTACTTTATGAATTATCTCATCATATATAGCTTTATATTATCGGGTTTTATCAGTGACGATGATTACACAGACGTCAGATAATCTATACTGGGTCTGTTTACAAAAAGATAGTGACTTATAATCTCGTCCGACCAAAGTAAACCTATCGACAGCTGACAGGCTTTTGCTCCAATTTAATTTAATGTCAGCATCAAGCTGCTTATATTTTATACATATTTCCCAAGAATATCTTTGAAGTAATAAATAGTTACACGAAAAATATGTACTACAATGCACTACCAACAATTTTCTTTCATTATAAATAAAAAAAAAACCACTGCTAATATATTTGATCGCAAATCAATAGTAAAATATATTTTTTAGTATTTCCTATTTCATTACAAACGAAATAAATAAAACTTCAAACCAATACTAATAATTTTACAACTCTACCTAATGGTTTCGTATCTAATTTGATTTTCAATAAATGGAATATTTAATATAATAATTATGTACAAAAATCAAATTTAGTTCTTTGGAGGTTATTACGAAGTTGTAATGTTCGAATAGATTATTATTTAACTAAGCTATCTACATCTTAAATTCCGACCTTAAAAACCAAGAGAAATGTATTTTTGCTAAAATTATGTAGATATAAGTTATACAAAGTGAATGATATGTTAACGACATACTTGATGATGTTACATTGTTAATGATCTTGCCAAGGGAAACGGATTCTGTTTCTTTATACGTATATTTTTCAAAATATATTATGAGGTTTCAACTTATGAAGTTATTATAATATAATCCATTTATCATTTGTCAAACACCTTTCCGTAGACTCTAACGTCAGAGCTAGTAAATAATGGTGTTGGCTTCAAGATCTCTCTAGGGACAGATTTATGGTTCATGTCGATCTAAGCAATTTATTGGACGAGAGAAGGGCTATAATAATCAAATATTTTACAAAACTTGCAATGTTTTTTATAACTTTAATTTTATCCATACCAATTACTAAAGTGAAACGTCTGTTTGTTATGTTAAAATAAGACAGTACTTATTCTGGCGTATGCTTACACAGATTTAGGCATAATATTAGGCATGGCGTAATATTATAATTAATTATAATTTATTTGACATTAAATCAAATCATCAAAAAATTTAATAAATTAAATCTCATAAGGCGTATCATAGGCTACTTGTTTACATAAGTAAATATCTACGGAGAAAGAAACTTCATGCGTGTAAGGGAAATCACATTGACACAAAGCGAAGCGTATAATTTTTCGCAAGTAATGTAAGTCTTAGTAAAGGGTAATATAAATTTCCAACAAAAATCATGATTAAGACAAAGAGACGACACCAGTTTTTATGATGATCCTGATTTAAACCCTTCATATTAATGTTTTTTATATTTTTGTTTTAAAATCATACTGATTGTTGCTGTTGACTTTATTTTATAATTAATCGGTATTTTTGAAGTTTACTATCCAGCTTTACATGATAGAATTAGCCTTTACGCATCAGCATTGCAATAGTGTGAACATACTTGGCAGTTATCATAGATTGTGCTAAATAATGTAGGATTTGTGAAGGCGGTGCAGACGGCGCCTTAGGGTTCATTGATCTCATCCTATTCTGGGCCCCCGTTCCACATTTTTCTTTTCGGACACTACGTCTAACGCGGGGCGTAAACAAAATGTGCTTCGTCTTCTTGCTGAATACATGACTATTGTTTTGCTTTTGCAATCTCATATGTAATCTCGTATACTGCATTGTGTATGCGTACGAAGGCACCAACAACACAGTTATGAGACAAAATTGCTTACTTACGCAATTTTTACAATCAAAATGTGTTCACTGTTTCCAAAATAAAGATGGAAACTTTATACAGACTCCAACCCAAGTATGACCTAATCTAGAAGAACAAAAAAATATGTTTATAAATTTAATTTGACTTCTGAAAAAATTGACAGGTAGTTTCTAAGGGAAAGCGAAATTGTTGTTTTTACTGTAATTCAAGCATTTTTTTCATATTTACTTAACGTTTAAACCTTCCCCAGACTTCCACAAATAATACAAAACCAAAATTAGGTAAAAATAGGCTGAATAGCCAATCTCAAGTTTTAGCAAGACTTTTTAATAAACACCAATTTATTTTTATATGTAGGAAAACATATTATTTTAGTTCTTATTGTTGTTGCGTATTTCTATTTAGTTGACATGTATAGTATTGTTTGTTTCTGTGGTAATGTAAAAGCTACCAAGGAGATATTTATACACTTTACATTTTACATTCACATTTTTATAATTTACTTTCGCACTGATTCTTAGAAATGGCGTATCATGTTATTTATGTATTTCGACGACCTCGTTGGCGCAGTGGAGAGCACTCACTTTACTAACCGAGGTCCCGAGTTCAATCCACGATATGGCGAATTTAGAAAATTGTATTTTCTAATTTGTCTAAGTCTGGACTGGTAGGAGGTTTCGGTCGTGGCTAGTTACCCTACCAGCAAAAACGTATCAACAAACAAAGGGAATCGTGTTGCGGTACGATGCTGTGTAGAAACCATATGATATCGCCTACCAGATTTGTGCGCTTCCGTCTTAGGCTGTATCAATACTTACCATCAGGTGAGATCACAGTCAAGCGCTAAACTGTCCGCAGTAAAATATAAATATATTAATATTATTAATGTGTACTATATATAACTTCAGAAATCGCTGTTGAATTTTATAAGATGATTAATACGAGTTATCAGTGATTTACATTAAAGCGAAGATACGATGGGAATGATGTGTCTTGTGGACTAAAGTTTAGGGACTTAGATTTAGACTTAGAATTAGAAGTTTAGGGACTAAAGTTTAGGGTCCTAGATTCCAGATCCCACACTCGAGATTTTTAAAAAATCAATGTTTTATTTTTTTTAATTTTTGGTAGTTAGCAACACTGGCTACTTTAGACCGGCATTATAGAAATATTAAACCTTTTACATGAGCTTTCAATAGATGGCGTTGATAGTATTTAGCAAATATTAACGATGGAATGTAAATAATGAATTAACATTTCAAAAATCTGTATCGGGTGTCATTCTCTACAAGTAAAAAAATGGATTTGAGTTTGTGTGGATAAAAAGAAAGATTTTATTAAGGATTGAAAATTTGAACTGGATATGTATGCCCACATATATCGGGAGGTTTTTTAATGATTTTAATCATAAAATCAATATGGGGAATTAGCGAGAATGGTCACGAATTAAAAAAAAATAGCTCAATATCTTTGTATTTAAGTACAGTATGTTAACTCGTGGCCCTTTACAACCCGCTAATTACTTTATAAAGTACTAACTCTATCTAAATTGGGTCAAAACAATGAACTAACAGTTTGTTTAAGTAGTAATCAATAAAATGATAGTTCGTGTCAGAGTGTATCAAGCAACGTGCACTATGTAAAAGCTTAAACTAAGTTAACGAAATAGGCTTCATTTCATAATGTACTTGTTAGAAATTAGGCCAGTAAGCGACTTTACTGTAAGTTTATGGTTTGAGGACCGTTAGCAATTCCGTATGACGATAATAAGCTTCAAGTCTCTTAGCATAAAATGCTTTTAACAGGATGTACCTAATATATTATACCAAGAGGTAACAAATTTTGTTATTATTATACATATAAACAAGTATAACAAAAATAAAATACTACCAACATCGAATGTCACCCGTCACAAATTTGAGAAATCGGTTAGAACTTGAGCGGATGAATAAGAAATTTTTTTTATTAACGATTGATAATCTGAACAAGGTGTTTAAAGGGAGAGTGTAAGCTAATACTAGAAATTTTTGAAATGAATCTTCTTTAGGTGCATGAGGGTACAATTTATACGGATGAAACGCGTGATTAGCGTCATGAAGATGTGAAACGTTTTTATGGTTAGTCGTTTGAAGGTTAGGTAGTTTTAATATTCACAAATAACATGTGGCATTTTTATTTTAATAACAAATAAATTCATTAAATTCCTAATATATCTTCCTTTTCCCCTCCCTTCTAAGTCTTGGAAATCTAAAGTTTTAGATTTGTATAATTATATAAACAAGACTTAAAAATTAGTTTGCCAAAAAAGTTTCACTTCTGACATGTGTGCGCACCCACTTTTAACTAGTTTTTTCGTATGCACATTGACGTTTATAAAAAAAAATATCTGTCTTTGTTTGTTTCTGCCAATCTCGGAAACATTTGAACCGATTTTAAAGGGAATTTTAAAGGATAACTGAATACACACGTTTTTGGGACGTAACTGTGAAGCGACCGAAGCCGCAGGCAAAATACTGGCATACATATAAAGAGTTTAAGAAAATATCCAACGGTGGAAAAATGACTTACGAAGAGAATTCTATTATCACTTAAGTCTAGTATAAATTGAAATGTATTTGGGTTACATGACATCGTAAATCTGAGGAATTTGCGTTTTTACCCGTACCATTATTATTTTCACCTGAATTCATTGACCTAATTTTAAAATGTACATTAGTTCGAGGACATTTTCTAGAAACTATTACCGGAATGAGCAAGTAATGTATTTTATTACCCTTTTATTTCTGTAAAACATTTTACGTCTTACATTAATGTAGTAACTTTCATCGAATATATTTACGTTTTATAAATACTCTATTATCATTCGCACTTACTTATTTATCTGAAATCGAAATAATATATAATATAATGAAGGTCTACTCAAATTCGTCCCAAACATATCAGATTAGGAACAATCAGACGTCAGATGTATTTTGTAAACGTCTATGCGGATCTATTAAAAAAAAGGGACACTTCTGTATATATGTGTAATAGACTACAAGCCCACGGTAAAAATTAACCAGTGAAATGAACCAACGTGAATATCGCTTAAAAGGCTGTTACTATATCATAAAATAACTATGAACGCTATATCGTCATTTTTAAGCGGTACAGGTGAGTACACGAGTAAATAAATATTTTTTTATTATAATATTTTTATTTTTTATCATTTGTAATGTAAGGCTATAAGGTACAACGTAATATTTAATAAAATGAATGATAATATAATATTTCTAGAATGCCAGCCTAAAGCAGGTAAAGCGCTGCTAACTATAAAAAAAAATAAAAACTAAGTCCTTAAACTTTTGTCCACGACACATCAGACCCATCGTATCTTCGCTTTAATGTAAATCACTGATAACTCGCATTAATCATCTTTTAAAATTCAACAGCGATTTCTGAAGTTAATTATCACATTAATGATATTAATATACATTTTTTTATTGCTATTGTTTAGCGCTTGGCTGTGATCTCACCTGATGGTAAGTTATGATAGTCTAAGTCGGAAGCGCGCAAATCTGGTAGGCGATATCATATTCGGTTTCTACACAGCATCGTACCGGAACACAAATCTCTTTGTTTGCCTTTTTGCTGGTAGGGTGGTAACTAGCCACGGCCGAAGCCTCCTACTAGTCCAGACAAAGTAGATAATAGAATATTCTAAATTCGCCCTACCGTGACCTCGAACCCGGGACCTCGGTTAGCAAAGTGAGTGCTCGCACCACTGCGCCAACGAGGTCGTCGAAATACATAAATAACATGATACGCCATTTCTAAGAATCAATGTGAAAGTAAATTATAAAAATGTGAATTTAAAATGTAAAGCGTATAAATATATCTCCTTGGTAGCTTTTACATTACCACATAAACAAATAAAAACTATACATGTCAACTAAATAGAAATATGCAACAACAATAAGAACTAAAATAATATGTTTTCCTATATATAAAAATAAATTGCTGATTATTAAAAAGTCTTGATAAAACTTGAGATAGGCTGAACTGATTTGCCTAATTTTGGTTTTGTATTATTTCTGGAAGTCCAGGGAAGGTTTAAAAGTTGAGTAAATATTAAAAAAAATGCTTGAAGTACAGTAAAAACAACAATTTCGCTTTCTTTAGAAACTATACCTACCTGTCAAATATTTGATGTTCGTGCTGTCGTTTAGAAATCAATTAAATTTAAGTAAAGTTTTTTTTTATTTATTCTGAAATCAAATTTAATTTATAAGTATTTTGTTTTGTTCTTTTATTTTAGGTCATACTTGGATTAGAGTCTATTTCAATAGTTATATATCTTAAACTAATATATATGGGATGTGTAAAAAAAGTGCTGTAAAAGGGAACTTGAATAAATATTTTTTTGTATTTGAATATATCTAAACAAAACAAATAAACACTCAGTAACTACAAGCACAAAGGCGACTACAGTTGCTTGACGATTCACACTCGCTCATTATGCAATGAATGCGACGTAATTGAGACGTCTTCCTCACTCCATAAAATTATAACTCGTTTGCTTTAACTTAAATAAAACCTAGTCTAGATATCACCGCCTTTTTAAAGAAATTCACTTATTTATGTGAATCAATTATGAGTTATATATAAAATACGTAATACACAAATATTGCTTCTACATGTGTCCATTATATATTTTCAAATCATCCTACCGATATGCCTCAAACCGTATTCAGTAGAAATACAAGAAAGCGAAGGGTCATATCATCATCAAAATTGTACAACCTCAAAATGTCTAAATTAAAAGTTTATAAGGGGGATCGACCATAGGTTTTAAAATAATATAAAATGTTAATATTTAAATATGATGGATGGTAAAAAAACTGACGTTGAGAGCGGTCCAGTTTAGCGGTGAAGTATTTAATTGATGTAATTGGCTTTCGGGCTCGCCATTAGAACCTTTTGACCCACTGACTGTTTTAGAAAACTGCCATATTTTTTTTCATTTCCTAAACGAAATAAAGTTATACTTTTTTTAGGGTAACGAGACCTTTTGACCTTGTTTATTATTCATGTCAGGACCATTAATATATTTCTGTCGTTCTACCGTAAAAATATTAACATAACATTTTTTTTTATATTACATATAGATAGGTCGTCCAAGTATGACGACTTCCAGCTCCCCCGAACAAGCCGGATTTCAAAAAGGCTTTAGTACCATAGACCACATCTTTATGCTGCGGCAGATTATACAGAAGACTGAGTAGTATAATCGGCCACTTTGCTTAGCGTTCGTGGACTATGAGAAAGCCTTCGATTCGGTGGAAACATGGGCCGCGTTGAGATCTTTGCAAAGAGGATGAGGAGATCCGTAGCAGATCCGAAGTCACCGACATAGCCCTACGAATCGCGAACCTGAAGTGGCAATGGGCGGGGAACATAGTCCGACGAACCGATGGACGTTGGGGCCGGAAGGTGCTGGAATGGCGACCCCGCACCGGACAACGCAGTGTAGGAAGACCCCCCACAAGGTGAACCGACGATATAAGTAGGGTCGCCGGTAGCCGCTGGAGCCAGGCGGCGCAAGATCCGACCTTGTGGGCATCATTTCGTGAGACCTATGTCCAGCAGTGGACGTCCATTGGTTGAAGCGACCACGACGACGATAGATAGGTAGATAGATAGATAGTATACTTTATTGAACATCACAAAAATAATAATAATATAATTCTGTTGTTCACGCCGGCCATGACCCTGGCATGGACTTGACCCTGGACCCGGCCCATAAAGGTTCAGGTCGTTTACATTTTCATTTCATTGTCGGCAACATCTATTGAGTAAGATCTTGAAAAAAGTTTATTTAAAATCTCGATGTCATTATTAAAAGAGGAGTTACGAGATATACTACCAACTCCTGTAGATTCAAGAAATTTCCAGACTTTAGCTGAGTCGCCGTTTTCGAGAGATTTATGAATATACCGTCGTTGTGCGCCTCTACATGCTGTATTGCAACGATTCCGTGTTTTAGTATAACGCCTTCGGTTGTTGTCGGATTCTCTACTTTTTAATCTGTATTTAGGTTCGTGTTTTTTAAAGAATCAAATGTTTTAAACGATCATCCAACCAAGGTGCAGGCAAGTGCTCATGTGTTAAATATATAATAAATATTCTTTATATTTAAATGTATTCGTTTCTTTCGCAGAATTGTTATCTGATAAGTACTGTTTTAGTACCAATTCTATCTGTAACATAATAAAAAGTAATGCAAAAAAATTTAACAATAATGTCACCTACATTTTAACCAACACCCTTAAAAAATCATTTTTATTTAATTATATTGATTTTGACAGTCCAATAAAAACAAATTTTTGACTATTTAAGAACATCTGTAAATACGTCTGGTTATGTTCGCGCCCGCTAAAGGATGGAACAACGTTGATTATATCTACACTGTGAAAATCTACTAAACTATTTTTAAAAATTCTTTTATAAATAGGGAACTCTGCTATCAACAAGTCATGCATATTAGTTACATCCCAAAATTCCCACGGGAATGTGACATTCCATTGTCCATCTTAAGGCCCGTAAGGGCTAAACGATTTGACGGGATTATCACTTACAGATAAGTGACATTATATGATAACTTTTTATTTAAAATTTTATACAACGAGGGAAAATTGTATATACATAACTTATATAACTTTGATTTATATTTGCAATATACAATAAATCGTCTAATACAGTGATTTTCTAATGATGACATTAAGGAACGATCTAAGAGCTTATGTTGCAAGTATTAGTTCGCTCCCTGTTTTTACAAGAACTCTTTTTTATATCATCAATATTTTAATATATTTTTATTAAGTTAGTGCAATGCATTGCTTTCGAGGTTTTTAGTCGTCTAAGTTACCCTTTAAATTATTGTATGATTTTCAACTAGCTTTTTTAAGTGAACTCTAGAATATCTTCTGGGAGTTTTCCTTTATCGAAACTTATACCTTTATATCAATTTACCTTGGTATGAATTGTTCTCGTCGCATGTTACATCTCAGCTGGGTACAGAAGGCCTGAATTGCGTCGATATGACTAGACAACTTCTCTATGCTACGAATGATCGTTACAACCTCCTCCAGTTTGTTATAACGATTAAGAACTAAGGCAAGAGGCTGGGTTGGCAGGAGGAAATAATCACGGCTGCGAAACGTCTTGGAGTCGAAAGGTACCGCGACTGCAAAGGAGTTCCCAGGGTCGGACTGGGCCGGAATGGCCCGGGTGGTTGATTAGCCGGGACCCGTTACTAAATGATGGTAGATGGGTATTATCAGACTATACTGAGATACACTGAAAAAGGCAAACAAAAAATAATAATTATCAACGATGTAATAATGCAACCATCGAGTGTTTGGTAAGTTTGGCAATGATGCCCTATTTTTGGGTTTTGTACAAGGTGGAGCAAAAGTCCCGCTACCTCTTTGATTGCCTATAACTTTGTTTAAAGAAAAGATAAGTATGTTTGGTTTTCACATTCAGTTTATTTGGTCTTTACATTTTTTCGTTATGATTGGAAAATTATATCCGCTAATTGGTGATCGCGAATCGCTATGCCACTTTCGGCTCTTTTTAAGGCATTCATGATATCAGTTTCATCAGAAATATGAGATGAATTTCAATAAATAATTTATGTTCGTGAAATGTTATTTATAAATATTCGAGTTATTAAGAACACCTAAAAATAAAATTTCGATTTTTTAATATGTATGTTTCGTTTATCTTGAGAACTCAGCACTCGTAGTTGTAGACGAATACAATTTACCTGGGACACACGATCCAATTAGGTAGGTCCTACTTCGAAAAAGGGATCACCCCCCGAATCCAACTCGGATGGGCAGCATTCGGAAAACTACGGGACATCTTTTCGTCCATGATTCCTCAGTGCCTGAAGAGTAAGTTCTTCGAAGAGTGCGTGTTGCCAGCGATTACATATGGTTCCGAGACATGGCCGCTGACTATGGGGCTCGTAAGAAGATTCAGATTCGCTCAGCGGGCAATGGAGAGGGCTATGCTTCCTTACGTGATCAAATCAGAAATAAAGAGTTCCGTAGGAGAACTAAAGCCACTGACGTAGCCTACCGAATTGCAAAGCTGAAGTGGCAATGCGCAGGGCACATAGTTCGCAGAACCGATGGACGTTGGGTCCCGAAGGTGCTAGAGTGGCGGCCTCGCACCGGAAAACTCAGCGTCGGCAGACCCCCCCCCCAATAAGTGGACCGATGACCGATTAGGTGGATCAGGCGGGTCGCTGGCAGCCGCTGGATACAAGCGGCGCAAGATCGGGCCCATTGGAATTCATTAAGGGAGACCTTTGTCCAGTAGTGGACGTCCATCGGTTGAGACGTCGACGACGACGAATATATATGTAACAATGTAAAAATTTATTAAAATCTAAATAAGTTGATTTTTGTGTCCTAGTTTCAGGAGTAGGCAAACGGAACACAATTTATCTCTAATTGTATGAACGCACTATCTGATCTAGTTTTACATTTAGGACGCAAGAGCTAGGACCTAAATGTACCGCCTGCGTGGGTTTTCCCTCCTACAGTTGCCGCAGCAAGCCAGGTCCGCGGGGGGCCCGGCTGGCAAATGCCCCCCCGACTATATAGCCAGTCCGACGCTGGGAGTTGGTGCACCTCGTGGAAGACCAACGGCCAACCTTCAGTAATGGAGAGGCACCTAAAGAAGAAGTTGAATTTTTAATTTGTGTATATCATCAACATACTCATACATGTGTGTATTAGGAATACTTAAGCTAATTAGCAGGTCTAAAAAGCGAGTTTTTTCTTCACAAATGATTATGGTTTTATAGCGACTCAGGGGTATGCGTTAGTCAAAGCGTTCCTTATTATGCGGTACGTTAACACTGGATAAATACGGGGTCCGCGTTGGGAAGGCCAATGCAAATGAACGTTTTTATGTCCCCCAACGTGGCGGCGAGCTTGTGCAGCGCGTCTCGGTGAGAATTAAACTTCGCATCTGAAAAGGGTTAAGATGAATGAGTTCAGTACACGTTCACAATGCAACAACTGTTTAGAAACAACTTATTTTTGTTTAGCGAATGTAAACAGTCTGTGTTTCACCCTATACTATTACGAACGTTCGTATGTTTTAGTGCATATCGCCGTCCCCGACAAACAAAATCGTAATTGGTAAATGTAAATTTTACAGGAGAAAATAAAAACTGAATGTCTTAAAAACTATCAAGACTAAAAAGAAGATTCTTTTATCAAAAATAGGGAATATTTCTACTAAATTTTTATTATAAATTTTCATTACCAGTTACAAAATTGTGAAAATGTCCATTACTGAAATAACCTAGGGCAAAAATTAACGAAAACTAACTTTACGATAGTGTTCGACTGTAATCAAAAATCGGTGTTGCTATAGTAATAGTTCATTGTGATATTGTTCCATTTCTATTCGTAAAATTACATTGTAATCGTATTTGGATGATATAACTGACTTTAATGTTACGGTAAAAATAAATAACATGCTTATTTGATGATAATTTTTTAGGTAATAGCCGCTTACTTTAAAATGTTGACTTGAGGTTTTGCGTTATTGATCATGAAAATTTTCACTTATGTTATCCATTGAACAACAACATAAAGATCATTATTGAATGGACAAATCCAAAAGTATTCATCTCCGATCATAAAAAAAATCTCAATGATGTAATAGGGTGTGTAGATAACGAATCTTTAATAAACCTGATTCAATCGTAATAGCGATTACCATAGTGTTCGTCGGAGACGGCGATATATTTATATTGTCTAAGTACAATAGTGATTTTCATAGATTTTTACAATAAAATACAATTAAATTCACTACAAGGCAGCGCGAAAAAACAACGGCCATGTGAAACATTACACTCATATGAAAACGATTTTCTTGAAAAGTTTATTTCAGGTTTTTCGATTTCTTGGTGCATTTATATTATATTTAAGATGTATAATTACAACAATAATAGAAAGTTTTACAAACCGGGAAAGGGCCTGGTGACTTAAAGCACAGATTTAATCTAGTTCAGGCACCAGTACCCACGTTATAAAGTGAACATAATTTATATTGTTACTAGTAAGAATTTTTTTTATAATGTTATGTAATGTGGAGAAATAAAAAAAATATTCTTTCATTCATTCATTCATTTATTAATTACCTTTACTCCTCTATAGCTTTAAAAAAAAGTATAAAAGGCTGTTCTTACGCTCTTCAGTAATTTTCTTGTATAAAATTTAATATATAATCTAGAACCTTGAACTAACATATGAATTTAATATAATATACTTAAAAAACAATAAGAAAATCAATGAAAGTTTTGTGTTACAACGATTAGTGCCAAATTTAATATTAAAATTTTTACATACACCTTATGACTATGAAGGAATCATTATAATTATACGAATTATTAAACTGGGGTAAAAGTAGTGTTTCCTTCTTTATACTTTATGACAGCAGCACAGTGAACAAGTATAAACTAAAAAAAGCCATTTTTTATATTGATTTAAACAAGTTGAAAAAGTCTGAGTGTTATATTTTTGAGGAATTTTTATCTGTGTTTGATTTGGAGTATCATGAAAAAACTGAACTGATTTTTAACCGAGACTGAACTACGTTATTTTGTATTTCACTTTGCTGTTATTGAATTCACAAGGTTTCTTTATATGCTAAAACTAAGGTTGGAATTAATCGGGTTAGAATCTGTACTTAATTATGTTTAATTAAATAAGAACAACTCGAAGCAAAGTTTCCAATCAAAACCGAAATATCTGATTGAATGTCAATACTTCGATGGCCTTGCTGACGCTGTGGTGTGAGTACTTGCTTTGCTAACAGAGGGCCCGGGTTCGATGCCTTGTAGGGCGAGTATAGAAAATTACATTTTTTAATTTGTCTGCGTTTGGACTGGTAGGCTTCGGCCGTGCCTAGTTACCACCTTACCAGAAAAGGCGTACCGCCAATCAAGAGATTGTGTTCCGCTACGATGCTGTGTAGAAACCATAAGAGGTAAATTACCTCTTATGGTTTCTGTACTGTACTGTATCATCAACACCTCTTAAGCATATGTAAAAGATTTCGTCATTATTTAATAAGTCCTGGGTTGATTATTCAGTTAAAAAAATACTTCTGGATAGACTTCAAGTCTTCAGGTCATCTTTATTAAAAATACGTGCCACTACCAGACAGGCACAGTGCTATGTCAATAATTTCATGTTGGATAATTTCATGTTGGACTCTAGAAAATTGTAGTAAAGTCTAAAGTACTCACACAACATAAGATACTCTCAGTATATAACAAAGATCTATTTTGGTAAAACGAATCTAAAGAGTCGGTGTAGAAAAAAAGTGTCATTTCGTATAGGTCGTTTTAATCTATTATTTATCTATCTATGTGTATAAAGGTCTATTGACTCATCACGATATCTCTGGGACCATAAGGCGTAGAGACTTGAAATTTGGTAGGAATATTCCTTTTGCCGAGTAGAGGTAAGCTAAGAACGGATTTTACAGAATTCCATCTGCAGGGGGGGTTACAGTGGTGTTAACTATTGAGTCATTTCGATATCTCTGGAACCATGAGGCGTAGAGACTTGAAATTTGGTAGAAATTCCACGTATTGTCCAGAACCAGGTGTGTTTCTTATTTGTAAAAAAGTACAAATTTGCACATAAAAAAAATTCAAACTTTACATTTACAAACTATATCTTTTATGGTATGTAAAACTTAGTCAGAATTTATTTTTTGACATTTAGGAATCTATCAAAAGTAAATTTTAGGAAATCCCATCCTCAACGGGCAGTGTGGGTATGTTTCTTATTTGTAAAACAATTTGCCTAAATTAATGAAAATGCTATCAAAAAAACATTCCATGCAGATGAAGTCGCGGGTTCAGCTAGTATATTATATACTAGTATATAAATGAAACTAAAATGCGTTTTCGATTATCTTACTAAAAGGATTATTTTCAAAATTACTATGTTACGGTCACGTTACCAAATTTCAAATGGCATCTATAAATTGTATCTTATAGAGAAATTAAAACGAACTAAGTTAGTGTCACAGTATTTTTATATGCTGGGTGTACCAAATATTTGTAGATCCTTTTCAGAGACAATTGTAGGTGTATATTGGTTGAATTTAATATACTGCGTAAGCTTTACAAGGCGATTTAATATGAATCTCTAAAATGTCACACCGAGTATTAATAACGACATCAATATATAATTATTCAGCAATTATCAATAAACATGTATTTACCTCGACTATTGAAACTATACATAGCAAAGACTCTAACAACTTTATTGTATGTTGTAATTACCTTGTACGTGGTTACTATATTACATTATCTATGGTGGTGGTTACATGGTTACTATATTCAAAGAAATATCAATTCTCACAGTACCGTCGCAATATATATTAAATAATATCTATTCGTGATAATACAAACTTATACTATAACTTATGAATCTATAAATATTATTAAGATTTATGACATTGAGCACAGAATCACATTGCAAAAAAAGTCACGGCCGAGCAGCTCCTAAGTATTGTTTTACAAAAAGTCCGACGATTATGTAAATGGAGCATTTTATATTTACATTTCATTATCATAATAAATATGGTATGCAATGGAAGAGTAATTAGATCACAATACTTGCTCATTTTTAAAAGAGAAGTAAACCATATCGTTTTAACATTGGGCAATTTGTATATTGTTATTCATAATTTGCTCGATTTCTTCGAAACTTCGTTTTTGAAATTAGGATAACGTTAATTTTAGTGTAACGTTTACTTAACTTCAAATACTTTACTTTTATTATGTATCTATAGTGATCTTGTCTCAAGCTCACTGCTATGGAATATAGATGAGGGGAGTCAGTCGCGTCAAAGTTGAAGGTAAGAATAGACGACTAACGTGCTATAAACCTTACTAATATAAATACGAGCTGTCTAGTAGAATGCTGCAGACGGGGAGCACTACTCTCACTATATATTTTTAATAGTTTAAAGTTTTTCAAGCGCATTTTGCGTTCTTTCTGAACGGTGCCTAAGAGAGAAGTTTCAGTCACTCGTTTGTGAGATTAGTAGGGACAAATGTATTAGTTATTTTCCCGGTAGTTTTAACGTTATAATCATAATTACCTGCAATTTTCTGTTCCCCAATAAAATACGAGATATAAAATAGCCTCTGTTAAGCTATTTGCCTGTTTAAGTTCCAACAAAATAGTTTTGACTGTAAAGACTTTTACAGAACTAAATGTATTTTTTGCATACGCGGGAAATTTGTAATATCACGCCAATAGAGACCCACACAGCAGCTATTCCATGTAGTATTAATCATTAACTGTAATATCACCTAAAATAATATGGTAACACGTTATTAGGTAATTCCTTCTTTATTAATTTTTATAGTGACACAAGAAATGTACAGCGAATAAGATAAAATATTTTATTAAAGATGCTTAATGTTAGTTTCCCACAAAATTGTAATTTCCGCAACAAATGATTATTATTTACCGGATTATGTTATTGTTATTTCGACCTCGAATATTGGGAACGCAGCATATATGTCAGCAATAAACATTCCTCGATATATTTTATTCATATTTGGAATCACGTCTCATATTCAATATTTATTCAAATCACAGATGTTTGGAAAAAAAATACTTTTATTTACGATTTTTCGTAATATCAATGAAATAGTAAATGTAATGGACGGATAATATAAACTTTAAATAGTGTTGGCATCAATGCTGTCGTCTTATAAATAATAACAAGTGTCATAGTTTCCATACGAATCCAAAACTCCCCATGCCCACCAAACGCTAAATATTATCGTAATTAAACTAAAAGTATTGACATTATTAAGTTTATGCATGACAGCTTAGCTGGCGCCATGGTGGGACTATTCGCTTCACTAGCAGAGTTCCAGGGTTGGATTCCATTCCCGGCATTTTCTTCTTTGTCTGGGCCTGGACTGGTGGGTGGCTTCAATCATGACTAGTTTCTAAATCATCACTTATCATCAGATGAGATCACTGTCAAGCGCTAATCTGTTAGACATGAACAAATTTGTACGAGACATTTTTCTACTGCAATTTTGTGGATTATATTATTGGTCAGAATAGGGCTGACAAAACACCATAGATCTCTTAACCGGAAACACATTAGCGATCAACTGGTTCTGTTAAGTCATTCATATTGGTAACAGAAATCTATTATCATTATGTTAATAACCTGTATATTTTGAGGTTAATTAAATTAAGACACGTCAATAGGAAATAAAAAATAATATATCTTTCCGGCGACTTGCCATAGCTTTCTTGGTAGAATTTATAAGTTAACTAACCTGGATATTTTTCGGCGTCAACACTTAAAGGACCCCTCTACCTGTTACCCTTGTCTACCTGCCATTAGCATCGACGAATTTACGCTTAAAATTCTGAGATACCTTGATTTTAAGCTTAATAGATGATCCTTAGAGAAATTTTGTTTCAAACATTGATTAAGTGGCAGTCTGTAACACTTTTAAAGGTGACAAAGTATTTGTAAAATTGAGGAAGATTTATGTAATTTATATTTATGAAATAATATTGTAAAAAAATGCTTTACTTTTAGCCTAGAGATAAAAACCTATTCCTGAATCCGACAGCACCATTTTCTTTCCGTTGATGTATTGAAAAAAAAATACTTTAATAACATTTTAACCTTTTTGAGCGCGGAGTGCGCAATACCGATAAGCTCATTTAATATCATTCGTTGCTTTCTTCGATCGAAGGTAGTATGTTATAAAAAAATGTATATTAGGCTTTATTTAGGATTGATTTGTTGCATTATTGTGCAGAAAAACAAATAGACCTTTCAATAAAAATTGCGATAAACGAGACAGGTAACATCATATGTAGTTCCCAATCAAGTTTATTATTAATAAACCTCTCTTTACCGATTTTGTCCATGTCGGGCAATCTTAAGAAATGATTACCCTCAAGACCGATGGCTTAAAATAACTTTGGACAAATACTTAGAATTTCTTGACTGAAAAATCTACTAATATCAATTTGATGTTAAGTTAAACTTAGAACCTCAAGATTTCTAGCCCAGAAGTTTACTACTAGACCAATGACGAAGTTAACCGACATACTACTACTAATAATAATTACTACAAAGAAACGAACGTAAATCTTAACACTATTTATTTTCTATGCTATGCTTCTTTTTGAAGGCTCTGTGTGTTTCGACAGCATGGATAAATTAATAAAATAAATGCAAGAGTTCTTCAATATTAAAATAGATAATGATAAATGCAAATATTAATTATTATAGAGTTTTAATGTTTTCTATTTGATGCTATTGTGCGTAGAGGCGCGCGCACGGGGAGGCCTGCGGCAAGCGGCAGGCGACGCGGCGCGGCGGGCGAGGGGCTCTTCACCACTCGTCGAACGCCATACGTTCGACGGCGCCCTCGCGGTTCGCTAGTCATTGTCTTGCTACAGAACGCGAGTGCTATATCACGACCGATCTGATACGACTGCATTGCTATACTTATATATAGCTACTATTTTAGTACACCGTCATAACGGCTCATATTTACAAACTGTTAAACGGCTTTGCTTCGTTCAATTTATTGCGCTAAGACCGGTCCCGAACTTGACCTGTGTTTGTTTGTTAGAACTGTCAGTGCGCGTGTTGTGCTTTATCGATAATATAACCTGTATGACTTCAAGGGCAAAGGCGACTTTTCAGTTGTGCTTTGGATGCGGTGTAACAGAAGATTTCTGATTTGATACTAGCTTTGATACCCTTGTAAAATGTAAGTGGGCGTATTCAAAAGTTTAATAATCGATCGGGTGACGTGCGTGGGAATTGCTTTTACGTAATCTTTGTTTACCTTAGGAATATAATGCACTGTGTAATCGAACCCTGTGGTATATGCCAATAAACTCCCATTGATATTTCCTTCATTCAACCTTTGGCAGCTTCGGTAAGTTTCTGGCCGATGTTTTATTTTTGTTTACATTATTATTTAAAGTGTTTTGTTATTTAAATTAATGTTATCTGTGATTCTTTTTAGTTCTGTACTACTGTTTTCTACATAAGTCGATTTTAAGTTACAACAGGTTACCTATGTATTTATTTTTTTTAATATCATATGGAACAAACTGAAGATAAGGGCTTCATATAAATGGGAGACGATGCAAGCTAAAGTCAGGGCTGCTTGGCACAGAATAATAATAAGCTTTCATCGAATCTCATATCTGTCGCTAAATGTCGACATTACCCAACGTTATTTATAATACATACATACAAGTGTAGAAATTTCATTTACCACAATATACAGTAACGTGACAAGCTTTATAAATTAAAATGAAAAGTTATGAAGGCTATACTTAATTAATCTTGATTTTTATTTGCAGACCAAGTGCAATATACAATAACTTCCCCTTCCGGAACTACATTCTGATATAAAGATACAATGAAATTCTACAACGATATATTGCTGCGTTATTTTGTCGTATTTAAGATCAAGAAACGACTGATTTGTTATGATTGAAGAGTTTAAAGAAGACAACACGTATCTGCAAATGTAAATAAATGAATGAGAATAGACTTTTTTTATTGTTGACAGGTTAGCGCTCGACTGCAATCTTACCTGTTAATAAGTGATTATAGTCTGAAAGGGAATCTAGCGCGCTTTTATTTCAGATCCTCAAGATTTCTAAACGGCATCGTATCGAAACGAATATTTTGCTTTTGGCTGCACTTCTATTCAGTTAGGGTGGTAACTGGCTATGGCCGAAGCCCCCTACAAGCCTATACTCTCTCCTACCTAATCAACTACTCGTACCATTTTGGCAGCGAGGCCGAAAAACTGCAATTTAATGAATCTTGAAACTGAATCTACTGTGATCGGAAAAATTTCAAATCCTATGAAACATACTTCTGGTTTTATAGACGAGATCTGTACGACAAATTAAGTTTTGTAAAATTAATATTAATGTAATAAATGGTAGTTTTAACCATGTCTGGATTGATCTTGACAGTTAAGCATTTATGGCAATATTAGGGAGTCTATAGCGAAAACAAGCTTGGGACTAGCCGGTCTTTCAGGCACTGCATTCATATTTCATAAGCACCGGTCTGAGCCACAATGGCGTCGCGATGAGGTCGTCGGACGAGCATGGCTTTTAGTTACACGTACTAACGTCTAGCATATATCTTTATATTAGTTAATTTTTTGTTCCTAAATTATTGTAAATTTTTCTTAAAAGGGTGTATTACTGGAAGTTCCCGGCTGTGTCAACTGCATAGTACCCGTGGAATTTTTAAAAAGAAAGTGCAGAAATCCCGTAATAATTAAATCAAATTGTAAAAAAATTGAAAATTTCATGACAATACAGCCGTATTGGCGGAGTTCAGACACGTAAAGACGATATATATATATAGATATAGATAAATCTAACGTAATGAATCATTTACTACTCTTAAAGTTTTGATGGCCTCGTTTGCGTAGTGCAGCAAGTTCGCGGTTCTTTAGCATCTTTGTCAAAGTTTTGGGGTTCGAGTTATGGTGGGACTTATTTTACGAACATAAATTTTCTGATGTATCTGTCGGAGGTGGACTGACAGGTTAGGGCCAGGCTAGAGTTACTCTGATCATTAAAGAGCTAACCGTCAAGCTAAGCTTAACGCTTACCTCATATCATCGGGTGAAATCATTTTGAATGTGATAAATGTCTAACTACAGAGAGAATTGTACTAAAATTGTTATATAATCCTCACTTCTGTGTCAGGCAGAGAAATAGCTACTAAGGATATCATTAGTCTCGAGGGAAATCAGAATGAGTTACATCCGAATACACACGTCTATTACGTTACGCTACATGTTCAAAAGTAAATTATAATTTATTCATGATTAGACTGGTTTAGCGGTAGGCCTCTAAGGAATTTCAAATTCCTCTTTAGATTCTTTCACTTGCAATTGTTACAAAATTAAATACATAGATGGAATTACTTGGTTTATCGGTACGCAAATCTGCTAGTTCAAGTGACATAAAATACTACGTGTGTGCAATTTACATACGGTAGAAATGAAACTTCCTAATAAAGAGGAGAAAATAATTATAGGAAATACTATATATTCTCATTCTGTTTCATTCTTTCGCAAGCTAATTCCTATTTATATGTCTCTCGTTTCATCGAATTTTCCACGGTGTTAAGAAGTTTAATTTCATTTCAAAGTTCATTCGTACGCCACCAAGCAGTAACTTCTGAAACTCATTACATAGCAAAAAAATCATTATACCTTTTACATGACTAAACAATAATATTTGAAAAATCTGTATTCACATCAAGCGTCATCAGAACTTGAGTGGATGAATACATTATTAGCCATTAATGGTTTGGAGGTTTGAACAGGGAAAGTGACTTAATAGAACTTTTCACAACCCATTAATAAATACACCAAAATGGATTACTACTGATAACTATTACATCATTTGTCGGTATTTAACTGATTATCTTTCTACTGATGTTTATATATATCTTTATTGCACACATTCTGAAACAATATAATTAACAAAAATAATATGTTTCGATAATTCCACAACCCTTTCAGTTACGAGACTAATTTCTTTAATGAGTTACAAACTATTACTACAATATCTAAAATGTATATTTTTTTATTTCACAAATGTACCAAAATGCGTGTATCTCTATACGTGGCTGTAAATCAGTCTTTGGTGAGTATAGAAGCACTGAACTCATCCAGTTTAATGTCAATTCAAAGATTGTGCTCTCTATACTAAAGCAAAGTTAATTGGAGCCTACTCGTATTTTGGCGATATTGATTTAGCACAATTTATATAGCAACAAATACTGAATAGTACTTTTCTGTTTTAATCCAAAATATACATAAATAAGTTTACCATACCATTTCCGAAAACCTGTTAAGCCATTATTTCATTTTATTCCACTTGAATAAACGCGGAAAAAAGATATTGTATTTTCTTGAAAAAATGTCACCTTACGCACAATATTTTATAATGTGTAAAATATCCCAATGGGTAATTTTTAATAATAATAATCAAATAACTACTTTTAATTTACTCGCTTGGGAGTGTGTTGGCTAGAATGACTTCGACGTGATATATATATATCTCTGAGCCGGAACAATGCGTTGGGTTTTTCTGGTATCTCATAAAAGCAAAAGCATTAGCTGATTTTTACAAAATGATATCTAAATATCTGTCAATATATGTAGGTATTATATTATTTTCTTAATAATGGATACGAGTACGCACTCTAGCAATTATCATATGCAAGTGTCATGGTGGTGTTAATTATGTGCATAATATTATTAGAAAAAGTGTTTGTAGGGCTAAGATGTCTTATTAAATAAATCGGTTTGTTTGCAACTCTAAAATTAACACGTACTGCTAGAAAACTAAACTACCCATGACTGAAGACGTTAAGTCATAAGTACATTGAGCTGTGAGTCAGATATCAGTATGATGCCATCGTTTGAATGTACGCGCAACGTCGCTTTATGTACTGATATAACTGCGCAATTTATATATTTCTCATCGTTTTCACAAAAAAATCACTTATTTCTATTGTATTGCTTAAAAGAAGAAGTTTTGTTCATAGTCCAATATCTACTTAAAGACATTACACGTAAACGTCGTGAAATGCTTGTTCAAATCTTACATAAACGTATACGCTTTTTTATTATTTTTTTCTTTCATTTGGAGGTTATAAACTATTCAACTAAACTTCGCTGGAATAATTCGACCGAATGCAGTTTTTTGTAATAAGCCCCGTGCACTGTTTGATGATTTAAGACGTATAAATATTGTATAGAAAAAACGGTGTTTAAGAAGCACAATGATGATAAATCTAAATCACTCGTCACTGCATTGAATAATTTTATTCTATGACAGCTTTTAATGTCACGTAAAATTAGTCTTCAGTCTTTTGGAGATTCACCGTTATAAACAAATACAATAAAATATACATTACGAAACTTAATGATGGTAATAACTTGGTGTCACCAATTTTATTAATTATTCCATGAAGGTAGTGTATTCTACGATAGACATATAACTGTCGAGAAGTTTAAAAATAGAAACGTTAACGAAGACCACGAATATTTACAGTGTATAATAAAGTGTTTTAGCAATCTAGAGAAAAGACACGTAGAATCATTACGGAGATTTATATAACTCAATATGAGGTTTTTTAACCTGCACCTTATTAAATTCGTATAACAAACAACGTTTGCAAAATTAAAATAGATTTTTATTAGTATATTAATAAAAAAAACACACATTATTACTCTGCGTGTCAAAATAATTAGATAAGAGTACTTACAAAGTTTTCTTTGATATGTACTCTTTGAAATCACTCAAAAAGTCTGACACTAGATTATCAATGCAACAGATCATTTAATTATTATTTATGTTACATGATTATTGAATCTATATTAACTTTCTATTAGATACGCAGGATGGTTTCCATGTTGAATAGATTTTAATATTACATAAAATGTTAGATTTTATTTTTGAATTTAAAATTTAGAAAAGAGAATGTATGAATTTTTTCATTTTACATTTTATGAAAAATAGTATATATAATTATTAAAAGAAGTGGCAAATTAAAATGCCATATGTTATTTGTAAATATTAAAACTACCTACCTTCAAACGAATTAGCTGAAAAATCACTGCACATCTTAGTGACGTTAATTACGCAATTCATCCCTCAATTTTTCATGCGCCTAAAGAAGTTTCACTTCAAAAATTATATATCTTTAACATTGGGGGAAACATTGGTTTTCAACGGTTGATTCTTGTCATTATTTCGTAAACGTTACTATGGACAGGATTACAGTCCAAGTTTTTACTAAAAATTTTAATTGTCTTTTTTCATTTACATAGCAATATACGTGGAAAAGTAATCTAGACGCGGCTTTCTCTTGGAACGTCAAATAAGCACAAAAATATAAAAAAGAAAATTTATGAATATATTGAAAATTTAGTTGTGAATCTTACATTAATATTTATGCAATAAATACTTAGCATCCACTTAGAAACACAAATGTACACAACAAAACGTGTGAAAACTAACAATTATCAAATTTGTTGATATCATAGATCAGAATATATTAATGACGTGATAAACTGAATATGTTATCAATGTAATATATTTAAATACACATGTTACGTAATTATATTTTTGTACAAGGAGCACCTTTATCCCGCATCGTCAGCATATTTTAGACCTAACTAATTAGCGACATGAATTTTAATTAAAAAATATTGTTACCACTAGAGGTGTTGACTAACAGAAATAACTTTGAAGCAAAAATTGCGCACGCAAACTGTTTAGTGACGGTTAATTTAAGAAGTTTTATGATATTTTTTATTAGACTAAATTCTGTGCTTACGATAAAGGTTAAGATGGTTATATGCTCAGAGACATTAATCACACAGAGTAACAACTCGTTGAAACAATGATTTTCCATATTTTAAACTCATCTTACCGGAGTCCGTGACTTTTTTACACCAAGTAATTTTGATACAATGAGATGAGATATCTAAGATTGATCCGCAAAGTACACTTTTATTCCTTTATATAAATAAGTGGAAATGAATAAATGGATTTCCTGACAATTTTTCGTATACTGAAAGTTTGTTTATTTGCATCGGCCAGGTGGATGGCCAATATAAAATACTACCACAATTAATTGTGTGCAAATTTTTCAAAACAACAAGCCATTTCATAAGATTTAAGTTAATAGGCGTTTAATTTAATGTTTTCATTACTTTCATTTCGCATTAATTATAAGTTTTTAGCTCATATTTTAATGAGTGTGTTCCACGTCGTGCCCTGGTACTCGAGAGAATAATTCTTTTGTAGGTTTATTTATAATGGAGAGACTATATTACATAACGCTACGAGACTATATTACGTTACATGGAGTACAAATGACAATAACTATCAAATCAACAATAATTGTCCGCATCATTCGGTACAATAATAACAAAATATGAAAGTTGCTAACGCACTCATGCAACAATATCTTCAAAACTACTGTCCCAATTGTCTTGAAGTTCTTTAAAAACGGGTTTTGCCATTATTCACCACCATTATTCACCACTATTCACCTCATTGACTTGAAATTTAACATACGTATTTCATTCGCAATATCCCTTAATTTTTTTGTAGTAACAAAAACAAGACAAACACAATGACTTCGACGTCATTTTCGAAGAAAACTGACATTTTGAGTGTTGCTATAAATCAAAACATATTTTCTACTGAATCTTTTATATGTTACCAGCACACAAAAATCAAAATCCCATGCATTTTTCTATAAACTAGATCAGTAGTTATTTTTTTAATTAGTGGTTCGTCACACTGGACAATATTGAATTAAGGGATATAGAGTCTACCTATAAATAGTTTTCCAATATTTCCACGGGATGGAGAAATACACGCGTAATACTGCGGTGAATATCTAGTATAATATATATAGAATAAATTTTGTTAGACCTGTTACTGTAATAATATTAATTTGAAAAAACGATGAAAAGATATTTGCATCTTTGTTATAGTACGATCATGGCGATTTTTTGTCCCCCATGCTTTACAATTCGTGCCCGTTGTTGGCAGAAGTAGTGAGCTAGCTAATGTGCGTTGTATGCAAAGACTACTTACCTACCTTGCACCCAGTGCTCTCAAGGGAAAACAATATGCCTCCATGCTACATTTCTACATACGTGTAATGAGGAACAAGGCGAGATACACGCCAGTTAAAACATCATAGAGTAGAGGTCCTTGTTTTAATATGTTTTATTGCCTGAGCGTGACTTTACGACTGTTTTGTTATATTTTAGCAAGGAAGTTTCATATATAGTAATCTGACCGGTGTTAGCTTAATTCTACTAAATATAACAGTAACGGCAGTACTGAGATTTTACATTTTTTTTAAGTTTTAGCAATAGACGAACAAACAGCTCCACAATATATATGAACAACTTGGTAATTGTAAATTAGTTATAATGACCATATAATACATTCGTTTGACTTTGTACTTATTTTAATAAATTAGGCCTATTACAGCACTTTTGAATCGTCAAATAATTTTTTTTCCACACACTAATTCTAATTTACGTCTGATGATGGTGTTAAAGAACGACTTAAAATCCAAAGTGACGAGGGCTCCTTCGCGCCCTGTCCTGTTTTGTTTTTTTTTACCATCATATATTAACCAAGTAAAATTAACTACATATTTATAGCAATTTCTAATATAAGTTTTTTTTCTGTTGTTAATTTATAATATGCTATAGGAAAATAAAGTCCAATTTTTTAATTACATACTAAACGAAAACTTTTAAAACGCAGGCATTAAATAAAATGTAAATTTAATCGCTCATCTATAATATATACAGCACGATGGCTGATTTTCTTTGAAAAGAAAGAAATCTTAATTTATTATTCAATATCTTGTTATTTCTGCTCACATGGTTTTATTGTAGTAAGATTGTAAAAACTAAAAGTATTCTAAAAATCAAAACCAAAAACAAAGGAAACAGTGTTATCGTATACATAAATCTCACCATTTATATTCAAAGGGTCTTTTTCGTTTATTTTAAAAACGCCCTTTTCATCCTACCATAAAGTTTGACAATTGCGTTATGGGATATTCTTTTCAAACTGATGTGAAACTTCTCGAAAGGAACTTCCTTCTATTCTGACATTATGACCATTCAAAATGATAATAAACTTTATAATGCCGTTTAATGGGACGGCCGCAGAAATTTCATTTGTAAATCTAATAACTTTCCCTTTACGCATAATGAAATAATAATAAAGAATAACTAAAACACGAAAAAGTACAAACCGCGTCATTAAATAGTTTATAGACAGAATACAAATTTCTTGCTATAAATCTTTTATTGAAAAGTTAATCCTATGGATAATGACCAAATTATAATATAACTTTTTTATAAGCATTGCTTGATATAGAGGCATACAAATAATTTTTGATAGATCATTAATACAATATTGTATAATAAATTACCGAACGAGATGAAAATGTCATAAACGGCTAATATTTAAGTAAAATTATTGAAATAGTTATTATATTCTTTGGATTAGTGGATTGGGGCGTGTGGCGTCGTACCAGCAAAATATATATTACGTTAGAAAACGATAAGTGGTAAATTATCTTTTATCTGTTTAGTGGGCTATTTCAGATTACATCCTAACTTACCACCCTTGACCGTTAAGCACTAACTTGTCAGCAATATAAATTAGAATTAAATAAATGCCATTATGATAATATATTTATTAGACAGAAATATTACTAATAACCAAATGAATTTACACACCTTTCTGTTGAATAAATAAATTCATATATTTTTCGCTATCAACGGCCTCGTTGGCACAGTGTTGCGAGTACTTGCTCGGCTGGCAGAGGCCCCGGGTCCGATCCCAGTTAGGGGAAATTCGGGAAATTGCATTTCTGTTTTATCTGAGTCCGGACTGGTGGGTGCCTTCGGCCGTGATTTGTGTTCCGGTAAAATGATGTGTAAAACCATAACAGATAAAAAAAGAGCGTGTGGCAAAGTAATTTTGAAGTCTTGTTTATACAAATCGAAATTTTAAGATTTCAGAGACTTAGAGGGAGGGAAAAGGAACATATCTTATGTTAGGAATTTAATGAATTTAATTGTCATTAAAAAAATTGTCAAAAATAGATAGATAGATCGTTAGGTAATATTAAATTAATACAAATAATTTATTAAAATCCCAAATGACGAATTGTAAATAAAAATGCCATATATTTTGAACTTTGAATTTAAAATTTAGAAAAGAGAATTTATGAAATATTTTTATTTTATATTTTATGAAAAATAGTATATTGAATTAATAAATGACGAGTGGCAAATTAAAATGCCACATATTACTGGTAAATGTTAAAACTGCCTCCTAACCTTCAAACGAAATAGTATAAAATACGCTGCACATCTTCGTGACGCTATTCACACATTTCGTCCGTAAAAATTTGACTATCATGCACCCAACGAAGTTCCACTTCGAAAATGATTAAAAACTTCTACACAGATGAAGATATAGGTCTCAATTAGGACTAGTCTTAGAAGGAGGAGCTAAGTCTTATGGTGTCGATTGTATTTGTAGTGTATCTTAAATTTAATGTCTATATTATTCTATTATCTTCTTGAGCAAATGGTTTGCCAAAAAATTGTATGAAAACATTGAATTCATATGTAACATACAATAATAACTTCAACTGGAATGGGTCAAAGATTAATTGGTTTACGCGAGTTCATTTTTCTAATGCTGGATTTCACTTACAAAACGAGGTCGAGGTTAGACTGATTACTTTCATTAATGCATGACTTGTCTGGACCAAATGCGGAGGTAGAACTAGTGTTGTGTTACTGTTAACTGATCTGATTATAAATGTACTACTTTTTGCGTGTAGTATTATTGATCTGGGTAATTTTCTTATTCAACAATTCTTATTTTTAGTGATGAAATTAATTATTTCAAGTATATATACAATGTTGTCCATTGTATAAAATACAGATGTATTCGCTTTGCTAGCACAGTTCCTGTGCTCGATTCTCGACAGTTCAAAAATTGTGCAATTGCATTTTCTTATTTCTCTTACTCTGCTTTGGTGGGCGGCTTCCTTACGTCAAGCTTTTAAATTTGCATTCTGGTACGACCTTGTGTAGAAAACATAACAGGTAAATTTCCTTTACTAGATTAGCACATTTCTATCTTAAACTGTATCATCACTTCATCGGGCGACAGTCAAGCGCTTACCAGTCAGCAATAAAAAAAAAAAAAATGCGTGCGTACTAAGTACACATTTCAGAAGTGAAACTTTTTTGGCAAACTAATTTTGAAGTCTTGTTTATATTTACACAAATCTAAAACTTTAGATTTCCGAGACTTAGAGGGAGGAAAAAAGAAGACATGTTAGGAGTTTTATGAATTTAATTGTCATTAAAATGTTAAGGGTCGAAAATTAATACAAATAAAGTAGTGAAATCTCAAATTATAAAATTTAGAAAGGAGAATTTATGAAAAATTTTTATTTTATATTTTATGAAAAATAGTATATTAAATGACGAGTGGCAAATTAAAATGCCACATGTTATTTGTAAATATTAAAACTTTCTTCGTGACGCTATTCACGTGTTTCATCCGTAAAAAAATTATCCTCATGCGCCTATAGAAGTTTCACTTCAATAAGATGAAAGCATAATTTTTTTCTTGAAAAATAATTAAGTTCAATCATATTTGAAATTGAAATGCATGTAAGTCCCAAACCATTTTTCGTTCCCGTATCCCTTAACAAAAGACTTCATTTATGATTATCCGTCTGATAACTTCGTACATACTTTTAGAAATGTCTGTATTTATAAACGAATGTAATATATTTTTCCATCTCATAATTTTTAAACTATGTATTGTAGACAGAATACATTATAAAAATGTATATATAACTCTTCATCTACTTAGTATTTCGCAATTACCAACATAATTTTCACGTAACTCTAAAGAAACCCACGTTTACGGGGTTACTTGTATTCAGGGTTACTTGTACCATAGTTTGAGAATCGCCGGTATAATAACGCAAAGTGTACTTATGCAAGTACTCACTTTAATTATCTTATATAAATAACACACCAGTGTTAGTTTTTAATGTGTTTCTTAATATACTTCATGAGAACTCGTAATATAAATTCAAGTGACTTGTCGGCTGTATAAACACGATAATGGCTATATAAACTAAATTTAAATGAGTGATTTGACCCTTAAAATTAAAGCCCACCGAGAATTATTTTAACAGTTTCAATAGATCTGTCAATATACACTTTGGCTTCATCTCGAAAGTTAAAAGCGTTTTCCATTACGTTAATAAATTAAAATTGACGGTCATAAAATACATTACGACATTTTGAGAATATCTACCCACATCTTCGTAACCTTTAATGTTGAAGTTTTTTATCATAAGTCATAATATAAGTGACAAATTAATCAATATTAACAGAAAAAAAGGTAAGGTAAGTAGCAGCCCATTAACGTCCCACTGATGGGCACAAGCCTCCTCACTCATATGAGAGAGGGTTTTTAGAGCATAGACCCACCACGCTGCTCCACTGCGGATTGGCAGGCATAGTACACAAGCGTTCCTTCACTCTTATAGTCCGACGTAACGGCAATCGAAAACGACCGGAGAAGGATCAGGCGCAGGACCGACGGCTTATATCAGTAAATATTTTTAAGGTGTCATATCCTGCAATAAAAGCAAGGATTCAGAAATCGTTTTCATTTTAATGTGAAAATGTATATTTCATTGTAATTTTATTAAGGAGTAAACGAATGTGTTATACTTTATTATTTTAAACGACGCAATAAGCCCGTCGTAAAGTATAACACACACGTATAATTGTCTCTAGGTGTTTAATGAAATACTTATTAAAATCTAATGAACATTCTATATAGACATCGTTTGTATAATTACTGTTAACGCCATGACTAAAATAAAAAAGCAAGGCTATATTGTCATGTTATTGCAGAACGATACTTTTGCTAGGAATTTTTTACGGCCTTAGACGTAAAGGTTCATATATACTCGTACATAGCATGACGCCTCCTTCCGATAGGGATAGGCAGAGACCACGTCCTTGCATTTGCCACGGTCCTAGCATATCTCCTTCGCTTCTTTCATTCTCATTAAACCTTTCGTACAAGTTCGTCAGTTTAGAGTAATTTTGACCTGACACTTAATTAAAATGCTCTGGATTTGGTCCAGGAACGTATGCCTTGGTCTTCCCCTTCCAACTTTCCCTCTCGATCCTTACTCATAAATCCTTTTTGTCAGCTTCCTTTCATTCGTTCTCTCTACGTGCCCAAACCATCTAAGCATACCTTTCTCAATTTTAGTCACTACATCTTCTTTTAAACCACAACGTTCTCTTATCGCACTGTATTTTATAATATTGAAAGAAATAGAAGAAATTTGGTGCAATAATAGCTTTCATTTGTCCTGCAGAAATTCTTTATAAACTTTTTTATATATCAAACTTTTTACATATCCGTGATAATGTTAGGTCTGAGGCAGACCGGAACCAATGAGTGCAGCAGAGCGATCATTTGAAGGTCGTGCACACGTTTATATCTAAAGAAATACGTTATCAAATAACTTATTATATGGTATAATTCCCACCTTATTCCATGAGAACTCTTTTTTGCGATCAAGCGGATACTGATTGTTAATTTTATAACTTACTAGGAAGCCAGATGTCACTGTACAATAGGATTATTTATACTCTAGAAATTTCCTGTTCCCGTAGAAGTTTCGGAATAAAAAGAATCTAATATAATCTTATAAATAAATGGCTTGTGTTATGTACGTGGTCGAACTCCTCCGAAACTATAAAAAAAATCTTGTAAATTTGGTAGGTATGTAAGTTAAGTGTTTTTCACTCAGCTATCTTCTCTCCGTTTTTTTAATGGCAATTATATGACAGAACAACGTTTGTATGGTATGTATCCTATAATATCAGCTAGAAATACCCGTCAAAATTTGTTTAGACTGTTTCGATAATAGTGCGAACAAAATAAATATTATTATATAAAAAAATAAACATATATTTTGTTTCAGACAAAATATCACTGAAGTTTTTCAATTGCGTATTGTCTACGGCGACTAACCCATCTATAAATAAATTTATTTAAAAAAGTTATTTCAGAATGAATTCTTATCCATCCGTTTAAGTTTAACTGATCTCAGCAAATATTGCGCTGTAAACTTAAAGATAAATTGAATAGTATTCAACATTTTCACAATTTAGTTACAATAGTCTCAAAAATATTTCTTCATTATTATCAGCAACCAATTTCCTTCATGCCTATTCTACTTCACTTGCGTTTGGCAGACCTCTTTGTATTTTTCGTCAATCGTTGCATTTATGAATATTATTTTAGTTTTCAAATGTTTTTTTTAAGATTCCTGGATTAAATATTACAAAAAACATTCGAATTTTATCTTCGTTCGCAAGGAAATGAGCTTTTTTTTAATTATCATTTTCTGAAATAACTCAAAAAAATATGAGATATATCATGTGATTATAACATAAATACCTATTTCATTTCTATCTTAGGAATATTGAAAGTAAAACGTCTTATGCCAGATATCAATACTCACAATATAAAAATAACAATAACCTATTTGAACCTATTGATGTTCAAATATTTCAAACGGTAATATCATTTTCTATAATTAATGAAAATTTTTATTTTATGCATGTTATATTATGTATACACAAACGCATTTAGTAGTAAAATAAAATGATAAATAGACGCTGATTTATTTACACCCGTTCCATTACAATAGCTGAATGTATTGAAGCATGACGCATAACGGGTTTGGCTTATTATTCAGAATTTTATTAAACAGTTGGTAGTGGCCTTTGAGGAGAACAATACTACCTGTTTATCTCTAAGTACGTTAAAAGTTTTTTTCACAGGGTTATAGAATAGTGTTTTTTCATTCTATTTACCAAATTTTGCCTTACCTTTAAACCCGATCTGGAGTTAATATGCGCCCTGTCTCAGGAAGAGTACAGAACCAGTGTGTTGGTACTTCTAATAATCTTCTAATCTCATCGTATACATTCACAAGCTAAAGCAATTCATCACTCTCGAGCTACTTAATGTTTAAAAAATTAAGTGATCTTACGTTTAATTTGTAATGGTAATCTATATTGATTTATTTTAATTGTAAACTTTTTACTTGCCATAAAGAGCAGAATGTGTTGGTATCTTTAACAATATCTAATATAAGCATATGTACACAAATTAAAGCAAATAATATATTATTTCTATGATTAGGTATATTTGATTAGTATAATTTATTTCTTTGTAATTTGCGAAGTTACCTACTTTCAAATACACTATGACGAAATCTCCGAAATGATCGTACAACTAAATTGTTCAAATTGATAGTTATGACAGTTGCGTGACTGTTGGTGATTGCACTAAGATTTCTCTATACGAGCTTGAAAAAAAAAGATTGTTTCTAATCACGAACACTACATGATGAGTGCCGAAATGTTCGTTTCAGCTTTAACCTATTTTCAAGAGAAAACGAAAATCAGACATGCGATTTCAACACAGTACCGACTGATGTTGTATTATTGGAAGCTTTACAATTTTGTTAAATTGGTCAGTTTTAATGCGAATGTTTGAAGTAGTACAATTATTAAACAAGATTTGTTAATTTCACATGGCCAAATGTAAAACAAATGAAAACCTTTGTTAAACTTAATAATGAGGAACTTGATCTGGTAGATAGTACGGTTTTCGTAGGCATTACGTTAGATATTAAACTACAGTGGGAGCCCCATAAGTCTATCGAGCAAGCTCGGCTCGGCTTACGCGGGTTAAAAAAATTCGCCGTCTTACGGTCGTTGAAACTGGCAGACTGGCCTATTTCAGTTATTTTCACAGCATTATGTCATATAGTATTTTATTTTTGGTTAATGCTGCTGATATAGATGCAATATTTGTACTGAAGAAAAGGGCGGTTCGTGCAAGTTCAGAGCAGTAAAAATAATGACACTTCACGGCGTATACATATTGGAAAACTTGTTGTACGTCCATACAAATATTAACTCTTTTACGGAAAAAAATGAATGCACCCCATATAACTTAAAAAATAAAAATAAAATTGCTGTAAATTCTAGTAGGCTACATAAAATTGATAAGACTTTCAAAGGTAACTATACGTTTCTATAACAGACTCCCAGAAGATATTATTAAAGTAGGACTAATTGAGAAATCATTCTGTAATTTGAAGGAGTACTTAGAAGATAAAAAAGGTTGGGAGTGAATGAATGGCTCTAATATAAAATAAATGAAAAATATATATTGTAATGTAGGTGACATAAAAGAAACGTACACTCGACTGAGTTTGTTGTGGGCTTTTCTCAGTTGAAGGCAGGAAGAAGGAACTCTCGCAACTTTAGATTGTAAGTCGTTCTTTAATGTCATCAACAGTTGCACATTTAAATAATATATGAAAAAACGATAATTGATTCAAAAGTGCTGCAGAGGTCTACTTGAATATAGAAATTTTGAATTTCAATTAGCATGTCCAGTGAATTAGCATTATCAAATTGTAATTGTTCTATAAAACCACTTGTAGATAATAGAGATATCAATATTTGCGGTTTACAATTCTGAAGAAAATACATTAACTCGACTATTTAATTTCTATGCAAACTAATAACATCGCAAGAACCCTAATGAATATGCTGCCTATCGACTATTAAATGAATTATCAAAAAGACGCTCAGTTTCATGTGTTTCATTCATATCATATTCTGTATACGCTGAATTAACGCGACGTAATTATAAATACGTTTAACTATTTATTTTACTTTCACTTTCAGTCATAGCCTAGTTATTTTATACTACTTCTTTCGTCGCATGAGTTATACATAATAGAATTTACATGACTAAAACTATTTTTACGTTGTAAGTTGCGATTTAATTTTCGTGAAAAGGGTTACAAACCGTATCACACAAACACATATGTCTATCAAACATACCTTTAAAATAAAAACACTATTTATTTGAAGATAAAAATAATAATTTTTTATTTGCTTTAATTAATTAAAACTAAAACTCGCTGGAACACTCGAAACATACACATACATCGTTTTAAAAGTTTGGTTCTTAATTTATGCAATGAGGGTAGAAGGAAGTTCTCATTGCATATGTTAAGTGTATGTATTGTTTTATACAATAGAACAATCGTACCTGCAATTTTTTATTAAGTGGGAGTTTTGCTTAAAAATCGGAAGTGCCATTGATAGATGATATGTACAGATTAATTTGGCTAAATTATGCTCTGAAATCGTCTATCTATTTAAGTGTCTTAATTTAATCTTCACGTATTTTGCAAAGACTGTAAGATATTGTATAAATTTGATTTGAAAGTGCTGTCAAATCCTACTTTACTTATATCAATTACTATAATTGCGAAATTATTTAATTATTTTGAAGAAGTATGTCTACTCTCTGAATTTTAAAACATATTACATTAATACTGTAATGTCCTTTATTTTCCTTTTAAATCAATACAATTTATTGTTAAATTTCTATGTTAAATGTATTTGATTTTGAAAATACAGCACTAAAACCGCACGAAAAGTTCCGTTATTAACATAAAATTAAGCTAGATTTACAAGATTTTATGAGCTATAAAGGTGTTTATATTGTAGGCTACATTTCTAATTTTAGGTTTCATTTTAAAATTTTTGATTAACAAATATAGCTTTTCGTTCTAACTGTAAACACAAAATATATATAGAAATACTTAGAATAGGCCATATATTCAACATTTTCACGACAGAATTGTTACACAAACACTTAATAGATTTAGAATTTTTAAGTGTTTAATGATATGTAAATTATACCTGGTTGTTTATTAAATTATTAACAGTGAACTTTCAGTAAAAAAATCTTTTTGGCTTCAGAATTAGGATAGACCGTACTAAAAGCCGTCAGTATTATATTACCTCTGCTCTGCCTCATTGGTGTAGTGGGTAGCATGTTCGACTACAGTCGTGAGGTCCTGGGTTCGAGTCCCGGGTCGGGCCAATTCAAAATTCAATATTGAGTTTTCTGTTAAGATTTTCTCAATATTTGGCCGAAGTTGGGAAGTTGGCGGTGTGATCCACCCCCGTACCTCGGAGAGCACGTTAAGCCGTCGGTCCTGCGCCTAATCTCTCACAGATGGTGTCGAATTCCCGTCACATCGGACTATGAGAGTGAAGGAATAGAGAGTGCACTGGTGTACTTTGCATGCCAACCCACAGTGGAGCAGCGTGGTAGGTCTATTCTCTAAAAACCCTATCTCCTATGCGTGAGGGGGCCTGTGCCCAGCAGTGGGACGTTAATGGGCTGCTACTTACTTATTATATTACCAATGTAATTTAAAAATAATGTGAACGTAAATTATGTGGTTGTAATATTATTTGTCTACCTAATAATTTTTTATTTATTATTTATTGGTATCAAGGTTGCTCGTTAAAGTAAATGTATAATAACTGGAAAGTTAGTAAAACTACAACTTGATTCTTTCTCATACTTTCATAGAATTGATAAAGAGCACATTTCGTTTTTTTAGAGCACTTTCCGCATTTTTCCTTCTTAACGAGACGGAATGCAAACCGTTTGAGTGTAAAACGAAATCGATTAAATCTCTGATACTCAAAGCTACACGTGGAGATTACATTCTATTTTGTTTTCTATCGGACCCTCACGATTGCGGCAGGGTGAAGATAAAAGTTGGCTTAAGCGTCTAACTACCCGCTCGGCGATCATTTTTAAGTGCGGTCTGTCCTGTAATCCTTCTCACTGTGGAACTGCTTTTGGAAATTAATTTCGTTCTTCATGTAACATAAAACTAACAATACATTTAAAGGTAACTATATAAAGGTATAGTTTCTATAATAATCTCCCAAAAGACGTTTTAGAATTGTCACTTAATATTATGACGTTGATAAATGATCAAAAAATTAGATTTAAGGATTCAAAAGTGCTGTCAATTCCCTACTTTACTTATATAAATTAATATAATTTGCGAAATATATTAATTATTTTGAACAAGTATGTCTACTCTGTGAATTTAAAAACAGATCGACGGCCTAATTGGCGCAGTAGTACGAGTAGTTGCTTTACTAGTAGAGGCCCCGGGTTCGATTCCAGGAGGGCGAATTTAGAAAATCGTATTTTCTAGTGGACTGGTGGGTGGCTTCAGCCGTGGCTAGTTACCATCTTAACAGCAAAGGCGTACCGCCAAACAGCGATTTGTGTTCCGGTACAATGCTGTGTAGAAACCCTAAGGGGTTTATCGTCTCTTACCAGATTAGCGCGCTTCCATCTTAGACTGTATTATCACTTACCATCGGGTGAGATCATAGTCAAGCGCTAAACTGTCAGCATTAAAAAAACATATTACCTTAATACTGTAATGACCTGTGTATGTATGTATGTATGTATGTATTTTTTTCTAATCAATACAATTTATAGTAATTGTAAAGTTCCATGTCAAATGTATTTGATTTTGAAAATACAGCACTGTAAAACCCCACGAAGATTTCTGTTTAATAACATTATGATAGATTTACAAGATTCCTTTATGAGCAATAAAGATATTTTATGAAAGATCTGTCGTATTTTATGTTGCAGGCTATATTTCTAATTTTAGGTTTAATTTTAAAATTCTTGATTAACAAATATAGCATTTCGTTTTCATTGTAAAAACAAAAAAATATTTAGAAATGCTGAGCAATAGGCCCTATATAACATTTTTTCTCGACAGAATTGTTACACCAACACTTAATAGCTTTATAATTTTATGTGCTTGAACAGTTTTCATTAATTTGATATATACCTTTTGTCAGTTTCATTTGTAATTCAATGAATGACAATTTAAATTACCCTTAAGAATGATAATTTTTCTTATATTGACAAAATTTTCTTGTATTTTCATTTTTCATTACCTATTTTTATATTATACTATACTTCTCACTTTCATAATGTGATAAGTTCGTAAATATGTATATATTTAGCATAGTTCATGATGGGTAATATGAATTAATTTCCTATTATGTTCTTTAACGTTACAAATTACGTTTTAATCTTTCTTATATTTTGCGGTTTCATTGTCGTTGTTGAAAGAATTTTGAAAAATGTCTATTGTCCTTTGTTGGACTACGGTTTGATTGGCTTCAGAAAATTTTTGGAGCGTCAATCCAACTAACTCCGTTGGGGCAATCAATGTTTTATTTTTAAAAAAGTATCTTGATGAATCTGAAGCCGGTGGCATGGTATTCTGAGTGGTGCGTATCGAGTATCGATCTCAACGGAGCTCAACTGCGTCGGCCTACATTTTACGCTCGCCGCCTAATAAAATTTGCTCGATTAGGACATGTATTCATCGGGACTAGTAATGTTTTGTGTTAAGGGAAATTTTATATGTTAAATAGAAACTACAAAAAAAACGTAAGTGAAATCCTAAACCATCTAGAACAAACGTAAACTTATTACATAGGTTAGTAAGTAGCACCCCATTAACGTCCCACTGCTGGGCACAGGCCTCCTCACTCATATGAGAGGGTTTTTTTAGCCCCACCACGCTGCTCTACTGTGGATTAGCAGGCATAGTACACTAGTGTACTTTCTATTCCGTCACTCTCATAGTCCATGTGATGGGAATTCGACACGATTGGAGAGAGATCAGGCGCAGGACCGACGGCTTAACGTGCTCATCGAGGCACGGGGGTAGAGCACACCGCCAATTTTCCAACTACGGGCAAATAGACCCGGGACTCGAACCTAGGACCTCATGTCTGTAGCCGACCACCACTAAACCACTAGATCAATGAGGTAGTTTTCTTATAACATAAAGTAAAACATTTCAACCTTTTGCACGAGCTTTCACTATTAAACGCAAATACGATTTGTAAATAATTAAATTATAATAATGATAAGAGTTAAATTAACATCAAATGTCATCCATTACAACTTTAATAAACATACAATATTTGAACTTGAGTGGATGTGTAAAAATATTTTATTGGTGAATAGCCATGCCCCGCGGTTTCACCCGCGTAGATACCGATTTCGTGGCAGTGGAAAGTCCACTAAACGTATTATTTTACTTTATTTTAAATTATGTCCTTTCAGATTATTAAATACTCACTTGCATTCATAATATACAGATTTTACTTTACAACGAATAAATATCAAACTAATAAATTTTTAAATTCGTAACAATATTTTGCTAAAATATCCGACATTAGTAAATTTAAAAATTCTCTATAGGTATTGAAATTTTTTTTATATCGGTCCAGTAATTTTTAGCTTGTATATTATAAATAAAAACAAAAATTTAAAACGCAAAACTTTCAACTATAATATTAGAGAAGAGACTTATTTGTAATACTTTATTGTCTCAGAATTTCCCTATGCAATATTTGACACTCTGGAGGTCGACTCGGGATACATTATTTTCTTTAGATTAAGATTTCTAAATTCCTTATACCCTTTGAATGATTGAACAGATATTAAAACGATCTTTTATAAAATAATATCATATCATTTATATAATCAATAGGATAAGGATTAATACAGAGGTATGAATAATATAATTTTGATTATTGTCGGCACTTTTATTAACTTTTAAAATGAAAAAAAGTAGTTATAGTGGCATAACTACAGCAGTTGGATATATGGTATTGTGGACTTTTTTGTAGATATTAATACGTTCTTTAATACCGTAGAACAGTTTTTAGTTCTATCTTCAATAGTTTCCGCAGCACCCGTGATAACAGAGTTTTTGTTTCACACCTTGGGTTACAGTCATACTCAGGGATTCCAAATTTATTTGAGAAAGTAATATAGCCTGTGTCGCTCAGTGAAAAAGCAGCTTTTTGATGGTAATTTTTTTTTAAATAGATCCAGTGTTTTTTGTGTGAAAACGTAACAAACATACATACATACTTAAATACAAAAACACAAATCTTTCCTCTTTATACTATTAGTTTCGATTGAACATTTGAACATATAACATAATAAATACATTTTCTCTCAGCTTTTAATAATTCTACCATAGCAGATTTGTATAGTAGAGGATGTGTATTGGATACGGGACAAATTATTTAGGACGCGGGTTTAAATACCAAACTAATTCGAAACAGATCACAGGAATGGATTGTGCACCGAAACGGATTACACGTAATCCTATTTGATAAGATATTCTGTAATCTATACCAAGCTTTCCATGTGTTACCATTTTAGTTACTGGTAAGAAAAGTTTTGATGTTTCGTATCATATACAAGAAGTATTTGTCACTCTCTTTTTGTGTCTAAAAATGCTTACATTTATTTAGTCGTTTAAATGGATTTTAGTATTAGTACATACACAGACTTATGATCAGACAAATTTGTTAAATATACAAAGCGGAAAATGACATCCAAAGATTCCCATATACAATGATGTTTTCTTTGTTAAAAGGGATATAAGTCATGGGGATGTACGTAAAGCATGTAAAGTTTAATTATGTAATATATACAAAATGATAATACAGCCATTGTAAACGTAGGATCAAAGACAAAGAGATTGCAGATTTTAACATCATTTGTAAATACATGTGAGAGATTGCTATTAGTAGCTGTGAGTTCCATCGCTGGACGATGTCGACAAGAAAATTGTTATATGAAACTGTTACGGGAAAAAGATTTAGTTTCAAAAACACTAATATATTAAATTGAAAATTATTCATATCACAAAAATTACAATAATGACGTCTCGTGATTGAGGCCTTCTTTTAAGCACAATAAATACATGTATTAAAAAACCTCTCTCAGTGTTATATCTCTCTGTGTGTGCTTTACTATATTCCGTGTGTGTGTGTGAGTGTGTGCGCTTGCGAGTGTGCATGCGTGTGTGTGTGGGTGTATAGGCCTGTGTCTGGACATAAAAATTGATGTGAGTGATTTTATTTAAATATGAGATTTTAGTAGTAATTCCACCTTATCATAGTTTAAAGAAATGAAGTAATCTGTAACTGACCTTCTGAAGTCCTTAATTTTCATATATTAGTAGTTATGAAACTAAATCTTTAAATGGAGACTTATTATAGACTAGCATTGAAATAATCCTGTCCATTCTGAGCTGCAACAGTTCAGTTTCGGCTTGCGTAAGACCAGTTGTTTATTGACTCACCTATGTAGGTGTCACCATAAATTATCAACTTTATGTTAATAATTAGAATTGTTTCATGAAACTCTGTGACTCAAATGTAGCGTGTTAAATAAACCTGGATCCACTTTACTATGGCTTATTTTACATATATTTTAAGGGTAGTAAATAATAGTATTCTAGTGAACATAGATCGATTAAAGCCTGCTAAATGTTAATCGCGAAACCCTTGCAATTTTCTGCTCCCGTAAAAACTTCTGGATAAAAATAGATAAAACACTCATAGACAAGTGCGATGTTGTGTAAATTCAAATCAATCTATCGACTAAGAGATTTGCCTTCTCACACGGACGCTGAAACTTTATGTACATAGGATGCAAATTATTTTTAACATAGCCGACATTAACAACAATTAAATAATTTTTAAATTGATATTTTAATTATTCAATGTTAAATATCATTAAATAGAAATATCAAGTTTCTATCTTCAATGAGTATATCTATAGAATCTACATGAGGGTATTATTAGATTATTATTTTTTATTCTTATAATACATTAGTTGAACTAATTGATATTATATCCAGTTGATTTGTTGACTTACTGTAGCAAGGTTGTTCATTGGCTCGAGTTGCGATCATTAATCATAAAATCCATTTGCGTAAATGATATTTCCATGCGGTATTTTTTACATTCTCTCCATTCGTTTGATTGCTTCACCATATATTGACATTTCATGTATGATTACTTAAAATATTTAAATATTAGAAAAATATCATTAAAAGTCTATTTAATTAAATTAATTAATTTTCATTTGTATTAACTATCTTGTAATAAGTGCTCTTGTATTAGAACATATAAGAAATTTCTGTTCCTGCACGAAGCTAAGTTTTCCTGCACGAAGGAACTAACGTTATATTATTCGTCTCCAGACCAAATTTCGGTCACGGCGGCCAATCTCATGCCGAGATTAGCCAGTTGCGCAGGAGATATAGTGCACAAGTGCACTCCCAATTCTTTCACTCTCATAGTCCGATAGGACGGTAATCCAACACGACCATAGAGATCAGGCGTAGGACCGACGAGTTAACGTGCGATGCTTCGGGTCTTTTTCCATTGGGAAATGCTTCATACACGCCGGATGAAGTCTTTACTTACATCCGGGAGTGTGGGACTCGCTGGTCGTACCAGTTTACCAACTAAAACCCAGCGGAACCCTCTTCATCCAGGTGTTGGGGTTCAGATGTCCGCTGACGCATTCAGCTCGGGCGCCCTGGATGAATCCGACTGAAGGGTTTAGTTAAGGGAGCCTCGCCATGGGAGGTCACTCTCCAACCTGACTCATTGCCAATTATGGCGTTCACAATGCTGGGGAGTAGGAGGTCACTCATAATCAGCGATTTCAAGATGTGACGCTGGGGTTCCCAAACCTGACAATTTGCTACTGTGTGGTGCGCCGTGTCGAGGGCCGCCCCACATGTACGGCAAGCAGGCGTCTCGTCACAGCCTCCAATATGGTGCAGATAGCGTCAATCACTTTTTAATGCGAAACTGAGCGCTTTACAAGATGTGGAGCACAGCGTCACTTTCCCAACTTCGGGAAAATACTGAGCATTTCTTAATAGAAAACTCAGTATGAATTGTGAATTTGTCGGACCTAGGACCTGTCTGTAGCCGAGTAAGACAGTAACAATAGAGGTAAGCAAGATTAACAGAACTAGGTAGATTGGTTAACAGAATAAAAACTCTTTTTTAAATAGAATTTTACTGTAGCATAAATAGGTAGTACAAGAGTATCCCTTTGGAATGTATCCACTTTCTCCTTTGTAATATGAAACAATTCTTGTATTACAATATAAGATACGCGTGACTGTAAAGTTATATGAACAGCTATCCCAGTAATGGTCGCTAATTTAGACCATTTATCGTTACCGTGAGAAACTTTTGAAACATGCATTTCTCTGTTGTTCTGTGAAGTCTCGTGTTTCCGGACATTTTATGATACTAGATATGTTGTTATTTGCTTACCTATTTAGCGCGCTATATTTTAAATTAAGTTTGTATGTATAATATGTTATAAAAATCGTTAATTTAAAAGCGTAAACTCTAAAAACATCATATTGTCTCTTTAGTGCACAAAGATTTATTCTGATTAAAAGATGTCCCAATATGCAAAAAAGTGTGTGTGTATGTACACGCGTTAGAAGTTATATTTGGCGAAGCAAGATAAAAATCTTTTCAAAAAATTAAAATGTAGTCAACATTTTAATTTAGGTTAGGGTATAACTTCAGGTTTTGTGACGGTGTGCGCGAGCATCGTGAAGATTTATATTCATCATTTTTCCCTAACGCGCCAAAAGAACTTCAATAAACACAACTGGTCTTCCCTTTATTAAATATCTATTATTTGACATACGCTACGAATATATTTATATATAAATAAATCTAATCAAAATATCTTTATTCAAGTAGGCCTCTTACAGCACTTTTGAACCGTAAAATATATATTTTTGTTTCCACACACTAATTCTAATGTACGTCGAATGGTGGTATTAATATAGTCAATTATCAATATTTCGTTTGTAAAATAAGTTCCAGAGAATGACTCTCGAGGTTAATACGCTTTTAACTTTGTTATATATGTCGGAAAATAAGAGAGAAGGAGCGCATAAAGCATAGGGGCTTAAAGTTCTCCTTCGACATCATCATTAATGGCATATTCCATACTGGGGTCGTGTGGATGTTCAATCACTTAATGTTCCCGATATCAATGTACACAAACTCATTAACAATAATAGCTAGGAACGCGACAGTTCAAACAGTTGACCGCTCTGGTCGAGCGCCACTCGACAACTACCGAGAGCCTCTCGCCGGACTGCCACTACTGACTCTGTCCCATGTGGCGCCAACGTTCCACAGACACCTGCCCTCCGACATATATTTAATTTTTTCGTATGACTTGTTATGATTTAGCTTATCTGTTATGAACTTAGCAGGCAAAATTGATTTAATTTTTTTAGTTGTGACTGACTTCTTTTGTAATTGTACTAAATAATGATGGGCCACTAAAGATGATAAAAGAATGTGATGACCATACATAGTATACCTTTTTTTTTAAATTCTAGGAAAGTATGGATTGAAAAAAATAAGTAAAAAAATATAAACTTGAATAACAATTTTATTAATTTCCCTATAAAAGGAAGTCACAAACTAAACGTTTGTTCTGATTGTGATGTGATTTACTGAACGAGAAATCGGCTATAAACTTATGTTAATTCTAAAGCAAACCATATCAAGTGATTAGTTCATTGACCTAACGGTAAATATAAAGAAAAATGTATATGATTGAGAATTAACATAACGACACGTAACATCATTAATTCTTTCACGCTTCATTTATCTATATTAATATTGTAAATGTGTAAGTAACTGTGTCCGTTTGTTATTTTTTTCACCTCTAAACCCCTATGACGATTTTGATGAGATTAAAACGAGCTCACTATGTTTATCCGACAAATTTAAACTTCAAAGGGTCTATACAGGACAACAGGCGATAAAAGATTGTATTAGAAACTAATCATTCCGTAAGTTTGGGAATACAACTAGATTAATACATTTGTTTTGATTAAAGAATGATTTTTAGTTTTTGAGTTATCGTAGCAAGACTTTGTAACGTGACCTACCTGTATTTCACTGTTACTCTTTTTACGTTAATTCTATGCAAACAGAGTCGCGTCCATATACAAGTTAATACGTGGTTTGTAATGGTCTACAATTATAGCAATCATTAAAACGTCTGTTTGTTTTCTTGTTGTTTTTCTGTAAACTATAATTGTGTTTAACAGAATAAATTTTATGAAGAGAAAATGCAGTAGTTAATTGTCCCGTTAATGAGGTTTGAATGTAATTAGTATATACGAATATTGTAAATGTGACAGTAACTTTACCTGGCTTTTACTTTTTTAAAGGCTAATAACGTTTTTAAAGTAATATATAGCTTAGGACAGTCTCCTAGACCGATAGGTTATATATTTTTAAAGGTAAAACCTATTTCTATATATTGAAATACTAATATACGAAAGAAATGCGATACAAATTTGATAAAGTTAATCGTATACCGATTACATCTTTGTTTCTTATTTATTGTTTCGTAGAAAATTGCATTCTGATAAATACCAAATTGATAGTATATTGTAATGAAACCCAAACTTAAAGAAATTTACAAATTGTTCTTGTCTTTAAAGTAAAAACACGTTTAGTTTTTTCGCAATTATCACCAATGATGAAACAAAGTTTAATGAATGTATTGTTGAATTATATATTTGTTTTCGGTGGTACTTATTGTCGATGCCTAAAGCATTTATTATTTTCTAGTAAAGTAAGTAAGTAAGTAGCAGCCCATTAACGTCCTACTGCTGGGCACAGGCCTCCTCACTCATACAAGAGAGGGTTTTTAGAGCATAGACCCACCACGCTGCTCCACTGCGGAGTGGCAGGCATCGTACACAAGTGTACTCTCTATTCCTTCACTCTCGTAGTCCGACGTGACGGCAATCCGACACGACCGGAGAGAGACCAGGTAACTGCCTCATTGGTCTAGGGGTTAGCATGTTCGACTACAGACATGAGGTCCTGGGTTCGAGTCCCGGGTCGGGCCAATTCGAAATAGATATTGAGTTTTCTATTAAGATTTTCTCAATATTTACCCGAAGTTGGGAAGTTGGCGGTGTGATCCCCGAGCCTCGGAGAGCACGTTAAGCCGTCGGTATTTTCTAGTTATGCCCTACAAACTTTAATATTGTAAAGGTCGGTATAATATTTGTTAAATAATAGGTAAAATCTATTAATCTTTTAGAGTAAGTAAAGTGCTTTGGTCTAATAAAATTATTCCTCATTAAACACGTATTTCATTAAAAAGTGAATATCGCGGCTCTCTTTTGAAATTCAAACATCTATGGGAAAACGGTAACCTATTTCTTAAGTTGTTAAAAGTTAGAACTTAAGTTAACAGTGTTGACAACCATGGCATTAATTGAAGTTTAATATTTACTAGAATAACTAGAATGTTACCAAGTTGTGTATAAAAATTTAATACAAGGAATAAAAACAAACTCGTAATGCCATATTTTAGAGTGAAGAAGGTTCAGTAATCATTTGGCGGGTTGAGCATATGCATTTATTAAGATTATTAGCATTGGGATGCCTCTGCATAATTTTAAGAAATATGTCAAAAACATGAGTTTATAAAAGGCATAATATAATGTGGAAAATTATTGAAGCTAAATATTACACATTGTAACATACAAAACTATTTGACAGAGTAACTGCTGAGTTTCTTACCGGTTTTTTCCCAACGGAAACGACTTGTTGTAGATTTTTTATCAACTGACAGACTACTTCTAACGAAAAGTGCTTTTAGAGCCTACTTGAATAAAGAATATTTTGATTTGCATTTTGATCTTGAATAATTAGAATTTGCGTAGTCAGATTCTCAATCAATCTTGATAAATAGATTCCAGTTTCTATTATTTTTTTATAAACCTTAGCATTTGATTACGATCTTGCCTGATTGTAAGTGTACCGTCGGATGAGGTCTTGTACTGTATTATCACTATAATATATAGTAACGCTCTAACAACATGAAAGAAAGACTGTGAACAGAAAATTGAGAAATCTGGAACTAATGAGTATCCTTATAACATACTCTATCTGGCAATGACATTGTCATCTAAATCATTTAATCCGTTTCGGAGATTAAGTGTTAAAAAGCAATTATACTCCCTAAATGCAATATTTGAATATATTTACAAAAGGGGCAAGAATATTAGCGCAACACAAATTATTAACAGTATTTGTTTATGGTGACAACGGCGATTCAATAAAGTAGTTTTTACAAAGTACATATATTGGTATGTTTGTTTTATTTGCGTTATGGGTAGAGCAATGTCTCTATTTTATCCATGTAAATTCTGTATGCGAGGACTTTGAAATCCGTGCAGACTTTTCTTATTTTATACAGCGCTGTAACATTACTGTGGAAATCAAACGTTACAGTTTACAGTGAGAAATTAGTGACACTACGTAAGTTATCATAGGAGTCGATTGCAAGCTTTCCTTTCGACGTACTTCGCCTTTTGTTTAGTATAGTCCTATAAAAATGAAATGCCGACCAAAAACAAGTAAAGGAAAACATTGTACGATCGTTATAGTTTGGGATGTGACACGTATAGATCCAATTCTATTTGGCCTTGCCGGCTCTACTGAAGCGGCAGCGGTATTGTTTGCTCTTTTAATTGAAATCGATTCTATTGCGATCGTGATCCTCGTTGAGACAAAGCAGATTATATCGGGATTTATTCTTATCAAGGAGTAAGTCTTATAGTAAATTATAAGTGATTGATCTATCATGCTTCTTTTTCATTTTCATAAAAATTGGTTTGCGTTAAGACCACACGACTGAAGAGAAATTTCACCAATTTCACCTGTTTTTCTCAGTTTTTTAGTCGAGCTCTCGAACGAGCGTTTCATAGCCGATCAAGACTCATCTCACCAAATATCCACAACATAAATCGTACAACGCGTCTTATGAAGTTTTAACTTTATTAATTGTTACTGATTTGCTAAAGTATGAATCACGATTTAATCTGAATTTATTTTACTTGAATATGATTTTTTGTGCGCAAGTCATCATTAGAGCTTGATATCATAAAGCTAATAATTCTTTATATTTTTATATGTGTTTTTTGTGTACTTGTATTGTAAATGTCGTTGGAAATCCCAAAGTGATCCTGAGAACAGAATTTTTTAAATAAAATCAAGAAAATGTAACTTCCTTAGTTAACATTATTATATTTATTTTGTCGTGCTTAAAAGATTTACTTTAGCGGCATTATCCTAAAGTTTGTTAAATCGTTTTTTGCGGGTTATTACCTGTTTGCTTTCCAGCGTCGATATTACCCACTATTGGCGTGTTTACCAAATTGCATCGACGGTGATTTTTATGCAACTTAATGATATTCGTTTCAATGACTTATAATTTGGCTCCCGTTCAAACTTTAACAATTATCGCGAAAAAAGTAAACCTGTGTGCACCTCTTAGGACACATCTATCTGTAATATGTTTGAAAAAGCATCAAAGATGCTTTAGTAATTCAGATTTAAAAAATTAGAGACAGAAATTATTTAGCGTTTTTATTATTAATATAGATTCAATATAGCAGATTAACGAAACTAGGCTGAAAATCAAGGGTAAGTTATGCAATATTGTGTAGATATAAAAGTTAGAAATACAGGCGAACTAAGCAGTTTTATGTATTCACAAGTTGTTTGCATAGTTTATAAGCAATGACACTTAAATGTCATTGAAAGGCGTGCCAAGGTCATGTCCAGTGAAATCATGAGGCGACGGTTGTAAATCACACCGATTGTGAGACGTGTGAATCATATCTTAGTTATACTTATACATATATTTAAAATATTAGGCCGATTATGTTAAATGATTTTATGGTATTGACTAGTGATTTCTATAATAGACCATTGTTTTACTAATTATTTCATTTTTTAAATCTAAAATGTTAATACGGCTACAATAACTTAATTTTCAGGAATTGGGGTGTATATCAAAATTAATATTTTATAAATGTGTAACTAATTTCACAGAGAGCTCTATTTACATTGTCGGGTAGTCATGTCATGTTTAGAACACTTGAATAAATATTTTATATGTACTTTCTATTAATAAGTCCATTAACCAATTTGTAATGGCGCAAACGTTACGTTTTATATATATATATATATATATATAACATATAAATTTTCCTTTGAAGGTGGAAAGAGAAAAAAAATAATGCGATACGTGTTTCTAAACTTATGATTTTCTTATTTCAAACAGTAACACGTAATGATAACAATTTAAGTACGACAACACTAAACTAGCTGGTTATTAAGCAGGGCTAAGAAAACAACATACAGCATTACTCTTTGTGATGCTCTCTTTGTCAGCGTCACCTAATCAAGCGTAACAAATAACCTTTGTTCACTGTTCATAAAGAACGCAAAATGCTTCTAAGTTTTGATGTAAATAAATTACACATTGCAATTGTGATTATGTGACCTACACGTTAAGTATAACATTTCTCAAGGCATTTTTTAGCTCGTGTCTCGTGGGCGAAACTTTCTAGGAAACTGTAACAAGTGTCTTTAACGTATTTATAATTCGTTAAGTTTTTGTCAATTTACATAAATGAAAGGAAATCTCACTAGATCTTTATGCAGTGACGGAAAATTGTGTTAAATGTTTTTTACCGTCTATTTTGCTAATGGTTTACATATTGGGCACAATTCCTTATTAAGAACGTCATACTTTCACCGAACTAGTCGAGTTGGATGCTTATATAAATTCCTAAGATATCCGCTATTGTCGCTTGTGTGGATTTTTGTTTTTAAATATCAGAGACGAAATCGTCACTTTCGTCCTCAAACATGTAACCTTTTTTTTGTGAATTATGTGACTTGGGCACTAGTATTCTTGAGCTCTTCATCTATAACTCACGGGTTTTTTACGGTGTTTAGGTATACGCTGCTAGTTTTTTGAATACCTCGAAGAAGAGTATCCAGAAAATTAAGAAAGAAAGGTTTCAGTAAATGCACCCGTGACTTCGCCTGCGTGGAATCTTTGTTCGAATGGAATATGATTATCATACATACCCCAACATATCAAATAAAAAAAAAATTATCAAAGTCTCACAGTTGTAAGAACCACAGATGAATTTTTCAATTAACACCCCGCAACCACCCTGCGGGTGGAATTTCATAAAATCCGTTCTTAGCTGATCTCTACTCGACAAAAGGAATATTTCTACCAAATTTCAAGTCTAGCCTTATGGTTCCAGAAATCAATAGATACCTATATATACGTGTGTGTATATCTATATATATACACACACACATATATAGATAGATTAAGCTATTGGAACTTTGCCACATTCAGGATTCTATTTAATTTTGAGTTTATTCCAAAATTATAAGACTGCATATTAGAAGTGTTAAATATTTCAAAAAACACTTTAGCCAGTTTAATTATGCTTATATTGTATTCTTCCTAAAGTCCTTTATATGTATAATAACCGGAATAAACATAAGGATAGATAAAATATTTCTCGGAACAATCAATTATCGGTATAAGTACCAATGAAAATTCCTAGCATTTAGTAAAAATATTGCTTTTTCTTGTTGCAGCTAGTTATGTGACTGGTGAGACTAATTCGAAAAAAATATTGGCGTCGTTTATTTCTAACAAAGTTATTAATATACTATATAATGAAGAAAAATATGTACTGCTAATGTGTTCATTAATTTATCTACCTAATACTAATGGATTTTAACGTTGAAACTTATGAGAGAATAAATCTAAAATTATTTTCTGACCGTATCCATTGTTATTATAGGTTTCTTGAAGTGAAATCTTTCGGTGCACTATGTAAGTAGTCAGACAGTGAACTGATAGTAGGAATTGAATAAGAGATTTCTTATTTATTTATTGAATTCAAATCGGGTCTGTTATTTTTTTATTGCTTAATGTGTGGGAGAATTTGGGTCACGGTCGGCTAAGGTATAAAAATACTTTTTCTTAAGTGTGCGGAATGTTACATAGTTGTTCTTTGCGTAATCAACCCAATCTATCTATCTATCGCATCCTTATTTTTATGTTCGCAATATTTCTAGTTTAAGAAATGCTTAGATTAACTATATTGTCGCTGAAAAAAATTTTGTAGAAATATAAGAACTCAAAGCTACATTAAGGGCCAGAGCAATTTGTATAAAACGAACTTTAACAGTAGTTAATTGCTTATAAATCAGCGAATAACCTTTAGTATTTTGTAAGATAAACCTCTTATTCATTTTTTCAATCGCAACGTATTTAAATCCACATACTAGTCATATCATTAGTTTTTATACTTGCCATTTTGAAAAGCCTTGATGACGCGTGGATTCTGGTTTAGAGAAATGGCGGGTTCCATTTCTGGGGAGCCATGGCTAAGTTTCTCTTTATAAATATGAAACTTACGTTCTTTCCAATCCATTGTGCTTTTCGGTGAAGGGAAACATCGTGATGAAACCTGCATATCCCGGGGTATCTGTAGCCTGCTGATTCGGAGTAGAATTGCGTGGTGGGTCTATTCTTTTAAACCCAACTCTTTTAAGTCCCATCTCTTATGTACCCAACTGTGGGACGTTAATATACTACTACTTCCTTACCTTCTAACCATATTTGCGAAATATTGTGCACCGAACTTTAGCTGATAGGTCATTTAAAACCTTTAAAGATTTATTTCTTTGTATGTGATGAGTTTACGAAGTTGGTGTTAAAAGGCGCTGGTAATTTATGGTTTATTTAATAAATATTAAAATATTTTCATTTAACGTGCATATATTTTGTAGAAATTGCAGATATCAGTCTGTCACAGATTATTCAGCTGTGTGCAATGGTTAGGAAGGGTTACCTTGCGCTCGTTAGCTTGTTGCGATAGGCATACGTTAGACGACCTGACACACGTGACTTGATTTACTGGTTGACGTTTCGTTCATTAAATCGATATAAAATAATTTTTAGTATAATAAGTTAATATAATACACAAATAACAATTTCAAATAATAGTTCCCTAGACCTGATGACGCAATAAAACCGATGATAACAGAACTTCTTAGTGTATATTTATTACATACAATCTCAATAATATGTTTACGTTAAATTTTGGTCATGAAACGTTAAGAGATTATAATGGCTTATTATAGTCTTATTTTAATACTATTAGTAACTGTAATTTCTAAATAAATGGCTTAGTGTAAATTCCTACAGCAACAAAGGTAATCTGTTGCCAACATGAGAGCTTTGATTAAAATATATGCTAATGTGGTTCTGTAAAGAAATTATTGATTATGTATATGAAAGGAAATAACAGCTCATCCCTGTAGTATAGTAGAGATCAGTGTTTATGAAGTGTAAATACTTATGTCGTACTACATTCATTTTATTATAGTTTTTTGTTGTGTCCTTTAATAATGGAGACGTAAAAATTGTACGTATATATCTATGGTGTAGAAAAAATTATTTGTGGTCTAAGTTTAAGTTTTGAAGGCGAGCCAATTTTATCCTACCTTTACCTTTATCTTGGGTTTTGCTATTTGATACTACTAAAACTTTTTACTAAAGAAACACTCGCAAGTAATGAAAACAAGTATAATTTATTGTGTTTCAAAGAAAATGAAGTGTAAAATAATGTTAGTGTATCCAAAATAATTTTTAATTTTAAAAGCCTGTACTGTAATCTACACTATATAATAATAATTTTATTTCAAGCCCTCAATATGCCCATACAGTTATACAATAATACAAATATAAAAATACAAAGAAGATATTGATAGTAATACAACCGTAATCTACGTTAGTATGTCTTATGTACTAGAACTTACACTACTTGACTCTCCCAAGCCCGGTATGTATACCGTTCCAGTGCCTCCAGAGAAGGCTATCCCACTTATTGGCCCACGTGCTGAGGAGGATGTTGGTGCTACCTATCACCATACTCATAGTTGACGTACGTTTGCGGATGGTCGCATAGATATCATCCATCCGTGCAAACGCAAACATTGCTGACGCACTACAGCTCTTTGGCATCCCCAACACTGCCCTCAGCACGTTGTTGTACTGACCTCTCAAGTCACCATAGGTCCTCTGCTTATAGCTGGCCCACAAACTGCACGTGCAGAAAGACTGGCAGTAGGCTTGTAGTAGTGACAGCTTTACTTGCTTCGTACAACATGCAAACCTGCGCGCCTGCAAGTTGTCTCGAACTGATAATGCCCTGCGCTCACGTTCCAAGTCACTGTCATCACCCAGACGTTCCGTTACAATATGCCCGAGGTATCTGAGGCAGCCACCTTCTTCAGGGGCGTTCCAACAAGTTGAATATGTGGATCAAATTTTAACGGTTTGTTCTTACCCCTGAAGATAAGATGTTCATTCTTTCTGGGGTTGTAGCTGAGTCCATTCACCTCTGCATACTTTTCACAGATTTTAATCAACCTTCTAAGACCACCGATCGAGGGACTCAACAAAACCATGAAAACAAAAGAATGAATCTTGAATTTATAGATTTGTTACAAATTTCAATAACTTTCGAAATGTCATAAACCGTTGCTTTTCGAAAGGAAGTCGGGGAAGACATTATAGAAAGAGCTTTAATGTCAGCCGGGGCGAAGCGCTATTATTAAAAGCTTTGTAAGGAATTTTCGTGATTGACAAATTGCCGCTCATCCGCTTGATGGGTAACATAACGTCAACAATAATAATATGGCATCAAAAACGTTGTCCCATACAATATTTTTCAATACTTTCTGCGTGAAATATTTGATTTTACATAATTACCTATTATTGACAGCCTCGCTACATTAATGGTGCGAGTACTCGCTTCGATAGCGTAGTCGGATTCGATTCAAGGTAAGAAAAATTTAAGAAGTTATATTTCTCATTTGTTTAGGTCTGATTTGGTAGAAGATTTTACCCACGGCTAGTTACTTTCAAGCAAAAACGTGCCGACAAGAAAATAAATTGAACTGAAGTAAGATATGAAAAACTATCTGACGATTCAAAACTGCTGTAAAGGCCTACTTGAATAAAGATATTTTGAATTTGTAAAATACTGTTCTGAGAAGAGCCTACAACAAACTCAGTTGGATGTACGTTTTTTTCCTCGTCATCATTACAATAATTTTTATAATATTTTCAATATTGATTAGAACATTTAAATCAATGCCACGCTCTTTTATCTTCTAAGTAGTCCTTCAAATTATAGAAAGATTTCTAAATTAGTTTTCTTTTAATAAAAGTAATTTATAAAAGTAACTTCGTCTGGGAGTTTGTTATAGAAACGTATACAGTTACCCTTGAATGAATTATTTATTATTTATTTTACGTAAACTTTGTCACGTTTAAGTTAATATTACTTATATGCTTGATGTAACGCTTGGAATTTTTCGTTACCCTAAAATTTGGAAATATATAGCCTACCTGGTAATTGAAGGTAATTTTTTAGTAATGACAGTGAAAAATTTCTTCGCCTATTTGAAAAATTCTCGTAAGAAATTTAGCAAATTGAGAAAAATAGGTTGTTTTTGATTTCGTAATATATACCTCGTACAATCTATAGAAATTTTATTTCGAAAATCTATAAATAGTTCAAATTTGTCACTCTGTACAAGAAAATTTGTTTTTTGCATTATACATGTTTGAGAACTTGCAGCTTCTCACGTTTAAATTAACATTGTACTATTTGAAAGTAGACTTAATATATATGTAAAATTTAACACAATATCTCATTTAAGCTACATAAGAGAAACAGGTTTAGACACAATAATTAATTTTGAAGCTCTTAGTTCGGAAGCTGATGAAACGAAACACCAGGTCTGCGGTTCAGCAATCGATTTTAGAGCTAGAAATACCAGATTTTATGAAGCCATACGTAAAAAGTTGAAAACCATTTGGAACTCGTGCAATATTCGAGACAATTTTTTGTAAAATAATAAATATTGAATGTGGCTTGCAGCGCAGCAATACCTCGTACATATTTCGGCAATTAATTTTACTTATGGCTCTTCTAAAATTTATGTATTGGATTCTTACTCCGGATTTTGAAAATCAAAGTAATTTTCTCACAATATCAAATTTGTATTATTTATTAAGTTTACAAAGCAGTTTCACTGATGTATGTAACAATGTAAATTATTTGCTACTCTAATAGAGATTTCGCCTTTGATTATCTGCTGGACAATTTATAGGAGTCAGTTTCTTATCTTAGCCTTTCACTTTATATAAATAAGGTGATATATATTTCTTGCAATATTAACACTTTTCCAAGTAAAGCTGTTTTAATATTTGATACCTTTTGGTTTTTTAATAAATTTCACAATTCAGCAACATTCATTATAATTAAAAACTGATCTATGTTCATAGTTCCACAGGGTATAATTATTGCGGGTAACCTTATTTATTTTATTAAATATAAGAAGGTGTTTCGGTACGTTTGTTATAGGTTTTTTTCAGAACAAGAGCGATCTTTGTAATTTTAGTATGATTCTTGTTTTAATGTAATCGTCGCTCATATAAAATTGAAAAGTACAACCAAATTTCGTATTCATTTCGGAATAACTGCATCGTTACACCAAAAATTCTTAATCATCAATTCTTGACCCGAAATTCGACAGTGGAATAATAGCTTTGCAACAATAACTATCTTGTTATTACCAGTAAACTCAAGGTTTGATATCTCGACAGGTTTAAATAAGTCTTGAGTCCATTATTCTATTATTACATAGTCGTATAACAACATTTTACTGTTGTTGTGTGAACCGATATGATTCATGCAGTCTGACAATTGGTTACAGTATTATTATATTGAGATGGTTGTTACTGTTATTTAGTGTCTGCTTTTTAATAGTTATTAAAGAACTTTTTTAGCTAACCGCACAAGGTCAAATACATATTCTTTAAATTTGTAGTAACAACCCCTGATGTATAATACACAGTCTATGGAAATGATAATTCATTAATCAAATTACTTTTGCGCAACATTTGTACAGTAACGTCTATTGAAAACTCAGGTGAGAGGTTCCTTTTTATGTAACTTTTTTAAGATGTTTGTGTTAGATGGCGTATGAAATGACTTAAAAAATATTTTACTTGTTTTCTTAAACTAGGAAGAGGGTTAGCGATTGAAATTTTAATTCCAAACACGAAATATATGTTGGAGTGCAATAGTCTGTGGAACGCTGGTCCCATCTGTCTATCGGCGTGGGGCAGAGTCAATAAGTGACATTCCGGCGCGCGTCTCTCCAGTTCTCGGGTGACGGTCCGCCAGAGTGGTCGACTATTGAAATTGTCCCGTTCCTAGCTATTATTATTAATGAGTTTGTGTAAATTAAAATCGAAAACATTAAGTGACTGAACATTATAATCTGAGTTAATTAATAAAGTGTTTGATTGCACCAACATTACCCATCAACGCCCACAGTATGGAAATTAAATTATGGATGCCATTGATAACGATGTCGGCGGAGAACCCTACGCCCCTATGCTTTATGCTTCCTTTTCTCTCTTATTCACCGACATATATATTTATGGCATATACATGCGATCGATAAATTGTCTAAGAAAACTCTGACTCTGAAACTGTTGCCTGGTCTCTAACAAATTTGCTATTTTTATGATTTTCCAACGGGGAAGATTTTATTGATGATCTTTCGATGAGTGTTTCTAATGGACTTTCTGATTTATTAAAAGTTTCCACTAGATGACAGTGCAGCAAGTAACTTCTACATCGTCCAACATTAAAATTGTTTCGAAGTTTGTTACAGTTACAATTTACAATTTTGCTTACAGTTTATTTATCAAGGGGGCCAATTAATATGTATGTCATAAAAGATAAGTACCAGGCGTCGACGTTTTATGGGTGAGCACAGACCTCCTCCCTCAATGGATCTCAGAGCACAACATCCTGCTTCATTGCAGATTGTCAGGGAACGATCACGATGTTTTTCGTCACCGCAATACACAATGATGAATTTTATAAACAAAGAGCAGTTATTATTGCCTGACTGGCTTTGAACACGGGACTCTTAACAAGAATCCTTGGGTTATTATATGCACACTGCTATGTTCTAATAAATAGCTATCCGTCTAAAAAAAAACACTAATCATTCATCATAGTGTCGACATATACATAAATAAAATACACTTATACACTTGTACAAAAGTCTTGTGCGTAGCAATCTTGAATATGCAGCTACGGTATGGAGTCCTTACCAAAAAACTTATGTTAATAGTATTGAAGCAGTTCAGAAAAGATTTGTGCGCATAAAATTATATGCAAATTTGAAAGACACCTTCAGCATTTATCTTATGAAGACAAATTAAAACATTTCAAACTTCTTGCGACGAAACCTTTTGGATATAATGCTTCTATACAAAATAATTAATAGTTTATGTGATACATTTCTTCTTACACACATTAAATTAAATTGTAAGATACCTACACGATCGACACCTAAATACGACATTTTTCCGCAACATCCAAGTTGCACAAATTTATCGCTTCACTTCTGTTTAAATCATATTTGCCGCCAATATAACTCCTTAAATACTAAATTAGATATTTTCGATCCCAAAGTAACAAGTTTCCGTCGCCAAGTTCTTGTATTATTGAGAAAATTACCATAGATTTTTCTCTCTCTCTTTCAACTGGTAAATTTGCATTGTAACCGTTTTTCTTAGTTTGTAATTAATTTAATTGATATTCTGTAATTACTGTATAAGCCTATTAGTGACGTTTATGTTATGTAATATTGTTTCTTGTTTACCTCCTTCTGTATCCATAAATATTGTACATAAATGTTGTTGGCTTATCTAATAAAATAAAAAGCCTTTATTGTTGACCTTAGCTTAAATTAAAACAATATTGTGCCTATATCTATTCAAGTTATCTATTAACTATTTTCTAAAATTATAATAATAATTAGTCGGCAATCTGTTTTTAGTGGTCAACTTGTCTTCCGACAAAGGCCTCCTTTAAAGCTCTCCACTCAATTCTATTCCTTACTGTTCGAGACCATGTTATACATATATTGCATCAAATGGTACAAAAATACAACTACATATAATTCGCGAATGCGAAGTAAAATTTATACAATAATTTGATAGAAAATTAAGCACCTTGTGATTATTAGTGTAAGACTCATTACCATTATACAGACACCAAGTGTAACACGACCGTGATATCGATACTTATCTACATTTTCCCTTGAGACTTGAGCTAATTTGAAGCGAGATATAAAATGGTATGAAATTGCATATACGTAAGGGCAAGGGCCCGCAGAGAGAATAATAAAAGGAGCTTGTTGTAGCGGAGGTCACGTTCGCACCGCTTGTGTGGCTCGTAGGCCAACTGACGACGGCTGCAATAAAATTATGTATAGCTATCAATAATTTCGTTGGCCTCGCTGGCGCAATGTTGCGAGTATTTGCTTCGCTAGCATAGATCCTGGGCTTGGTGGGAAGGTCCCGCAGTAGCTCGATACCACCTTACCAACAAAGATCTGCCACCAAAGAATAAAATCCGTTCTAGTATGATGCTGTAAAGATGTGTGTTTCCGTTTAGACTGTGTCATCATTTGCCATCAGATGAGATTATAGTCAAGCGCTAATCTGTCAACAATCAAAAAAAGGCCGTGCGAACAAAGTACACAAGTCAGAAGTGCAACTTCTTTGGCAAACTAATTTTTGTCTTGTTTATATTTTTACAAATCTAAAACTTTAGATTTCCGAGATTTAGAGAGAGCAAAATATGTTAGGAATTTATTGAATTTAATTGTCATTAAAATATTAAAAGTGTCGAAAATTAATATAAATAATTTATTGAAATTACAAATGACGAATAAAAATGCCACGTATTTTTGTCAATATTAGAAATTATTAATTAAATTTAGAAAAGAGAATTTATGAAATATTTTTATTTTATAATTATTAACTGACGAGTGGCAAATTAAAATGTTACTAATGTTATTTGTAAATATTAAAACTATTTAATCGTCAAACGAATTAGCATAAGAAACGGTGCACATCTTCGAGACGCGTTTGATCCTATTAATTTTACCCTCATGCGCCTAAAGAAGTTTCATTTCAAAATCCCGTCTTTGCTTATCATCTAATATATTACGTCACCGCAACCGTGGTCGCACCTCTCTGAAGCGGTTCGACCAATTTTAATATTTTTTTAATGTGTAACATTATAGATGCGGCGTATAAGATCGACGTATGCCGTGGCGAAGCTTCACCACGTCGTCCTCTCTTCCTCCTCGGTTGGCAGCTCATCACCTTTATATAGTGCTTAGTTGACTACGATACATAAAACCTTTGCCATCCTGAAAAAATCAATGTTTCACATCTGCCATTCTATAAAAAAATGTATCCCTCACGGGAGCAATAATTTTATTTTACTTGATAAGCATGAGATTAGGCCGTGAAGTATTTTTAATTTTTACTCTTAACTTCTTTGGGCGTCCTGACCAATGCACGCAGCATACTTAGAATATCAAACATTCAAAATAGGACGCGAAAACAAACAATGTAATTACAAAGATCAAGATCAGATTGAAAACACGTTTCATCTACATACAACCGCGCTAAACATATAATTAACAATGGCATCGAAATAGAATGAAGAGGAAACATCCGCTTAAGAAGGCAATAAACATTCGATCTATCTATCTATTGATATTTGGGGACCTCGATGTTGAAACTACTAATGCTTACTATTTACGAACGATACGTAAAACTGAACAAAATACCCTACGTATTTGGGTATAAAGTGATTTAGTTTGTATGAATTAAAGTTTTTAAATAAAGTTTATAGAAAGAACTAAACAATATTTTGTTGTATTTTCATTATAAAATATAATTGATTCAGTTCAATGTAAATAAATAAAATTGTATATAAATTATAATGCAATTTGTACAATTTTATTAAATTGTTCTTAAAGGAGCAAGGAAGAAACAAAGGAACAATTTGTTATCTTTATGGGCTATATACATATGTCATTTTAAATTATAAATATATAAACTATACCACAAAGTTGTTTTTCTTATTTAGGTAATTAGAAAAATTGTTATACATTCAAAAATATAGGTTTTATTAGCATTACAGATTGAAAGAAACGATTGACTTACCTAATACGATGTATTTATTATTTATTTCTTAACAGAAATATCTATATGGTTTTATTTACGTACAATTTTCACCTAAGACTGTATTAACATGAAATTTACTCCATTGGAAGTTTAAAAAATATATTAGAACATGAATGGATATATATAAAACCTATTTTAGTAACAATGGAAAATTTGAACAAGATATGTTTGAGGAGAGGGTGACCTTATAGTATGAATTGAAAAAAAACGCTTTTAGGGTTTAATTACAAAGTGCCCAACGATCCGTTGAACGTTCTATTTCGATTAATACCTCTCACAGTGTATCGAAAGCGCTGTTGCACTTTCTAACACGATTGCCCTATAACAAAACATAAACAAAACTTTCAACATCTATTAAGCCATAGTAACGGCTCTCTATGGCGTTTAAGTGTCAAAGAACGACACTCACGCCGCCGTGTTATTATTGTCAACAGTATCTAATTTTATAAATATTGTCAGGAAACGGTGACACGCCACGTCGCTTTCTACGTTCTGAAAAAGGTATGAGTTATGAATATGCTGTTTGTAGAACCGATTTACCTTTTAACTTTTGGAACTTTTATCTTTTAAGCAAATAACTGAGCTCATAACGTGAGAATTTATAACAATTACCGTTACGTGAGAATTCCTATATAGCTCGCTGGCGCAGTGGTGCGAGTATTCGCTTTGCTATCGGCGGTTCCGGGTATGATCCCCAGTAGGACGAATTTAGGAACTTGTATTTTCTAATTTTTCTGAGTCTGGACTGTTGGGAGGCTTCGACCTTGGCTAATTACAACCCTACCAGCAAAGACGTACCACCGAACGAAGAGATTTGTGTTCCGGTACGATGCTCAATGCTGTGTAGACACCATAAGAGGTATATCTTACCAGATTATCGCACTTTTATCTTAGACTGCACCATCACTTACCATCAGATGAGATCACAGTCAAGCGCTAAACTGTCGGCAATAAAAAAAAACTCATTGAGGTACGATTCCTTGTTTTTCAATTCCTTTTATTACCTCACAATCGTGTTCAAATTTGGAATATCTAGTGAAATACTCTTACACATGTTCAGATATATTTTTGAACTTTTAATTCATTACATTATTCGGTCTATAGTTGCATGTATTATAAAAAACGTAAAAAATAAAATATCTGCTATTTGGTACTTTGGCTTTACTTTTGCAAAGATGTTTTATTTATATACACGTATCAATATCGTATAAGCATAGAAGAAAACTTGATGTTAGTACAGTACCTTCAAATATTAATTTATTAATGAAATTTATTTTGAAAAAATTTGGTTTATTTTTATGTATTTACTTTTTTTATTACTTGTTTATTTGCATTGTAAGCGATTATCAGGTCAGGTTGTGAATATCGCGAAGTGTACTTGAATGCATATGCATGCATGCTGCATGCCGCTGAGCAGTCATGCGGCTCGAGTGGCGGCAACGGGAGGTCATAACCTCCCACTCACCACCTATGTAATTATAAACCGTGCACAGTACACCCTCCCGCAAGTTACTCCTCAATTTACCATTATCTGGTATTATACAGTTTTTGCTTTTAACTCGCATGAGAACACTTACACTTTCCCTTGATGTAATTAATTACTGATGTTATTCAACATGTGGTGCATTATTTAACGCTCCACGTGGCTGACAGTTTTCCGTTGTAGCTTGCCGAGCGATCACTTCGTTCTCAAGGCGAAATATAACCACGATTTTGACATTTAATGTGAAACAAAGCTTGCGTCATTTCTTTTGGAAATGTCAATCTTTAGCGAGTGTTGCAGCAATATCTATTGTAATAGGTGATTCATAAGAACAAGTTCACATAATTATTTTATTAGAAAAAGTTCAACTTTTAATTATTTCTAATACTGTGTTCTTGAATTAAAACTTTTTTAGGCACATGAGGGTAAAATTTTTACGGATGAAACGCGTGAGTAACGTCACGAATGTATAGCGTTTTTTATGCTAATTCGTTTGAAGGTTAGGTACTTTCAATATTTACAAATAGCAAGTGGTATTTTAATTTGCCACTCGTCACTTAATAATCTATTTTTAATATTTCATAAATTCTCTTTTCTAAATTTTTAAATCAATAACAAAATTTAATTAATAATTTCTAATATTTACAAAAACACGTGGCCTTTTTTATTCAAATCGTCATTTAAGATTTCAATAAATTATCTGTATTAATTTTCGACATTTTTAATATTTTAATGACATTAAATTCGTTAAATTCCTTCTTTTTTCCCTCCCTCTAAGTCTCGTAAATATGTTTTAGATGTGTATAAATATAAACAAGACTTAAGAATTAGTTTACCAAATGAGTTTCACTTCTTACTTGTGTATGCACGCACTTTTTACTTTTTTTTTAACTTACAAAAAGTAAATTTTTGACTATTACCAATCATATTAATACATTTGTCAGTCAAACGGACAAAAGCTTTATTTGGAAAAGTATGAATTTTCGATAACATTATTTTACTGGAAGATTATTCGTTATTATAAGGGTAATATTTTTTTTTTTTTATTAAATATTTTTATTATTAAATATGACATAACCAATAATTTGAATTGTGTACCAAAAATAACTAAAAATTTAAAATGTGAATACCGTTTTGGAAATAAAGGCTTATATCATTATTATATTATAAGGGTAATATTGACTTCTTCCTACTGTGAAGTTTCCATGGGAACGTGAAATATCGCCAAGCTCGACCAGCTTGTTAATATAACTGACTAGATTTCTCCGTGGTGCCAACCACGTATTAAATGATCTAGTGGGAATATGGGGCGATCTGTATTTAGTGACTGCTTACACTGCGGAATGAGTTTGCTAAATTTTAAGTCAAGTGCGAATAATTTTAAAGATCTCGAGATGAATGAGTGAGTTGGTCTAAAATATATTCGTAATATTGCCTTTAATAAAACTGGTTTGGGGCACATCATTTAGATGGATTTAAAGTTTTTAGCTGACGTATGTAGTAACAATTACTGTCTTTTAAGTATGTATAATAAGATTATTTAGGTAATCTGTATTATTGTTCCCACTTTTACCTTTTTTGTGATTACATAACCCAAAATGGATTTCGCTTTCGTGATTTTTATTTCCTATTGCATGTTACACTGTGAACACAATAATCGTAAAAGGGCCCCCTTTTCGAAGAGCGCAAACTGTCCGCGTGGTGATAAAGGAAAATGCATTACTTCCCCTCTGTTCGTAGGGAAGGATTTCAGGATCCTTTCTTTAAGGGCCTTTGAAACGGCCTCCCAGGTCATTAATGCTCTGTAAGAGTACTTAAATTTTAAAAGTCCACTTCCCGTTTTTCTTTATTTAAGTTTATAAGTCATATACGAAAAATGTGAGTTGTTGCAAATTATATTTGTTTTTGTTGTTGGCAGTCATTATTATACTTTATTTAACGATATGACATTTATGTACATTGTTTTAAGATTAAATGACGTAATCTATATGGAAAGAATATTAAGGTTTTTGGCATGATAAATGACATTTTATCAGTAAATACTATAATAACATATTTTGTCTTCCATGTAAAAATTTAAATAATGTTATTTTTGAGTACATAAAACATTTATTTTTTGGCAAATCTAATTTAAATGTAGATTATTTGCCATTTGAATATATAAAACATTTTTCAATAATTATATTCAATATAAATAATTATATTTTTATATTTTTTTATGATATAACTCATACACGACCGTTTTACAAGTCGGTGTGTGCCGCTTACGTTGTTTTTAGTACATGCGTTGGGCGTGCTAATAGTAGATGTGTAATCTATTCCATATGAAGTATTGGTGAACAATTCAACATAAAACGTGATGTGAACATTATTTTTTAATTACTCCCATAGATGAGAACAGAGAATTTTTAAATTATAGCGAAGCGTAGTAGATTTGCTTATCAGTAATAAATTAGGCCAGGACCGCATTTCTGAACTAGTTTTAAGAAACAAATTTCTAGATGATCTTTCGAATCAGTATTTATATTAGTATTGTATTTTTATCATTGTTAGTTTACGGATAACATAATTGACTGAAAATACACTTACATACAAAATTAAAAGTGCGTGCATACAAAGTACACATGTCAGATGTGAAACTTCTTTGGCAAACTAATTTTTAAGTCTTATTTATATTTATACAAATGTAAAACTTTAGATTTCCGAGACTTAGAGGGAGGGAAAAAGTAAGGTATGTTCGAAATTTATTGAATTTAATTATCATTGAAATAAAGTATCTAAAATTAATCCAAATAATTTATTGAAATCTCAAAAGGCGAATTGTAAATGACACCGTGTTTTCTGTCTATTTTAGAAATAATTAATTAAATTTTGTTTTTGAATTTAAAATTTAGAAAAGAGAATTTATAAAATATCGCTACTTTATATTTTATGAAAAATAGTATATTAAATTATTAAATGAGGAGCGGCAAATTAAAACGCCACATGTTATTTGTGACTATTAAAACTACCTAACCTTCAAATGAATTAGCATAAAAACGCACATGCGTAAAAAATTTACCCTGATACGACTAAAAAAGTTTCATTAAAAAAAAATAACAAACCAACTAAAGATCCCGATGTATTATATCGAACTGTAAACATTTCGATTATTATTTAATTCGTCGCGTCTAAATATTCTTATGAGAAATAAAGATCTTAAATCCAAATAATACAACATTTGAACGTAGACAACTGGCATCTTAGATAGCTGTTCTTTTATTTATAGGAACCTTGTCTGCAGTTTTTTCTCTGCTGTCACGCTAAATCTATCTATAAATTTTAAACAAGATGTCGATCGTGCTTGTGAATAAGTGATGAGCTATCAGCTTACTTCGGTGTTAAGCTAAAAGCGTGTTTTGAAAAATACCTTGTCACATTAACCCGTCTCTCTGAATGCCTACAGTGATTTCAAACTCTCCCTATATGTATCTAGTTATAAGTTTCAGGCAAATTTATTATTGGACGATACTTAATGAAAATAGAATTTTTTTAAATATTTATTCATTAGATTATCACGCAGATACACAGATTACATCACGGTGTCTCTTCGCGAAGAAGCATAATGATGAATTTTAAACAACGATTAGGTAATAATAAGTAGTGCAAAGAGAACTCATTGAGGTATGTCTATGATTCAAAGCTGTGACTCTTAAAAAGAATCCACATAGTTATATGCTTGTATATATTTCAATGTGTTTATAAACGAGGGTTTCCCGAGACCTTTCGTTTTCTAGCGATATCGTAGTTGAAGAGGAAGACAGCGAACGTGACACGGATGTAGAATGGGGATAATCAGGAACTACCCCACCTCCCGTCTCCGGTTCACACCTCATTCTATTCATATTTGATGCGTAACAGTCCGCACATTGTCGGATTGTTTCTGTATTTAAGGATATTTAAATATTCTCCTCTTAAATAGTTACATATATTACGGACTAACTATATTACGCAAGGGGTCATTGCTAAATTGCATCTTAATCGCGAATAGTTTTGATCATTTAATGATGAGTTCTAAGAAAACCAACATGGTGCATGTCGGTTGTATATTTTCAAACACTGTAATGATCATAGGTAGAAGCAATTTTTTTTATTTTTGTTACAGTTTTGATTCAAACAAATACTTTGGAAGCATTATAAATTCACTATGCAAGTTTCCGTAGCCAGATTTCCTACATGCTTTACTCAATGTAAGTACCGAAGTTAAGTTTATTTAACAATAAAAACTGGTTTGTGGTAGATACCATAAAATGGAAGGCTATAAAAGGGTATAATATTTTCTACAGAATATTTCTTTATTGAACGTTATAAAAACGTGAAAAAAGAAGAAAACTGTCATTGGCAATATATGCAGAGGTTTTAAATACGTTATAAAATTATACTGCGGATGTTTAGAACTTCCTTGGGTACTAATCTAATAGGTTAATTCGCGTAATTACTGATAGATCTAATTTTGCTATAACTTATATCTTCGTTAATAATTATTTTTTTATTCATTCACTCACGTTCAAATACATTTTTTTTAAACGAGGCCCTTATTAAATTTCATTATCTGTAGATCATGAAATTTAATAAGGGCCTCGTTGGCGTAGTGATGCCAGTTCGATCTTTGATAGCAGAGGTCCCGGGTTCGATCCCCGGTAGGGCGAATTTAGGAAATTGGTTTTATCTAATTTGTCTGAGTCTGGACTCGTGGAAGGCTTCGTTCGCGGCTAGTTACCATCTTACCAGCAGAGACTTACGACCAAATAAAGAGACTTATAATCGAGTAGGGTGCTGTGTAGAAACCATAAGAGGTACGAGTATATCGCTTCTTACCAGATTATCGCGCTTTCACCTTAGACTGGATCCTTAGATCTTACACATACCATCAGGTGAGATCACAGTCAAGCGCTAAACTGTCAGCAATAAAAAAAATACAGTTTGTTTAGGCATTAAACAATAAAATCTTCGAAATCAACCGTCTTCTATTAAAGGTAAAGTGAGAGATTTAAAGGTTGATTTCTATTTAATGTGTTCAAGAAGTTCGTGCTAGATGCCGTAGAAGTAGATTTAAATAATTTTGTTTTGTATTACTTGTTTTGTTCGGATGATAATTAATCGATTAATTACATGCTATCTGGAGATATTTATAAACTATAACACGTTTTGCTATGTTATATTAGATCGTTTATGTTACTAATAGAAAGTAAGACAGTGATATAAACTCCTGTTACATTTCCTGCTTAGTTTTATGTAACACAGGAAGCCATATTAAGAGCGTAACATTTAATAAAAAAGAAAGCGTTTCTTAGAGTGTTGTGTGTACTTCTTGTAAGTGCAATGATTTCTGAAACATTTTATTCTTAAGTATTTTTTATTGCCTACAAATTAACTTTTAATTGTAACTTCACGCGATTGTAACATAGCGCGTTATTTTACCATCTCATGAGGTTAAAATGGTATACGGTAACCTTGGTAAAAAATTAATTAATACCTTCTACCTACAAATCATCGGTTTTGTAGAAAGAGTTTGCATGGAAAGGAAATGATAAAATTTACAAATACAGGATAAAATTGGTTTAATGCTGCAAATTTTTTACCTTTAATGTGAATACTCTAAATTTATTAAATTACGCATTGTAATCAAAATGGGTAACTTAACTTTATCAAGACATATTTCACTATCAAATGCATAAAAAATCAAGTTTTATCTCAAAAGGGATAAACTCAAAACCAATGTCAACACTTTTCGCACTTCTGTTTTTACATTAATTTAATATACAATCATTTATATGGGAAAAAATAAATTATAAAACAGCTCTTCGGTTGTTTATGATACTTGTTGGCAGGTTTTTTTACGTAGACACCATGTGTTCATACATATACAAGTTAGGCAATATTATATTACGGCTTGTTAGTTAAGCAGTTAGCGTAATGTAAAATTGTTTTCCGCTACGTACCACGTGTAATGAGATTATATAAGTGTGTTAATTATGGATAAACTTACATTGAATTACAATGGTAATAATTAAGCAATCGTCACGGTGGACATATGACAAAAAGTTTTATAACTTAGTTATTAATAGTTTGATAACATAGGCTAAGGAGAATCTCCGTGCTTCGCAGAGGAAGTTAAACCGTCGATCCCTTTCCACGAGTTTTGACGTCCCATCGAAGCATGAGAGTGATGTAAAAGAGAGTGCACGCGTGTTTGCGCATACTCTTATGCACTACGTTAATATCTTATGCACAAATTGCTAAAATCTATAGGAAATTGCTGCCATAGTTGTGATTCGGTTGGAGGATTATTGTCATTAAAGAATACTCATGCTGCCATCGACTCGGCTCAGCATACTTTAACAGATTGTGCAGCCTGGAGACCTTATCGTCACCTCTTGGTTGCGCTGATCGGCGCGGACCTTTCACTGGACAGCGTTGTAGGCGCGATGCTCTCGAGTGAGAGGTGCTGGGCGGGAGTGGCCCTCTTCTGTGAGACGATCATCTCTCTGAAGGAGGCCCACGAACGAGAGAGGGAGATTGCAATGAATGCTCCCTCATACCGCCGGAGGAGGCGGGCTACAAGGCAGCGTTTGTAAGCGTAAGTCCGTCCATCGTCGAGAATCCTCAGTCGGATTCATTCGGGGATGAATGCGAAAGTTGAACCCCTGGTGCTTCATTCATGGATGAAAAGGGTTCCGCTGGGTTTTAGTGGGTATTGCGAAGTCTGCTTGTTCGCCGAGTCCCACACTCCTGACACACGGTCGGGGTCAGTGCATAAAAGCATTTCCCAGCGAGAAAAAAAAAAAGATCTAGCTATCAGATCATTCGTTCAACTTCGAAGTCTCTACCTAAAGTGTAATTTTCGGGCCTAATCTCCTTTCTCATACTACGTAATCAACGTTCATTTGTTGACTTTGCGTGCCCGTGTTTCTCCCTTTCCTATGTAATTCTTTAATGATATTTTGTAGATGTTACTCCTAATTTATTCACTCTGAGATATTTGAAATATTATCCTTTCATTGCAGTACGACTTTCTCAACTTTATTACTTTTTTTTTTAACTTATTAAGATAATTGAGAACTTATACTTATATAGAAAAAAAAGTACACCCGACTGTGTCTGTTGTGGGTTTTTCTCAAATCAGGGCGCGAAGGAACCTTCGTAACTTTATATTGTAAGTCGCTCTTCAATGTTATCATCAGTCCCTCATTTAAATATGGAACATTATGGAACGAGTTACCTTAACACTTAAGAGAGGCTAATAAATCATTGGATTTGTTCAAGAAACAGGAAAATAACTATTATCTTTCATTATGTTCCTAATGACGACATTAATTTCATCTATTTGTTCTAATTTCTTTTGTATCATGTATATATTATATATAGGTATATTATTATGTATCTATTTATAATATTTAGTTAAGTATTTGTATGTAAGTTAAAGTGTATGTATTAGTATGTAGGAATATTTGTATGTATGTATTTATATAGTAGGGGACACCATCTACCCTATTTACCTCACATTGTCTCTTTAATAAGCGATAAGGTCGCCTGATTGTACTATTGTTTTAAGTTTTGTTTCTGTGTTACTTGTTTCATGTTTGTGGTGTACAATAAAGAGTATTCTATCCATCTAAATAATATAAAGGAAAAAAACTACATTTGAAGACGTGCTGTAAAGGCCTACATGTTTATTTGTCGCTGGAAAATGCAATTTACGCACTAACCCTGACCCATGACCAGTCAGGAGTGTGGGAATCGGCGATATCTCGCAAAACCCACAAAACCCAGCGGAACCCTTATCATCCTTTAGCAATTAATGTGAAATACATACTAGATTCGGCAATCAGTTAACAAAATAAACTTACTTGCAATTTCTTAATACATTTAGGTACAATTAAATAAAGGTTAAATGCTGATATGAATAATATGCTTTTAGCTAACGAGATTTCAGTTTTTGATAACCTTATTAATAAGGAAAGCGAAATAAAATTCAAACTTCGAGGAATATTCTCTCGTACGCCATAGTTGCTTGCAAAAGCGATTAACGGTACCCTGAAATTACGGGTCAATGACCGACCCCCGCAACACCACGTGTACTTGCATTACGCGATATTGTATAATTCACAACACATGAAACTAATGACTGAGGAAATGTTTGGCTTCCGTTGTAACTTGTAACGTAGTTATGTTGCGTGTAAGTGTTAATTAGTATATAAATGAGAAATAACTGGCTACTACTTAAAAAATTTTGATGGGTAAATGACTTTCTTATTTAAATAATAAAATAAACTATATATTTAGGAAATAATAATAAAAATCGACTTCAATCACATATTGTACGAAATTTAAATTGTTAAATCTTGTTTATTTACTAGCGCTCACAAATCTTTAGTGCCAATTTTAGGGGACTACTAATTAGCAATATATTTTTATGGCGACATTTAAAAGCCTTAGTGAACATAAATAAGGTTTAATGTAATTTAGATCCCCCTACTTGTGTTTCAAAAAGAAACATTACTTAGTTGATATCCTTTGAAAAAAATATAAAATATGTTTGTGTTATGGTTTTTGCAGCACAAACCCTCTACAATGATATACTGCGGGTTTGAAACCTGCAAATATCCAAGAAGTGTTCTAAAGATGCTTTACCTTAAATAATGGCATTTATAGAAAACAATTAGGCACAATTTTTAAAAGATCTAGGCGGTGGCCATCCAGGTACCTTGCCCGTGACCCTAGGATTTGAATCCACATATCCACTGGGGCATCGAGGCTATTCTCCGCAGCTCTAGTTTATTACTCTTTTCTTCGAAACTTTCACTTTGTAGTAATTCTGCTTCTGCCGTGCGATTAGGGACCATGTTTTGGCTTGTTGTTAAGCTTGGAAATATAAATAGCACTCACGAATGCTTATTGGTTTGTGAAAAATAATATTGCCTTAAAAATCAAGTTCCCGGACTGGAATGACGGTTGCAAAATTAAATTGTGGCACCATTCGCTATAGTTTAGCTTATAATATGTGCAACATTTTATTGCTTGAGTGATTATTACTAAGATTTTCATTTTGTAGCGAACAATATCTCCGTATTTCATATTTTATTTAGTAGCCGATTTGTTTGACCTCTTTTTTCTATTGTTTGTTTTTTTTTTATATATTTTGGATGTCTCTTTTAGTATCTAATAATAAACTTTTTATAATCAAATCTCTAAAACATGTAAGCGTTCTATAAATCTGTAATTGGAATATTTAAAATAACGTCCGATACAATAAAATCTAATATATGAAATTCTTGTATCTCTGTGTTAGTAGTTGAACTCCTCCGAAACGTTTCCACCGATTTTCGTGAATCTTAGCGTGCATATCGGCTAGGATGGAGAATCGCACGACAGCTATTTTTCATCCCCCTAAATGTTTTATTGACAGTTTTTGTTTTTATTTTTTTATGATACAGCATTCAAAAATACATACAACCCCTTAATTTTCACCTACCCCTATTTTATAACGATAATAGTTATTATATAGCACAACAACGTTTGCTGGGTCAGTTATTTTTTTTATAAAATTGTATTGCATTGCTATTATATGTACTGAATTAAAAAAATGTAATAATCAAATTACTTAAGAGAAAAAAAAGGATAAAGCGTATGAAATGCTACTTTATTATAGTGACATACATCATACAGTGACATATCAAGGAAAAGTTTTATCGAGATTTTGTTGGAATGGTTATGACTTATTTCCGATTTTTTATTAATCACCTCATTACTGATTAATCGGCTGCTCAACCTAAAAAAATATTGCACCAATTTATTTTTAATACTTGAGCTATTTCTATAATTAATCGGCGTACATAAAGGAAGATATGGCAGCCATGTGCTCCGGACAGCGTCACTTCAAACCATGATTGTTGGCTACGTGCCATCGACTAATGAATTATACATAAATGCCTATGATTAATTTTATTTTATCGAAACCAATACGGTGTCACAATATACTTACTATTCCGTTGCAAATTTAGTAGTACGTTTGCGATTCAATTGTAGCAAATGTCGTCGCAACATACGATGAAAATATCAATGCATATATATTCCTGATAATAATTTCTTCAAGGTTGAATCCTCTGTTTTATGTGATCTAGCAAATTATCTGCGAATGTATTCAATACCTCTTGTTATTTTATATTTTTATCACGTATCTATCTTGATCATGAATCTAAGGTGTAATGTTTTCAAAGCAAAGAAGTTACAATTAAATAGAGCTTTTTGCAAATTCATTCCCAATGAATGGCATTATAACATATTCGAACAGCCTGAAGCCGGAAATTATATTTCCATTCTACTTTTATTCACACAATACGTTTGGGTAAAGGCATTTCGCTTTGTTTCACGCATTATTCTCACTGGTAGACATACAAGATACAAGCGATAGAAACATTTGCATATGTAGGAGCGAGGTAATGCCGTGTAAGCTTTGAAAAGAAATTTTCCGCTTATCATTCGCAACGGAAAGCCCAATGGTACCATATAAGAAAGATCATTATTTCATAACTTGATATCTAAAAAACATATTATGTGAAGTACTTTCAACAGTGATATAAATTATTTCTAAACACCTCAACGCCAATTATAGGTTTATGACATCACAATCAATCACATACTAATAATGTTACGTAGTCGTGATTTTATTTTGTTGTATTAAATACCGTTATGTTTAAGAAGGTAATTCATAAACTTTGTGAAGTTTAAATAATAAATTACCTTTCCTTTACTCTGGTCAGCATTGAACAGGACTTTTTTTAGTGTCTCAGCATTGCGGAAGTTTCCTTCAAAGCCTTTCACAAGTTCAAACTCCTTTGACGGCCTCATGGGCTGGCGCAGTGGTGCGAGTACTCGCTTTGCTAGCAGAGGTCCCGGGTTAAATTCCCGGTAGGGCGAATTTAGAAAATTGTATTTTTTAATTTGTCTGAGTCTGAACTTGGGGCAGGCTTCGGCCGCGGCTAGTTACCACCCTACCAGCAAAGACGTGCTGCCGAGCAATATATTTGTGTTCCAATACGATGCTGTGTAGAAACCAGAAGCGGTGAAGTTACTTTTACCAGATTAGCGAGCTTCCATCTTAGACTGTATCAACATTTGCCATCAGGCCAGATCGCAGTCAAGCGCTCACCTGTTAGAATTATGAAAAAAAGAACCTTTAATGTTAACTTTCAATAGATGGCGTATAAAATTTTCGAAAAATCAATTTATTAAAAAAAATCACAAGTTACAATTGACGTTTAAAAGTGTATTCGAACCTGAGAAGATAAATAAGAAAGTATTTCATTAATGTAACAATATATCTACAAGGATAGTTTCAATTGCCAGTAGGAATTGAAAAATGAAAGCAAGTTATGTGATTTTATATAGAAATATCAAGTTAATCTAGAGAGCGTTTTCATAACGTGAATTACATCGAATTAGGTCATCTCGTGTAATATGAGGAAGCAAACAGAAACCTTTACGTCATACGGGTATCGGCTCGGCCATTCATGATAATTTTATTTGGCTACTTGGCTACTGACAGATATTGATGTGTTCGATGTTCTTCTCAGCAACCTCCCTTGTGATATTTTGTAGGCTCATATGCTCTACTCGTCTCTTAATGGGTGGGGTGGTATATTTATGTGACAGCATCATAAAGACGCTTTTCGGATAATCTGATGTGAGATATATATTATTTTCATAAAATATTCACTTATATTCCTAAGAAATCAATGTACACTGTAGTTTAAGATATCTGACAATATGTCTTTGGTTGTTATTGCTTTTTGTTATTATTTGCCGTAACAGGGTTGAAATGCTAGGCTCAATTGGTTTTTGTGACACATTAATAATATGTTTACAATAGAAAATACGAATCAAAAACATTGTTACGGCTTCAATATACATCATATTATATAATGAACTCCTGTCCTATTTATTTCGCTTAATAAAAATATGGCGTAAATATAAAAACTGATAAATATTGTTATTGTGAATGAACTTTTATTCTATATCATTTACTTATAAATTACGACTATGATAACGAATATTAAAGTAATTGCAACCAAGCTATAATTTATTATGACTGTTAATTTTTAACGTAATATTAAGTTTGCGTATATATTTATATGTCATTATCTCTACTCTTGGGAATAATTAATACACGCCGTTAAATACAAAAAGCGAAAACTGAACAAATGAGCTCGAGAGGACGAGAAGATCTTATATACGGCAATATAAATATTAAATAATGAGATAATCAAAGACATTAATCTTATTAAAGTATTTACTGTTACTTTACACTTTTCCTGTATATATATATGATGTTTTTAAGCGTTATGTGTTTTAATAGCTTCATGATACAAGAACGATATTATTGGTTGATTATACGGCGAAATAACCATCTTAATCAGATTAGAATTTGACCGTTTATACGTACTCCATTAAATAAAAAAAAGTATAGACACATCTATTGAACGCATCACGAGGTTTAAAAATATTTTTGTACGCAACTTAGTTTTTTTTATTGTTGAGAGTTTAGCATTTGACTGAGATCTCACGTGATGGTAAGTGATGATACAGTCTAAGTAGAGTGGTAGCTGGCCACGGCAGAAGCGAAGGCTTTTTGTGGAAGCACCAGTCCAGATTTAGACAAATTAGAAAATACAATATTCCAAATTCGCCCTACCGGGAATCAAATCCGGGGCATCTGCTAGCAAAGCGAAAGCGCTGCGCCAAAGAGGCCGTTAGTGTAAGATGTTCGTGCGGAACGGCGTAGGATGGACTTTATTTTGTTTATATTACTTATTAGTAGCGCCTGATATCTCTCTGATCGTGTCGTATTGCCGTCACGTTGTACTTTGAGAGTGAAGGAATAAAGAATACACTTGTGTACTATGCAGTGGAGCAGCGTGATGAGTCTATTCTCTAAAAATCCTCTCTCATGTTAGTGTGGAGGCCTGTTAATGAGCTGCTACTTACTTACTTTACTTATTAGTAGAATTTTATAAGTTCATGCTGAAGCCTCATGCCTGTTCAAGAATCATTTTGAAAAAATATTAAAGCCAGTGATAGTGGCAAATATTAGTTGAGTAAGGTTTCTTTTTATCAAAGATCACTTTTTGTTTCCACTGTACTACTTTAAAGTCGGTTTACTAGTAAGCGATCAATGTGCTTCAACGAATCGGAGGCACTTGAACACGTGCGCTACAATGTATGGAGCTATAACTATTGTGCTGTCGCATAAAGACTTGGTACATGTAAATTCATTGTACTTACTCAGGACACTTCAGTAGGCGAAAAAGTGAAGGCGGCTGAGTGCCTATTGTGGTGGAGAGTGCGTACGATACCAGTGCTCTTAAGAAATACGATGGGACAACTATTACTAATTATAACTCGGGGGAAGTTAGGGCGTTCTGTTTCCCTCATTTACAAAATTTCACTTTCACACATTATACGTAAAAAATACTGTATCTATGTTTTTTTTAATATAACAGCAATAATATATTGGATATAAAAATATCTCCATCTTCTTTGTACTTTTTTAAATATATCGTTTTTGTCATATTTTTTTTGGGAAGATACTACTAGGTCGAGTCATAAACTTCAGTTTCAAACATTTATTTTTGGGTGACATAAAAACAAAACAAAATTAATCTAAAACATATTCCCCATTATTTGATACGACTTGCTGCAATCTCGTTTTTAGCTTGTCGATACCCTCCACATAAAATTTGGCCGGTTTTGATGGAAAAGAATCAAGGAGAGCCTCATTTACCCACTGTTCTGAAGTGCATATTTTTCTAGTTCTAGTGTTGTCTCTAGTGGACTGACGTGGATTTTCTTCTTAAACTGACTTCAAATTGTCGTCATCAAAGTCAGAAGGACGACCCGCCCTTGGTGCGTTTTTCAAGGTATCACTGCACAATTTTTGAGCCGTAGCTGTAGCACTATTGCCTTGTTTAAATTCCCAAAGCATCACGTGTCGAAAGTGTATTTTTTGATCATTCATTATGATTATCGACGTGTGCGCTGGAAAAAAGCCGTCTAAACTCTAAAGACTGACCAATTTATACCTGCGGCGCGAAAACAAAAATGCCTTATCGGGGGTATCCCATTGTAAACAAACAGCAATAAAAGGTACATACTACTTAGGCGGAAGTTATTTATGACTCAACCTATCATTAATCATATTAATGCTATTTATATTGCAAATATTTTTGTGTGGTATAAGTATCATAATTAAGATGACAGTTATTCGCAGTGTACTTGGGTCTTATTAATAAAATAAAATGCCTTTATTTTATCCTATTACGTTGCTTCTTAATTTAGGTAGTTATTTTGCTATTTTATCTATAACACTATCAAGGTCCCCAGGATGGGTAAAGTCCTCCTTTCACTATATCGACTTCTCTCTATCCTGAGCACTGAAGCACTGCAGCTGTTTGGACCAGCGACTTTTTATATTTCGCCCTACCAGCCTTCCTAGTCGTTTCGTCCTCTCTTTCTTTTTCCTTGGGATCCACTCCACATGGTGGTGCTGTAGGTCCATCTTTTGACTCATTAGAGATGGGTTTTCCCACAGTCTCGAGGTAACAAGACATCACAGAGAATAGATAAAGATCTGTCTCTGAAGTGTCTGCAGAAACCGCTAGTAGCTAACAAAAAAATCATTGGAAGTGATCAGGTCGAGGACTGTAGTGCAATCTTTGATTTTACTCAAAGGTGATTGTATGATCACCTTTGAGTAAACCTGCAGAGATGGTGATAATGATTATCTGTTTCCGTATCAATTCTTATTTTCTATTTCACGCAATACTTTTTAAAAAGCTTTGCACTGATTTTTCAATTCATACTAGTAATCCACATTCTCCCTATAATATCTTATTAAAATTTACAATGGTTAATAAAATACTTTTAAGTTCTAATACATTTTTGTACGTGTGTTGGAGTAGATATATTTGATAGTATTGGATTGTAGAGTACCATCTAGTTGAAAGCTCATGTAAACGGTGTAATGGTGTTTTTGGTTTTTCTTTATTAAGTTCGTGCTAAATGGCGTAGGCATTGACTTTAATTTGTTTTATATTACATTTATATGAAAAAAATTATAATTAAAATACAACCTTAATGTTACAGTATATTTTTACGCTACGGCAACATGTTTTATGGTTCTCCTCGGTTCAACGTTAAGATTGAATAAGCTGAAAAGAGATTGAAGGCGTAAAATTCGTCAATTTATTCTAAGCCATTCAGAAAACAAACCATTAACTAATGACTGCGTTTTATTTGTTTCAGATCTCTCGGTATTTTAAGTAACCCGTTTTTGGAAGGTAAATATATTTATTTCTCACTTTACTCTTTGTGAAGTATGACTTGTTTGTTTATAATATATAAACAAACAAGTTCTTTTCTCCTAAAAAGAATTGGTGTGTTTCTTCGTAATTTCTAAATACTGCACATACTGTTGGCTGTATTTTTCTTTCTATGTAGTTAATTTAAACTACTGTAAATTATTCATATATCAAACGTTACGATGCAGTATTTAGCTTTATTGCTGTAATTGCTTTTATAAGATTACGTAGTAGGTTTTACTTAAAGAGCGTTGTTGAGACATAAGAAACAATTTTAATACACAATATTGTTGACTAGTCGGAGCCCGCTACGTCAATTTGCATGGTTAGGTTACCTACTTATCTACCAACAAGTATAATAATATAAAGCAAAGATTCGTTTTATTAAACTCTCACAGAATAAATGTCAAAATTTTAACAAAAAAATGATAACCATGATGAAAAAATGTTGCAGTTAGATTAGAATAAGATTCTAACCACTATGTTTTCAGTATATATTTTAATAAAACTTATAAATTACACCAATTCGAATTCAATATTCATACTTAAAACAAAACAAAATCTGTGCTGTTAGCTAGTTTTAATATAGATTATTAAGATTACATGCACGTAACGACGATTGTAAAATTCAAATGAAATACAATATAACGTAAATCGCTTAACGCATTAAATATTTCAACATACGGCACTCAATTATGAAACAGTTATATTGAAAAATAACTTGTCGGCAATTTAGCCTCGTTCATCAGGTAAAACTGGGTTATATTGAGATAATAGTTGCTCACTCAGTTTGCTTGTTTCGTTGTTATTTGCATTCTCTGCCGCTGTTCGATTTATCGAAAAACTTCTAGTTAGTAGATGCAAAACCGAGTTTTTGTCCTAGATTCTTTTCACTGGATTGTTTGCATGTTAATAATTGCATTCCACTTGGATTTGAATCGTTTTTTTTGCTGATAAATTAACGCACCATTCGCTAGTAAATGACAACGTGTTACCAGTGCTGGGCGCAACCATCCTCACTCATAGGAGAGATGGTTTTACAGTATAGAACGACAACACTGCTCCACTGCAGGGTGGCAGGCTACACGCAGGATTTCCTTCAACGCAGAAACTTAATGTTGAATGAACTTAAGGATGAAATATTGGGCATATAAGCTATACATAGAATTTAGTGGTGCATGCCCAGTAGTCAAACTCTTTAGAAGAGTATACTCGTCTATGCATTTGGGCATCACTAATTTTAGCAGCTTTTGCGGGATTTGTGGTAAATATCCTGAAGCTTGTCACCAGCTCCGATATACACAAATTAGAAAAAAAACCTTTTCTTATTTCGCCTTAATGGGAATGGAATCTGAGAGCCCAGCTAGCACAGCCTGTACTCGTAAAGCCATCAAAATATAAAGAATATCAAGTTCACAAAACATCTGTTAAGGTTTCATACAATGATTAGTGTGACAACATGGTCCATTATAGAGTTTGAATCCATCCAGCGAATGTAAACCATTCCGTTTTTATTGAAAAGAAAGTAATTTGAACATGGTTTTAGACCATGAATCTGAGTCAACTACTCATCATGTAATCTTTAAAGCTATTCGCAATTGGCTTGAAAGTTAACAAAGTGACTCCTATCGCAATGTAGACATTCTCAAATATGGTCTTTTCACCCATATTTCCACGAGATGAAGCTGTACGTGAGTGATGGCTCCGTGAGTGACATCTAGCTGTCTATATATGTTTTTTATTTAGTGTGTCGTTATAAAACATAATTGAAATGTTAGTATATATTTTAATGCAAAAAAGCGACATATAAATAATTTTACTAACAACTGACCTCACCGACTCAATTGAATACATTAAGAGTCTAAATTATAACTGTAATTGAAACCATACACAAATTTTCGTTTAATATTGTTTGTTGGGTGATAATTGCGAATGTGAAGGTTAAATAATAATTTTCCGGTGAGTTTTATCCTTGTAATACAATATAGGTATGCTTTAGTTTCAACATACAATATCATTCTTAAGACAATGTATTTAGTATTTCAATTTCTATTTAATAAATTTCATACTAACTTAGGATAATTAAAAAGATATTGCGAAAAACTACTTTATAGTAGAATGTTTTCAAGAAAAGTCCAGGTGACAACATTTTACAAAGAAGATCTTAGTTTCTAAGTTCTTCTTTGTAAAATGTTTTCAAGATATTCTCCAATTATATATATATATATATATATATATATATATATATATATATATATGTATATATTGCAAATATGATGATCAAGTAATACTTGCGTCATCCGCTAATGAGCTAAATATTATGAATGAAGCTTTGAAAGGGAAAGGAATGAAAGTGAATGTAAACAAAACGAAAGTTATGCTTTTTGAACGAGATGAATCTATGATGAATGGCAATATTTTGATACAGGGGAACAAGTGGAAGTTGGGTATGGCAGAAGAATCACATAAGTAAAATAAATGCGGTAGAGATGAGAGCGTTGAGAAACATTAGTGGATTAAAACTGAGTGACAGAGTAAGAAATAGTGTGATAAGAGAATGCTGTGGTATAATAGAAGTCGTAGTGACTAAAATTGAGAAAGGTATGCTTAGATGGTTTAGACATGTAGAGAAAATGAATGAAAGGAGACTGACAAAAAGGATTTATGAGTAAAGAGTGAATGCGAAAATTGGAAGGGGAAGACTAAGGCGAACTTTCCTGGACAAAATCCAGGACATTTTAAATAACGGCCAGGTCAAGACTACTCTAAACCGACGAACTTGTATGAAGGGTTTAATGAGAGTGAAAGAAGAGAGGGAGATATGCAAGGATCGTGGCAAGTGGAAGGATGTTGTCTCTGCCTACCCCTATGGGAATGACGCGTGATGCTATGTATGTATTGCAAATGTATATATATCAAGTGGAAGGAATAAGCGGCATAGCATTTTCCCTATACCAGTGTAACATTGCGTATCTCTGAACACCCAAATACTTCATTAACAGAAGAGAAATCCGCCTCTTAAGACTGCATCATCATTAATCATTAGTAAGATTGTCTAGCGCCAGCCTATACAAATATAAAGGGATGAAACAAAAAAATGAAGGTCATCTTTTGTTTATATTGTCGTATAAGATAAGTTCGCGAAAAAAATAAATAAGTAGGTAACTAATATAGTCTCTCAAAGAATAGTAACAGATTCAGCAACTCTATATATTCAAAAGTGGTGATAAAACTTCAGTCGAGTTTATTATACGTGTACTTTCGTATACTCGTTCTGGTCCAAGGAATTCTTGAAAGTCGAATTAAAAACTGCGCCCACCGGGTTTTTAAAAGTTTCCTAAGTTTGTTTTTACTCAAGTATCTCATGAAGCCTGAGGCTCGCAGGGGAGGTGCTTGCTTCATTTAGGACCGAAACTTCCTTATTTTGCATTTACGCGGAGTAAGTCACCCTGGAGAACTGAATATTTCATAAGTAGAACAGCGTTAGTGAGTGCGTCCCTAATTCAAACAGCTAATATGTTTAAATTACTTTAACGCAAACGCAAGCAGGGGATATATTAGAATTTGACGGTCGTAACAGTACAAGTTCTTATTTCGCTTTCGCTAGCAAAGCGCCCGAGTTTGATTATTTCTGGGGAATATTAGGAAATTGTATTATATCTAGGATGGAACTGATGCTTTGAGAAAAAACTGAGTCCAGCACTAACCACTGTAGAAACTTCCATGTATAAAAATGATCAATTTAAAATGTTTCATGACAAATAACTCATTCCCAGATTAGCGTGTTAACATATTAGAATGTATCATCATTTCCTATGAGAATAGATCGCTGTTAATTGATACTTGTACACTATAAATAAGTAATTTAGAAAATTAAAGTTAACTCTTAAACTCATTACATCTATGTTATGAGCTTATGAAAAACACTTAATTTTAAATTAGTTTCTAAAACATCGATTACGATAGTATATTACAAATATATTGGGAAAACCGTATTAAAATCAAGTGCAAGATTAAAAAATCATTTAAACTTGAGTGGATGATTAAAAATTATATTATTATTGAGTGAATATTTGAATAAGACGAATAGAGAGAAAGAATATAGGTAAGGTTTGAAAAATATATAGGATATCTAATCCTAAAACAGTGACGCGTTTTTTATGTGAAAATACGGTTTTTTTTCTTCAATGCAATTGTTTCTTGCAGTGGTCAGTTTCCATTTCCCGCTACGCCAATTCATTTATCCTCGTCCGCACCGGCAGATATCAATGTCAACAAAGACTTTGTCTCCATAAAATAGGCTAAGTAAATAACCAGATCACCAATTGGCTCGTGCAATTTGATCCTACGGCCGAATAGAGTTTGCACTTTGTCTGATTCCGTTTTTAATTAACTTTGATTCATTTTCACATCGAAATTCCATGTGAGTTGGTTTGTTTTATTATCAAAGTGGATTGTGTTGTATGTTTGTAATAGATTTGTTAATTAAAAAGGCTTTATGTAAATTGTGATATTTCCTCTAAAGAGATGAGCTATTTAAAATGAACTCACATTTTAAATAGCTCTATTGTGGTGGTCTGCGACTTTGCTTTCTTTATAGTGGATAGGAACAGAATGTTTTTAAATAAATGAACGATGAATTTAATGTTACCAAAGTATTTGTCTTTTTTATTCGGGTAATGTATTTTAAATAGACTAGTCTTTAGAACATTCTAACTAAATTTTCATTCTTTTTGCATAGGTCAAGTTTAAAAAAAAATCACTAATAAGTGAATTGTTAACCCTCATGAATCCGCGAAATTATCTTTTAGCCTCAGAATTTCAGGAAATTACGCTGACAAGCCATCTTTAATATATTTTGGGTTTAATGAAATCAGTTTTTTTAAGCATTGAGTTATAACAGCATAAGAATAATCGAAATGCAACCGTTTTATGGTTGAAGTATGACTCTAGTAAGCTAAGTTTTGTAAATTTCCTAGAACCAACATAAACAGCCACTGAAATAGAATATAATATGTTAATTTAGTGGTCTTTGAACGTTGATAGTTATAGTAAATCTAAAATGTATTTTGATTATCCAGTAAATAAGACAAGTAATATAGTATATATTATGCTGTCATTAAATGTGAAACGCACAAACAAATCTTGAAATTTAGGTCGCGGGTTTCGAAGTAATATAGTATACTAACTTTATTTAACTCAACCCTTTCAAGTTGTCATAAACATCCTGTTAAGATACTTATTAAAATTGTTACGAGGCAGCTTCTCAGCTTGTCTGACATTTAAAATAAATGTTGGTTAATTTAACCATAAAATTATTTATAAATAGAGGCAAGGATTTTCATCCTCTTAAATTTTAGGGGCTATTTACATTATGTACTTGAATTTTAACACAACACCTTTATTGTAATTTTAATGTAAGGGAAAATAATGGTTGATTTTGGCTTATTTGGCAGGGCTTGTTATAATAATGGCTGTGTGTTTAATCCTAATATTGGTCGTGCCGGTGTAGCGAGTAAGTTAACTGTTCTGTCACGAACGTCAAAGCACATGAATGCGTGATTGTTAGCCATGAAGCACGGTGGAAACTGTTCTATTAAGGGGATTCGCGTATCTATACTAAGCCACAATATTGGAAGAATTTCTAAATAGGTAACATTTAAAAAGGCTTTTCTAATCTTTTTTACCGTAAATTCCAGCTTTGTATAATAGCTTTAATGTATAATTTTTTATATCAAATATATTTGTAAATGTACCACTTTTACAAAGGTTGTCTGGAAGAGATTGCTTGCAGCAATAAGACCGCCTTTGCACGCTCCCAGCTTTAGTTTTTTATTGTTAGTTTTGTATTTCCTGTATATGTTTGTGAGCAATATAGCGGTTTTATCTATATTTTATATCAAAATCAATAATAATTTAACAGATGTTTGAAATTATATTATTTCATTATATATCTTAACCTTTTTACTAAAGAACAATAAAATGTCTACATATCCATTTATAAATATTATAATAATGGACATATGTTGAACGTTTTTTTTTATTATAATTATGCCACAAACGTATGTGTAATTTAGTTTGGTTAATCAATATATATGTTTACATTTATTGCATGTTATTTTTAATAGTCAGACGATTTTAACGTTAGTTAAACAATTATATCGCCATGTGTCACTCAATTTAGTAATAGGTATACGCTTGGTAATTTCCGTTCCCATAGAAATCTTAACATAAACGGTATTTTGTAGATATTGTTCCCTATGACATCAGTTACATCGTTAATATTCATATATGTTTAGCAATAAGCTTTTTGTATAACAAACAAATTAATTCTTAAGTTTAAGTTGATTATGTGAAGATGTGGACAACATGGATACTGTATATCCTATAAAAAAGAATAAACCTTAATTTTAGATGAGAAAATGTACATAATACATCGGTGTCATGTCCAAATATCACAAAAATTTTACTTTACTCTGTTGTAAAACATGCAACGCATTATTCACAGTAACAAAAAAATATTGTGATTATTTTTCAATATTTTCCATTCACAACATTTCAAAGAAACATCAGCTCAATGTTTGCTCGGCTATCACTATTTCCACGTCGATGCTGCTAGTGTTATTTTTTTGTAGAATAAACGGGGCTGCAACAGGCTTGCTTTGTAGTTTTTCTTTGTAGTGCTTACATTCAATGGCGATTGCCAATACTTTTCATGCTCTTTTTTGTATCTGAATTATTCAACTGATTTCTTTTATTTTATCTGTACATCGGTTATATTTAATTGCCTGTATTGCTCACAAATATTCTTAAATTCACTTCGCTTGCTCTCGTTGTGTAAATGTCTATAACGATTTAACATCCGCGAAATCTTTTACTGCTTCATTTTAATCAAAAATCTTTAAAGAATCGAACTGCTTATCGATAAAATCTGTCGTTTTAAACCTATTAATAATGAAATAAATAGCGGCTTTATACATATACAATATATATTGCGTTTTAATCATATATCAACGGCCCCAACGCGTAAAGAGTCTCAAGTATAAAATCCTAATTCTGTAAGAATTCTGTTTTAGAGATATTTTTATAGTACTACCTTATATACTAATGATATGTTTTAAAAAATGACGATGACCTATGTTGGTAAATGATGAATGTTGATAAACCTATAATAATCAAAATTACAAAAACGTAATTCGACTGTTTGTACGTAGAGGCCAACGATGTGTAAGTCGTTTGTTGATTCGTAGACAATTATGTAAATGTCCTAATATCACATAGACTTTGGCTTTTTTTTCACGCACCCCGTTCAGACTAAATCTAAACGGCAAAGCCAGAATACACCACTAAAACCCAGCCATGCCCTCCCCATCCTTTAGTCTACCCTGGCACTCCGGGATACTCCTGCTGGGAACTTAGGAAGGGGGTAGGAGCAGCGCAATTCTACGCCTCCTACCTCCCAAACTTCTGCGCCGGAGAAGAGGAGCGTCTATAGAGACCTCCCTCTGCCTGTCATGTGCCTCCTTTAGCGAAATAACACATTCGCAGAAGGAGGCCACTGCTGGCCACTGCCCTCCACTCCCTTTCGCTAGTGAGCATTGCGCCATCTATACCCTCCAACGAAAGGTCTCCTCCGACCAACGACATCAGAAGATGCCGCTGGGGTCCCCATGTCGGGCATTTTACCAGAGTGTGTTGCACCGAATCATTAGGTGCGTCATACCCATGGCAGACGACTTACAAAGATTTTTATATGATCAAAAGCTGTGTCGGTCGAAATCACACGCGTAATTAGCGATCTTCTGAAAAGATAAGGAAATTCGCTTCTAATTATTAATCTAAACCACCCAATTACACAAAAAGTTTCATCAACATAAGTTTGGCTGCACTTGCCCATGAACGGAATTATTATATGTAAAGATATGAATACAAAACTTGGATGTATAGAAACTATTGGTGAATAAGGTGGGATCGATGGCACGCCTGAAACATTCTCGAAGTAATACACCTTAGATTCACAATAGGCATGCGGCTTCCCTTATCTGTCACAAAAAGATTCTTTGAATCGAAGAAATAGAATGAGTTCTCGATTATTATAGAATCTGTACAATGGGCTATATTGAGAGCGTTTCGAGATTAAATGACTTTTATAACTTTTGTATTTTACGGTAAGAAGGTCTTTTGTCGAATATTGTCGATAGATAAAGTCAATCACTAAAATAGATATGGAAACGTGGTACTTTTACTCATACTTAAAATAATTCAATCATTTCAAAACTTTCTAAACAAGAGTTTTAAAAGAATTAGAAACTGATATCCCAAGATTTTCTTTCTCTTAATCCATAGCTATTGGGAGTATCCATAGGTATTGGAATCTTAATTTGGATACACATAAGGACAGACATAATGGAACTCATTTTCATAAAAAAAGAATTACCAATAAATATACATTAAAAACCAAATCTTTCAAAGGTTTACATAATATCTTATAAACTGCAAAATGAAAATACCTATACGTACCGTTCTATTAATTTGTGTTTTATGCTTACTAAGTTTATGTTTAAGTATTTAAACTGTCTTTTTATATATAAAAGAAAACTAGCAGACCTAGTCACGCATTAACGTGGCTCAATGTATACATATAAAATTGAATTTTTCCAAACACCTAGAAATTTTGCCTTAATATAAATTATCAATCACATGAAATAATTCCTTAAAAACAAGTAATATGAAAAACAAATTCCTACGCCATTTAGTACGAACTACTTAAAATTATTATAATGAAAGACACTTAAACCTTTTACGTAACCTTTCAATAGAAGGCGTTGTGTAATTTTTGGCGAAATAAATGAAATTTAGCTATTAATTTTATAAAATCGATATCAAGAGTAAGTGCCGTCAAATACAAGTTTTAAAAAAACGTATTTATAAATGGGTGTATATATAAAAAGTGTTTTATGAACGTTTGAAAATTTGAACCAGATATATAAACACTGGCATATTTAGCAGAACATAAAAAAATAAAAGGTTAATATCAGTATCATAACCCTATATGATGCTGATATCAAATATTTTTTTTTATATTCCGCTAAATATACCGGTGTGTATATATTGGGAGAGTGCGAAAAATAGTAATTGAATAATTATTATATTACTAGCTATATTAAGTATATTTTAATTTCAATGTTATTAAAGTCATTTACGAAATAATTTTGTTTAATGACATGAGGGTTCATCCCTAATGTCGTGTAGACGCTGATGAATCTGTATCAAATTATTTGCGTGGCGGCGTTGTGGCGGCTGTATAACCACAGCGTAGACTGTACAGATGCCAAATTACTTTTCAGCATATAAAACTGTTTATGAAGTAAAACTTTCAAAACGTTTATGGTTTTTGTTATTATTATATTCACAATTGGCTGTGTCAATTTACGCTAGCACTGTAGAAGCTTTTATTTTTTGTTACAGCATAAAAAAAGTAAGTAGCAGCCTATTAATGTCCCACTGCTGGGCACAGGCCTCCTCACTCCGGGGAGTGAGGGTTTTTTTGAGCATAGACCCACCACGCTGCTCCACTGCGGATTGGCAGGCTTAGTACACAAGTGCACTCTCTATTCCTTCAGTCTCATAGTCCGATGTGACGGGAATCCGACACGACCGGAGAGAGAGATCAGGCGCAGGACCGACGGCTTAACGTGCTCTCCGAGGCACGGGGGTGGATCACACCGCTAACTTCCCAACTCCGGGCAAATATTGAGAAAATCTTAATAAACAACTCAATATTGGTTTTTGAATTGGCCCGACCCGGGACTCGAACCCAGGACCTCATGTCTGTAGTCGGACATGCTAACCACTAGACCAATGAGGCAGTTGTATGTGTTACAGCATATATAAGTGAAATAACAATTATTTGGTATTGTTGAGGAACGATCGCGAATGATTTCTGAATAATAAATTAAGGACCGTGTCTTTTTAGGATATATTGAAATAATTTCGTCTCTTACTTATATAAAAAATTTCGAAATAACACGATACCGTTTTCTCAAATAGATCGTATAATGTGCGCTATATCGTCAAATAAATAAATGATTTTGTAGATCACGGGTCGGCAACCTTTTCTTATAGAAAAGCCACAAAAGTTATAAGGGTGTTGGTGCGGTCCACATTTATTGTAATAATACTTATTTTTTAGATAAAACAAATTTTTGCATTTCTGACCATATTTGTTGTTACTATGAGACGTCACGTGGGTCTTGCGCGTGCTGCAACGTAGTGGCTTACGAGACGCATGCAGCCCACGCGTCACGTGTTTCCAACCTCTGTTGTAGCTTATAAACTGGGTATAAATCGTATGGTGGCATCCTCCAAGTGACAAAATAAGTGTTAATACATATATTTTTTGTATAATTTTTAAAGCAGTTGGCCCTTACACTTTTCATATTGCCATATTTTACATACTTCACTTTGTTCTGTATGGATATCGAACTCTGAGTCTATGTTAGTAAAGCGAGTGCACGCACCATTAAGCCTATTCTTATATTTTATATATGTTATCTTATATATATTATCCTTTTTCGCTACTTACAGCTTTTTTAAATCAAGGTTGTCTGGAAGAAATCGCTATTAAGCGATAAGACTGCCTGTTGTATTTTCTTTCTCTATTTAGTTAAGTTTATTACTTTTAAGGTGCAATAAAGTGTATAAATAAATTAATAAAATAAGCCATTAAGTCTGTAAAATTTTACAAAAATTGTTAATATGCAAATTAAACCTAAATAAGGATTAAGATGATGCACAAAGGTCGGCAATTCACGGTACAGCCCGCACGCATACAAATGAAAGTATCGATAAATATAGTAAACGATGAAAAAAATCATTTTGTTGAAAAAAACATAGTGTCTTTTTAGATGAATTGTTGGCCGCACTGATATCCTTATAATATTTGTGATCTCTCTATGAAAATTTGTTGCCGACCTAACCTATTTCGTTGATTTTGTTTTAAAATCTAACATTTTAATTCTTCCAATACGACTTATGTACTTACTCATGTATTAAAACGCATTGGAGTGTTGAAGTATATTGAAAAGATATTTAAGAAAAACAAATCCTTTTAGGCTGTGTAAATTTTATAGCTTGCGGGCGGCCAGTAATCTTGTTAGAGCGACCGCACGCGCCGCCGTCGGCACGCGGTGCGCTCCGCCGCCCGCCTGATCGAAAGGTAATTGGGCGTACTCACCTGCCACTGAGTCGATTATAAAATAACTGTTTTCAGCAACACGCCTCATTAAGTTAGCCATTATGAAATATTTATTAACAATCACTTTCAGTAGTATTACTGCAGCTTTCATTTATAGCTCCAACCATGAAGTCTCATCTTTGCTGTCTCAACTGCTGAACATAGATCTATCTCAATGATTTTCTCAAGGCTCGATATTGTGCCGATGCTATCTCTACCATTCTTCTTTATCGCTTTACTCTTGTCAGAATGGTCGTGGTCATCACATTGCCGATGCAGACAATGCTCGCTTCACGACGCCGCGCCACCTCTGCCTATTCGTCGTTAACCTGGTTCATTCGAGCACGGAAGCTCCATTCAGCTCATCATCAGCTCTCTACCATTACGAGACTGCAATACCGTCACCTGCAGACAACTTTTTAATAATAGATCTTGGAGAATGCTCCATTTGCACGACGTGTAATAAGGATGCAAGTCCATGAGAGATTGTTATTTACTTACTGTATGAATATTGTGGACCCATACATATATGCGGTCCTTGTAATTAATTCATAATCGAGAGACAACAGTGTATTTAACTGAAAATCTACAAACGTTCGTAATACTTTTTAATTAGTTGATGGATGATTAAGGAAGTTATCTTCTACGGGTTAACTGATGGAGATCCAGTAAATAATCGTTTAGCATGTTTCTAAAAACCACAAATATTCCTCTTTCAATTTTACAAAGGCATTTATAATTGATGCCATTGCATAAAATCCTGCTAATGTGTTTAATGTGACTTTATTCAAAAATAAACGGGACTAACAATTAAGGATTTAATGTTTGCTTCTACGTTTTGTTGGCTCGAACAAAGTAACTCTTGGATTAAATGCAATTCTGCTCCTTGTAACTGTCAGAAACAAACCTACGACCTGAACTAACTCGAGTGCGAGTCAAATTGAAACGTCAACGTACCGATCAAATTATACAGTGTTTCATGTTGTCACCGCCCGTCTGACTCCGGACTTCATTTATACTACTAACTGAATATTAACAATGTCATAATCACACTTCTCTCAGATGGAACAAGTAAATTGAGGACTTGCGTAATGAAAACTGTGTGCATGGCTTTCCTATAGAAATATTTTGTTATGCCTTTTTTAACTTTGTAACTGGTATTTCGAATCGTCGTATCATCATCGTCATCATAATCCAAACCAATATCCGACTTTTCTTTGATAATTACAATTCCATTATCCATTTTTTAAATTGTAATTTAAACGGACAGCGGAATTATTTGTATATGTTTACTAACAAATAGTAAAAGTTTCATTCTATTTTCATATTTTTAATTTTACATATAGTTATTTATGTTAGTTTGCCACACATACTAGGACATTTACATTATTTTTTTAATTTGAATGTGATTAAAATTCTCATCATTTTATCCAATATTATCTGGAAACTTCCAGAACGATCGAAACTCTTCGAACATTAAATCAGATAACGAATCTTCATCAAAGATTCAGGAGTTGTCAATCATTCTTTTTGAGTGTTCATTATAAATTCCATTTTTTAAAGAAATCATTAAGTATTCAATGCTTTCTTGGTTATCACTGTTAGAGGGTTTTGAAATTGAGTTTTTATTTTTATTTTATAGAAATATACTGGCAAGTAATAGTATGGTCTACATGACATGAAGCTTATTCCATTGCAGAGCAGAATGTGTCAGCTAAAAAGGCTATTTTGGCAATTCTTTTCAGGTAGTTGTTCTTATATGGTCAAATATTTAATAAAGGTCAACCACAGATTTAAATAACTACGTCAAAAGCTCGACTATAGTTATCTGCTTCAGTCATAAAATGTTTCGATAATTAGTGATATGAGTACATATGTGATATATGATCAGTTATAAATAATGTCAAAACATATATTTTTTAATATTGTCCATATTATTTTTAGAAGTCAGAAACACTTTTCGGTGTTACAAATTTTGTAAGAACAAGTGATATACAGTAATTTAAATCACTTTCGTTAAATAAAATAAATCTCTTTACCCATCGAATTGGTAATGCTTTACATTTTTTGAAAAAACTGTACAAACATTAAGTATTTAAAATCATTCATTCAATCATTATTTACTTAACTTGCGGACGAATAAAGGATACATTATAAATGTTTGAAAACGATGAAGCAGCTCAGCATAAGTATGCGATAATTTTTGCAAGCATGACATTCGTTCATTCTACAATATTACTTTAGACTTCACTTTGACTTGACTCTAATTTTTATATCAGTGTTAGAAGGAGCACTTTCAATTTCTGTCTTTCATGTAGAATAATGTTGTTTAAGTATGATAAAAGAATAGAATACATCTAAGAGAATAAAGGTTTTGTAAATCAACACGTATTTTAAAGGTCAATGTCAACTCCATGCTAAGTGTCAACTTTTGTTTAGTTATTGTCAATAGAATGGCTAGTTCAGCTTTGTTGAATGTGAATGGTGAATGGGTAAATTGTGTCGCTTGATTCCGACGTCTCATCGAGCTGAATGGTCTTGTCGATATTGGCCTTGTCCGACATTAGATAAACAGACACCTCCGACGTACAACGTGTAACCATTTGGCCTATTTGCCTCGTACCGATCTAAGCGCTCAATAAAGTGGTTCATAATTGAGTTATATCTATCCTATATATCTTCTGTATATATAAAAGAGATATCCTGGTATCTTTTGACTCATCATGATATCTCTTGAACCATAAGGCGTAGAGAATTGAAATTTGGTGGGAATATTCATTTTGCCGAGTAGAGGTCAGCTAAGACCGGATTTTACGAAATTCCACCCACAAGGGGGGTTGCAGGTCTTCATTTAAAAAAAATATCTTATTTTCACATTAAAACAACTTTACAAACTATATCATTTATGGAATGTAAAATTTGGTCAGAAATTTTTTTGACTTAATGAAAACTATCAAAAGTAAATTTCAAGAAATTCAGGTGCTGGTATGCTTCTTGTTTGTAAAACAATTTGCCGAAATTAATTAAAATGCTACCCAAAAAACATTCCACGCAAATGAGGTCGCGGTTAAAGCTAGTTATATATATTTGGGTTATCCGTATCGCTAACAGAGGTCTCCCCGGCAAAGAATTTACGAAGTTTCATTTTCTAATTTGTTTTAATATTAACTGGCTTTAACCGTGGTTAGTTATGACTGTACTATAATACTAACATCAGGTTAGGTCACAGCCAAGCACTAACCTGTTAGCATCAAATAATTAAATAATTGTCTTTCGCTTTGCTAAACGCTGGCAAACCTCCAAGACATATCTTCAGCTTATCATATGATGTTTGTACGTACATAAGTAGACATGCTTATTGTTTTTTCACACCGAAAAAGTCGCGGCTAGCAGATAATTAGATTATAATTTCTAATAAATTTGTTTTTATGCTCAGATTTATTATTTGAACTGGTTTTTTTCGAATTTTAAGATTTATTGTATGTCTTCTTAGTCTTAATATTTGCATATTTGAAATTGATATTAGTTTAAATATAAGTTATTGATTAAAACCTTAATGAAATAAATAGTTAAATGTCTTGATTTCCTTTATTAACGATTCAGGAAGAAGCGCTGTGGTTTTTCTACCTGAAAAAAATTCTTACGTAATAGTTTTTAAAAGTCTGTTTTTTCTTGATAATTTAATGAAGAATGTTACTGCTGTTTATTCCAACATTTACACGGTTTAACAGTAACTCAAAAAATAATGTGTAATATCTTTTTGAGCCTCAGAGGATCGTAATTTGCGGGTTATGTAATTTGTATGTGGGTATGTTAGTAATACAACGCTTCTTTGGATAAATATTAACACATTCCAATATTAAAACCAAATAAACACACCGTTATATTTAGCGGAACATACAAAAAAATATTTAAGATTTGATATCATTATCATAACCTTATATGATACTGATATCAAATTATTTTTCTTTGTTTTGCTAAATATACCGTTGTGTATAGTTAAGGACAAAGCAGTACCCAGATTTTTCTATGTTTTGAAGTGAAACTTCTTTAGGCGCACGAGGGTAACATTTTTACGTTTGATATGCTAATTCGTTTGACAGGTTAGGTAGTTTAATATTTACAAATAACGTGTGGTATTTTAATGTTCCACTCGTCTTACTATCTTTCATAAAACATAAAATATTTGAGAAATTCTCTTTTTTAAAATTTAGAATTCCAAAACATAATAAATAATTTCTAATATTGACAAAAACACGTGGCATTTTTATTCACAATTCGTCATTTGAGATTTCAATAAATTATTTTTATTAATTTTCGCCGCTTTAATTTTTTAATGACAATTAAATTCATTAAATTCCTAACATATCTCCCTTGTTCTCTTTCTCTAAGTCTCGGAAACTTAAAGTTTTAGATTTGTATAAATAAAAACAAGGCAAAAATTTGTTTGCCAAAGGAGTTTCACTTCTGACGAAAGCTCTCCTACAAAATTTATTTTTTGAATTGTGTCACTATTCTTTCAAAGCAGCGATATGTATCATTTATTACACTCACCACTTCCTCGTCACTAAATTTTGCATTTAAAATATGTTTAGTCATATTCCCTTGTGGCGGTACAACTTTTGTCGATGCTGAAATATCAATTTGGTTTTAAATTACATATTATTTGTTAGATTTCCTATTGAAATTTCTGCTTGGAAATTTTTTTAAAGTCATTTCTTACTAGTTTGACTGAGAAGTAAACAACACAGTCTAAGATGATCGTATAAGGGATAATTTAACTTTATTTATACTTTCTTGGGGGCAGGTCTTAGCTTATCTTTTAGTTATTAGTATTTATAAACAATAAATTCTTACCCAAATCTTCTTGTATAATTATATTATTGAAATATTCTGCTAAGCTCTCCACCTTTTCTATGACATCTAAGTTGTAAAAGGAAAAATAACAAAGAAATAAAAACTTTCATTATTGGATATTCATAACAACCTGGGTATATTAAAGTAAAGGGTATCCATTGAGACTATGCGGAGCATAAAAGCCCTTTGCTATAATATCATGTTGACCATTGTATTTTGCTTTTATAAACAGTAAAATTAAAACATTATTCACGATATGTACATCTTTTTGTTTAATATGTTTCTTAACCCATATTCTGGGATCAGATTTTATTAAAATATACCCATGTTAATGAGAATAAAACTGTCGATATGTGAGTATATATTAAATATGCTGGATAAGGACATAAGTTGTTGCACACACGTAATAACAGTTTATTATGTAAGATCATGTAAAAGACAGACACTCTTATTAGTATATTATGATACTTGTCAGATTACAGAGTAACTGATGCAATTATGAAAACACATACTATAACTTTTATCCACTAAATGTTTTATGTTAAAGATTAATAGAGATTAAGGGATACTTATAAATAAATTGATTTAATATATAAAGTTTATTTCCTTAATTTATTTCCAATTAATATACTTGGTCTGACCCATAATAAACTAAAATTGCATTCAAAAGTTAAATCGCCGCGAGAGTGTTCAAGGTAAAGTTATGATGTTAAATTATAATTTGAATGGAATGAAATTTCGTTAATGATATTATAATGTATGATAATTTTTTTAAGTGAATAATTATAATTGCTTTCGTTATGTAATTATAATTATATTTAAACGTGTTGGTTAATTAAATTTAATTCCTTTGATATGTAAATTAAAATAGAAAGAAAACCTGCAAATTCTAAATGAAGAAATATGACTAACTCAATATCTGGTTATTAAGTTGAATTACATGCGGACAGATTCGTATACATGTGTAATTATATATTGTGTCGGTCAAATATGTTTCAAATAACAATGCATTTATCCCCGATTCAGATTTAATGAAGTATATACATATATTTAGTGTATTTTCAGTTTATTGAAACGTTTATCTTATTCAGGTATACTTTCCAAATAGAATTCCAAGATAAATATTTTTATTTAAAATTAACAATATCTCTTTCTTACCTGCATTTGATGGCCTCAACAGTAAGTTTCTAGATTCCACTGAAATAAATAGGACCAGTTACTTTGGTATATATTATATTATGTAATATTTACGTGTTAATTGAATATAAATACTTACAGATTTTTTCTACTTCTTCATCTATAGCAGAAATTCCTACTAAATGAAGAATAAATTGTATGATTATTTTTAGATAGCTCAAAATATTACAAGTTTAACAATTTCTTACTTACACATTTTTCTAAATTTTATAATAGCCAAAGTGTGTTCGTCGCTTTTATGCTGAACTGGAATTGCTAAAAAGGTAGCACATAACTTAATATTAAAATTAATCTATAATAAATTTGTATTTTTTAGGAAAATAAGGTCAGAATTTATATTTATTAGTATTTATTATTACTCTGTGCAACGCCAACATAGTTTAAGAAACATGTTTGAAATTCTTCTTTATATTAACGCGAGCATAAAGCTGTATTCATTACTACACCCAGAAATTGTTGTACATATTTCTTCTCTAGAATTCACAAAGATTTGGACTTTAAATTAGAACCTTGTTCAAATTAATATGACATTAGAAACTTCAGCTTTCTACATTATTCATTTGATGTAAAGAGTCGCCGTTTTTTGCGTTATCTTAAAACCGATATTGACAAGTAGATGTTGTTCTATTGAGGAGTTTATTATATGTTATTTAAACATCTTCTTCATCAATGAAATCTGTATTTATAAACCAAATTTTTAAAAATCAGCCGCGTCTTCTTAAAATGAATTAAGATATTTAGAAAATACAAAACTTTGTTTTCAATAAAATATTCATAAAAGTACAGAATGTATACAATTCTAGATGATAAAATAACTTACCATCGATGGTGTTTTGCTTATCTTTTGGACATTCAGAACCTAGCCGGCAAGTATCAAGATCAGCAATATTACTGCATTCATATCTCCAACGGCATGGGGATGCTTTCGTTACGTGTTTTCCTTTCGCAAAAAATAAAAGTTCAGTTAACATAGAGCTAAATATAGCACTATAGCAGTCTATATTGCTCAACTGGCTTATTCGTCATCTTATACGACTACAGCTTATTCTTGGATTCCGGATCAAGCCAATTTAAAATCATTGGGTTCTCTGATAAAAAATACTCAGTATTTCCATGACGTTCGGAAGGTGACGCCTATTACCCCCGTACCTCGGACAGCCGATTAAGCCGTCGGTCTTGTGTCTGATCTCTTTTCCTTCATGTCACATTTTCCGTATAATGGGAACATGAGAGCGATGGAATAAAAACTGCGTGATTGCGCATACACTTGTGCACTATATCTCTTCCGCAAATGGCTAATCTCTGCAAGAGATTCCCCACCGGGGACAAAATACGGTTAAGACTATAGAAATACTGCTATACTTATTTAATTTTGACGATCGATTATCGAAATCAATAGAAGTTATCGCTATAGCTAAGTAGCTAAGCTATTAGAAATAGTTACAGACGTACCGTTTTCATTTAAGCCAATAGTGCCTTTTCCTTTATTTTGTTTGCATCCACTGCTATTTCTTCCTAGTTTGTTTCTATTATCACGTCGTTTATTGATTATTATATGCCTCTTCTTGTTTAACTTCTTAGCGAGTTCGATTCCTTAGTATGAAAGATTTTGTTTATAGTATTCACGAAGGTTTTATTTTTGCTTATACTCTAAACTAATAAATGGCTAAAGTAAATGGCAGTTATTTTGGTATTACTTAATTATTACTATATACTAACCCCGTCTTTTAGGCTTCTTCGAAGTATTCTTTGTATCTAAAGTAACGACTTTAGAGACTACTGTAAAAAAAGTTACAATTCTTACATATTGCATAATACACTTTGGAGAAATGCACTTTAGCGTTAGTATATGTTTATTTAATATAAAAAGAATTAAACAGGATTTATATAGGGAAATAAGCTAATACGATAGTTGGAATTGAAATTATGCTGATTCATAATTCATAATAATGCGTTTATAATAAAATTTACACAATTATTGGCATATTCATTAGGTATCGTTTCTCACGACTAGTCGAAGTCTCCATATTTTTCTCTTTTTGTTTAATTGGCAGAAGAATAAAAAAAGTAAAATAAATACGGTAGAGATCAAAGCGTTAAGAATTATGAGTGGATTGAAACTTAGTGACAAAGTAAGAAATAGTGTGATAAGAGAACGTTGTGGTATAAAAGAAGACGTAGTGACTAAAATTGAGAAAGGTATGCTTAGATGGTTTGGGCATGTAAAGAGAATGAATGAAATGAGACTGACAAAAAGGACTTATGAGTCAAGAGTGAATGCGAAAGTTGGAACGGGAAGACCAAGGCGAACGTTCCTGGACCAAATCCAGGACATTTTAAATAAGGGCCAGGTCAAGAGTACTCTAAACCGACGAACTTATATGAAAGTTTTAATGAGAGTGAACGAAGCGAAGGAGTTATGCAAGGATCGTGGCAAGTGGAAGGACGTTGTCTCTGCCTACCCCTATGGGAATGACGCGTGATGTTTAATTGGTATGTATGCATGTATGTATGTATGTATGTTTAAATGGTTGTATGTCAACATTTGACTAATCATATATCCAATTATATAGAAGACTATTTTTGAAAGCTTTTGGTTGACATAGCGAAGATAGTCAATAATTAAATACGCTTTGTTTGGAATTCCACGAATTAAGCAAGCAAAAAGACCAAGTAACATAAATCTTACATTTATATTTACTCCTTTTGGGTTTTATATCTATTAATTGACCTGAAAAAAAAATAGTTTTAATTTCGGTGGTATGAAGAAGTGTAAATACAAATTCAAATTGTAGTAATATTGTTGTTACTACATTACTAATTTTCACATATTATTTACCTCTCAAATACATAGTTTCGGCTGCTTCTGTTACAGCCTCTGTCTCTGAATTTACACCTTAAATAGACATTTATTTTATTACATTAAGGTAAAAAAAAGCTAAGCTGTGGCCTATTAACATCCCACTTCTGGGTACAGACCTCCTCACCCACAGGTGGGAAAGTGTTTTTGGCCAAAGACCCATCACGCTGCCCTACTGCGGGCTGTTGGGCTACCACACGATGTTTTCCTTCACCGACAAACTCAATAATGGATTGGAATGTACGATGAAGCAAGTTTCGTTTTTATATAAATAACCTTTGCTGTGTCTGTTGTGGATTGAAACCCGCGTTTCTTCAACGAGAATACACGCGTTTCAACTCACTGACACTATATTATTTATATTAATTAGATACTTAAACTCTTTTAAAATGGTTACGATCATTATCATGTCTAGTAATTTTTACAATGTGCCTAAAATTGTATTCTTATTTGTAATGTCTAATTTTCATACTTTCCCCATTTAATGCGAGTGCCTGGAGAGCGTCAAGTCCCGGGATATCACTGTCTGTAATATAAAAAATACAATATTATTCAATAGAATAATTTATATATACTACACACTTTATCTAGTAATTAAATTCTTAGTATTAATTTACTTTCTTCCTATATACAATATATTTTGTTCAAGTTGCCAATCGTTAATAAAATATTTGTTTGAAGATTGAGGATGACACTTGATATTAATACAGTTTATTCAAATTACTAATACGTATACATTTGTAACACTATTAAAACAAAGTACCCACATCTAAAAATCAATACCATTTGCTTCTCTCTAGAACTTACCCTTCAAACTGACAATTCTTTTTGTAGTTACAACTGAAACAAAAAGTACACATTTAATAATTTATTAAGCCGAAGATAGCCGAGCAATATACTCCAGCTATTTATGAATGTCCAAACGAATTAGAAGTATCATTTTATGAGTTCCAGAGAAATTTTTAGAAAAAACAGTCTGACAAAAATCTGAAAAATATTATTAAGTATATAACTAATAAAAAAATAGCCTATAACTAATAAAAAAATATTTAGAAATCCGTTACGAAATCCAGTATTACCTTAATCGAAATTTCTGTCTATACCATTTTTGAATCCAACTGTGAAGATTTTTACTAAAATCGAACCAATTGTAAATGATGAACTCGTTCACATACACATATACATATAGAAGAACAATTACGATATATGACATTTTCATACACTATCTAGACCCTACAGACCATTACAGAGTTTTAAGGTTAATGCTGTGGAAAATATAATATTAAGGCTTAAATATTAAGGTAAAATGTTTAAAGGGAAAGAAATTCAATCTGATACATACAGAATGCTTCAAATAACTTATCCGCAAGTTCTTGAGCGCTGTACGTGGAACTTACAAATCCTTTGCCATCTGTAATTTATAACAAACTTCGTTTATTAGTACTGTATCTAGTTTAAGAAAATATATTATGTAAATATAACATGTATACATACATCCTGGTTCGCCCACTGAAACAAGTAATCATGGTAATGTTTAAAAAATCCTTCGAAAGTGATTATTGCTGGAAATATTTACGAATAAAATTGATTTTAATTGTCCAAGACTAAGTAGTTTCTCTCGACAATTTTTAAATTATATATAACTGACAATATCTCAAGTTATATGATTTTATCTACAAATAATATTTGCCTTGATTTAAGTTATAAATGCTAACTAATTCGAGGTATAATATTTATATGTTTTTATTTTTATTGCTGACAGTATATTGCTTAACTGTGATCTTATACCTGATGGTAAGTGATGATACAGTCTAAGATAAAAGCGAGCTAATCTGATAAGAGGTGATATACTTCATATGGTTTCGACACAGCATCGTACCGGCATTTTGTTTGGCGTTACGTTTTTGCTGATAGGATGGTAACTAGCAACGGATCCAGACTCGGATAAATTACAAAATACAATTATTTAAATTCGCCCTACCGTGGATCGAACCTGGGGCTTCTGTTAGCAAAGCTAGTACTCGCACCACTGCGCGAACGAGGCCGTCAACTATTAGACCACTATGGTGTCTAGACAGAACTACGCGTCTATTAAATAACTTCAATGTAAGTAATATAAAAAAATAGTCAATTTCTGTTTAAAACTACACAAGTACAAGTTTTAAAAATGTATTTGAACACGAGTGGATGAATAAAAAAGTAATTTATCAACGATTGCAAACTTTAACAAATTTATATATGTAGAGTGTGAACTAAGAGTAGGAATCAGGAATTTGAAAAGGAGGATATTATCAAATAGTTTTTAACGCCTTATACTTTTTACATAGAACTCAGTAATCTACTTTGAGAGATAAAAAGCACGCCCAGGATTTTTCATCGTCTCCGTGAGTTCGTACGGATAAAGACAAACACACTTAAGAACAATCAATTCGAATATTTTATTTTTATTATTTTGAAATATTTTGTATTATCAATTAAATCTTGAATTTACCTTTATGTAAGAAAAAAATTGCGTGCGTACAAAGTACACATGTCAGAAGCGAAACTTCTTTAATAAACAAATTTTTAAGTTTTGTTGATATTTATACAAATATAAAACTTTCGATTTCCGAGACGTAGAGGGAGGGAAAAAGGAAGATATGTTAGGAACACAATGAATTTAATTGTCATTAAAATATTAAGTGTCAAAATTTAATACAAATAATTTATTGTAATCTCAAACGACAAATTGTAAATAAAAATGCCACTTTTTTTGTAAATATAAGAAATTACTAAATAATTTTATTTTTGAATATAGAATAAATATAGAAAATAGAATTTATGTTTTATATTATATGAAAAATAGTATATTAAATTATTAAATGACGAGTGGCAAATTTAAATGCCACATGTTATTTGTAAATATTAAAAATACCTAAACTTCAAACGAATTAGCATAAAAATTTTACCCTTATGCGCCTAAAGAAGTTTCACTTTTAAAAAATGTTTGACACAAGGCTTTGAATATTTGGATTGGAAGGATTATTTCTTAACATAACAATTGGTTTGTTTTTAAACTTACTTCTTGAAGATTTAAAATAAACCCCTTTATAATATTAAATAAGGCATTTAACATACCTTTTTTAAATAGTCTTTCGGCTATGGGTAACATATCACTTGGCGTAAATGTATCACCTACAATCAGTCCCCTTTTTGCTGAAATGAAAAAAGCGTTAAGGTTATTGAAAAGCGTTATGAATAATCAGATGATGAAAGAGCTTTATTATAAAACTATTTCATGGTACACTTACATTAATTTATGCAACATATCCTACATTGACTATTGTAAAAAGAAAAATTTTGATAATGATGCTAAACGTAAAATTTAGTTTAGTAAATATAGTTTTATTTCATGGCGTAAGACGATAATGTATAAATCAATGATTTGAACGTAAATGTGACTTGCGTGAAACACGTCATATCCCTCGGCAATGCTTTTAATATTTTATACATTTAGCCCTGATTCTAAACTGCTTCGTGGTTTCTGATTTGAAACAGCAGTCCTTCTTATTTGTTTATATTACTATGTAAGTTGTTTGTTTATATTACTATGTAAGTACTATAACATATGTAAGTAGTTCAACAGACACACGTCCAAAAAAAATATATATCTCGACATCACTGCGACCTATCGGGTCCACAACTCTCTCAAACTGGATCAAGCATTACTTATTTACACAACACGTATTTTTTCTAGGTTTAAATAACACTTGTAATACAACTAAAGGACTAACATACTTTCCATTTTACCACTGAGTTCCTCATGTGAAAAACTTATACTTCCATCCTCATAACTTGGTGGTGGTTTTTTGTCATTTGGGTTATTCCAATCAAATCTTAAAATTTTATCTGTAAAACCATAAAATACAATATCAATACGAAAGTAATAATAATTATAATACTCGTAATTGTACACTTTAAAAAGAGACAATTACAAATTTTTAACACAATCAAAAGCAAATATATAAAAAGGCGGTCTTATCGCTAACCAGCGATTTATTACAGACAACCTTAAGGAGAAGAATATTTTGTTTTTGTTATTGCTGACAGGTTAGCGCTTTCTTTGTTAAGGTACGTTTTTGCTAGTAGGGTGGTGAATCAGACAAATTAGAAATTACAATTTACTAAATGCGCCCTACCGGGAATCGAACCCGGGACCTCTGCTAGCAAAGCGCGTACTCGCACCACTGCGCCAGCGAGGCAGTCATTGATGGCCGAAGATTATGCCAAAGGAGATGGGTGGTGCATAAAGATCATACATACTAAGAATAAACAGAATACTTATATAATACAATATATAAATAACATAGTAAATACAATTAATTCGATTTATCTTATCAAATACATTTAAGAACGTCAATATTTAAAATAACAATATAAATAAAAAAATTAAGACATTATTTGCTAGTTAAATATTAACAATAATAACTAATATAATTAATATTTAAACATACTAACAGTGTATAATGCAAGAAATGAACGCCATTTAAGATGCCACAGAATAGTCATACTGAATTAAAACTTACTTTTGGGTACAAAAGACTTCTTATTATTTGGCGGGTTGGAAAATACCTAGAATATTTTTAAAATAATTATCATACAGAAAAATCGCCTGTAAACATTTATACAACTAGTGGAATGTGTGCTCAGTCAGGTCTAAGATGTCAATGCTTTTCCACTCCAACCTTAGGAGTTAAGTAAGGTAAGTTGCAGCCAATTAACGTCGAACTGCTCAGCATATGCCTCCTCAGTCATAGCGGAGAGATATTAAGAGCATAGATCCCAGAATTGCTCCCGATTTATGCAGATTTCTTGTGAGATTTTCCTGCACCGAAAATCACAATCATGAATTATATACATAAGTTTTACAAAAAGAACTTAGTGATGCCTGCACATCATTCGAATCAAGAAGGCTGCTTTCATTTACATTACAACAAATCATTTAAGGGTAACTGTATACGTTTCTATAATAAAGACCCAAGAGACATTCTAGAGATATTACTAAATAAATTCAAAGCCGTTGTTAAAAAAAAGTTGATTGAAAAAGTTATAATTTTCAAGATTCCTTAGACGATAGAAACCTGTGGGAGTAAATGAAGTGCGCTAATTTGAATTGAAATATAATAAATATATATGATATTGCAATGATGATGGTAAAACAAATACAAACTACCCGTCTTAGTTTGTTATAGGCTCTTCAGGCGCGAAGGAACCGTCCTAGCTATAGATTTTAAGTCGCTCTTTTTTTTTCTTCCCCTAACTGTGCAGTTTGTGGAGTAACAGAAGATATTGAACACTTGCTAAAGGCATGTGTTCGGAATCAAAGTTTGAGAGAAACATTAACGCATGAACTAAATTTAAATTTTAGAAATATTGGTGTTTTAATTCAATCTTAAGTGAACCTTTGAGTTATTTGGCTTTTAAGTTATATAAATTTGTTAAAGATTCTCTCAAAGAATGTTAGTCTTTTTTGTTTGTAATTATATTTCTTTTTATTGTTAAATTGTTGTGTGTTAGTTTATAAGTTTACGATGGGGCTGGCGTGTATTATTAATAATACAAAAGCCCCTTAAAAACAAAAGAATAAAAAAAAAGAAGTCGCTCTTTAAGAACATCATCATTCGTAGATTAGAATATGTGTACGGCAAAAAATACGATTCAAAAGTGCTGTAGTAGGAATACTTGAATAAAGATTTATTCTTTACTAGAGACCAAAATGGAGTCAAAATGTACATTCACACTCGTATGATGCGAGGACGTGGTATTTCCTTATCAAGAATTAGGTCATACGCAGAATTTTGATATAGCCATTGAAATAAAAATATTATTGAAACATACCTTTCCTTTAAGTATTCAATTTTTTATACACCACTCTTAGAAACAAAATAGACAGCTTAAGTAACGATCTCTGTCAGACAACCTTAAGAGCAAAGAAAAAATGTAGGCAGTTTTCTTTTAGACATGTAGCCGTTACAAACTACATACAACGTATACATATACACACAGACACACACACACACACACACTCACTCTTATATATAAGTGTATATAAACTAATATACAAACTTACATAATTCAAAATGGCAATTGTTAAATAAAGTCTAACGAGCAGCCAACTCATTTTATAAAATCAATACAAGGATTACGCTGAATACAATAAACTGAAAATCCAATTAACAGAGTTAATAAATTGCAAATAGCGTGAAGTTTGCTTTTTAACCAAATGCCTGTTTATATTCTAGCATTTATTTTGTTTTGCTTCAAAACACGACCACTGTTTTATTATTCGCAAATAATCATATTAAGTATTTCACATTCTGAAATGCGTATGGACTAATATTTTCACTAGTATTTTCATTGCAGAGCTTTAGTCTTATAAATATTTTATATAAATTAATTTTGTATACATAAACAAATACTATACTATATTAAATGTGTCCAATCTACTAATCCAAGTAATGTACGAATATTTGTATACCATCCGCTTGCTGTTCTATAAAAACAAATAAATAAATTGATTAAATAATATAAATCAAGGATAGAATTTAGACTACGAAAATAAATAATATATCGATGCCCCTTTTGTATAAATGGGCAATCTGATCTGTAATGAGTAAAAGTAAATAAATTTAAACACTTCAACAATATTTATATGTAAAAAAATAAGTAGCAGCCCATTAAAGTCCCACTGCTGGGCACAAGCCTTCTCACTCATATGAGAGAGGGTTATTAGAGCATAGATCCACCACGCTGCTCCACTGCAGATTGGCAGGCATAGTACACAAGGGTACTCTCTGTTCCTACACTCACATAATCCGACACGACCGGGAGCACGGGGGTGGATCAAACCGCCTAATTTTTCCCAACTTCGGGCAAATATTGAGAATATCTTAATAGAGAACTCAATATCGATTTCGAATTAGCCCGACTCAGGACTCGAATCCAGGAACTCATGTCTGTTGTCGAACATGCTAACCACTAGACTAATGAGGCAGTCTGGGTCAGACGCCTCGAGGGAAGCCGGTGGCCAAGCTGGTATTAAATTTGGCATTCTTTCAGATAAAATTTTGGTCTATTACGGTGCTGTGTGATGTTTACTCCATAGTTATATTAGTGAAAGGGTAATTCAAGGACAAAATTTAGACAGTGAAAAGAATATATATCGTAATGTAGATTAAAAATCAAATAACATTTGCGAAAGGTTGGGCGATGACCCGCAACCGATATGCACTTACGCCTGATAGCAGACGATGTGCCATTGTCGACCAGCGGTTTCGCCACTTAACACCACTCTCACCAGAGAGATCGCAAAGTACTTACTAACGAGTTTCGTAAAGAACGCATTGTGTTTGATCTAGATCATGCTCGAATATGCACCTTAGATCATCAGCTCCCATTGTGTTTTGTTGTATTGTTGGCGTAATGTAATTAGTAAAAATTGTAGTCTTTTGTAACGCAACTGTTGCTAAACAATCTATACAAATGATTATAATTGGGAGTGTCTGTTTGTAATTTCAAATCAATAGATTTTCAAGAAGGTGCTTATAGCAACATAACTTTTTTGAAGTAAAACTTCTTTCGGTGCATGAGGGTAAATTTTTTACGGACGAAACGCGTGTTTAGCATCACGATGATGTGCAGCGTTTTTATGTTAATTCGTTTGAAGGTTAGGTAGTTTTAATATTTACAAATAACATGTGACATTTTAATTTGCCCCTAGTAATTTAATATACTTTTAATCATAAAATACAAAATAAAATATTTTCTAAACTTTTAATTCACAAACTGTTTGGTATTTTACGAGACTTTCACTGGCAGATAGCTAATGTATAAGGAGTAACTTAGACTACATTTATTTTAGAAAAATAAGACTCGAACAGAAAATTAAATTGCGCTCAAGCCCATCAACTATTAACCCAATTCACTTGAAGTACTGCATACATATTTCTTTCTCAGCCTAGTTATTCACTAAGATCGGATTACCTTACATTCTGTCTAGAGAATTTATACAGGTAATATCGTGAATAACAGCTAGTCTATTATCAAATTGTTTAAATTGGCCTATTATCGCTGTCGTTTATTATTCGTCCTAAATATCTTACGTTGTGAATATGTAAATTAGCTACATAGTATCATTGTTGCTATCCACCTCGAAGGAATATGAAGCTCATGTATTCCCCATGCGAATTGCCTATGCGAATGTTGACATGCAAATTGCTACACGTATATTTAATTACATATATCTAAGTAAATAATCGGAGTACATTCTAACTTTGTTCTTACGTATCAATGTTTTGGTTATTCAAAAGTTAACATTTTGATTTCACCTAGTGATAATGTATTAAGTTTATAATTTTTCAGACGTTTCTGTGACAAAAAGATTATGCATTTTTGTTATATAAAAGATTCTGTGAAGGGTACAAAAGTTATAAAACTTTAATAAAATAATAACTATTAATGTAGAGTGTCGTGACAGATTATTGTGAAGACTATAGCTATAAGCAATAAAAAAAACATTGTGTGATTTTCCTGAAAATAGGATTTAAGTGATATTTTATTTACACAGATGATTGAGATTATAAAAGCTATACAGACAACTGATGTGAGCTATGTGTGCCGCCATCTAGGCCTTCGCTACTCTGCCTAACTCTAAAATAAATAAATATTCCGATTTCAAACCTGAGTGATCAGAGTATTTACATCAGATGTTTAAATACTTTCATTTTAATACGTATAATTGCCCGACAATTAGTCTGATTAAATACTAAGAATTTTCACGAAATGCATATATGTTTTAGAACAAAGAGAAGTTTTAATATATTATAGGCTCACTTTGTGTCGCATTGCGGGCTAAAACCTCTTCTTGTGCAGTGAGCGATAGTAATATGCTTCAGAATCTTTTTCGCATTCACGTCGCTTTTTTTCTGCATGAAATTCCATGTGAATAAAATAATTACTATTCATAATTTAAAAATGACGTGTGATATATTTTTATGTAAATAAATCGTGTAAAATTGTTTCCAATTTGTGGAATCGTGAGAACACTTGCTTCGCTAGCAGAGGTTCTGGATTTGATTCCCGCCAAGGCAAATTTAGGAAACTACATTTTCCAACTTTTCTGAATCTAGACTGGGCTGGAAAGCTTCGGCTTGCCATCTTAATAGAAAAGTCGTACCGCTAAGCAAAAAAATTCTTTTCCGGTACGATACGATATAAAAACCGATAAATACCTCTTACCAGGTTAACGCGCTTGCATCGTGGATTGTCACTTACCGTCAGGTGAGATATCTGTCAAGGGCTAACCAGTTAGCAATAAAAAAACTAAGTTATTTAAACCTAATCCATAACAGATCATCAATTATACTAACCAATAACTTCTTATTTTTTAGAAACATAGATATAATATTATTAATTGTACACCACAAACATGAAACAAGTAACACAGAAAGAAATTTAAAAGAATAAGCTGATAGCTTATTAGCGAATTTCACCACGCAGCCTTAGGGTATTTGTTATTTGACGGAGGCAACTCTTTTGGAGGGTGATTCCCCATTGGAAGCTTCAGGCGCAGGTTTTCGTAGAGTTGCCGTTGCTGTTACGGCTGCAGGTGGGCGATTGAACGTCAGGCCCTTGCTCCAAGCCTGGAAAGAGGATCTCGAGTCCCCGCCTAGAACAATGGCTTTCTAGGTGGCACAAACCGTATTTTTGATTTAATAGAAAGTAATTGTGCTAAAGAGACTATTGAAAATGTATAAGACGAAAGTTATGACCAATAATGTCAGAGTTTAGATTGCATTCGTTCGATTGTTAATCAGTCGATAATGACTTCTGTTTTCCCCCATAATTGCAAAGTGGCTGTAATTAGGCCGCTCCCTAAGGTTCCTAACCCAATGGCACTAAAAGACCTTCGGCCTATAAGTATTCTACCTTGCCTATCGAAGGTATTGGAGAAGGTGGTGTGCGCACAGGTGTCCTCATATGTTGAAAAACACCAAATTTTGCCAGAGTATCAGTCAGGATTTAGGGGCCCCCGAGGGACTGTCTCAGCTCTGTTGGACGTAACTGATAATATTCTTAGGGCGCAAGATTCTGGTATGTGCACTCTCTTGGTGCTGCTAGATTTCTCTCGAGTATTAGATAGTATCAATGTAACACTTTTATTGTCAAAACTATCACACTATGGCTTTACTGTTGATGCTCTTAAGTGGTTTGAGAGTTATCTCAGGAATAAATCACAGTACGTCCAAATAGTACAGGAAAGTGGTAAGGTATTTAGTTCGGCATCAGTTACGGTCAACAGGGGTGTGCCTCAGGGCTCTGTTTTGGGTCCACTCTTATATATAATATATTCCGCGGACATTGCCAAAGAAATATTGCACTGCAAGTATCACGCATATGCAGATGATTTGCAACTGTATTATCATTTCCAGGCTAAAAACCTTCATGAGGCAGTACGCTTTGTTAATGATGACTTGTGCCGTGTAGTCGCTTGGTCTGACAATTCATTAGTTTTAAAGTCGTCTAAATCAAAATTTATGTTAATGGGCTCTGCTAAGCAACTCCGTGTCATTGGTCCACATGTATCAATATCCCACAGTGCCTGAAGACAAAGCTCTTCGGACAGTGCATGTTGGCCTAAGGCTCCGAAACGTGGTCGCTGACTATGGGCCTCATACGAAAGCTCAGAGTCACTCAGCGTGCGATGAAGAGGGGTATGCTTGGAGTTTCTCTACATGATCAAGTCAGAAATGAGGAGGTCCGTAGCAGAGCCAAAGGCACCGATATAGCCCTACGAATCGCGAACCTGAAGTGGCAATGGGAGGAGCACAGTCAGACGGACCGATGGACGTTGGGGCCCCAAGGTGCTGGAGTAGTGACCCCGCATCAGACGGGGTAGTGTAGGTAGACCCCCCACAAGGTGGACCGACGACGTAAAGAGGGTCGCCGGTAGCCGCTGGAGCCTGGCGACGCAAGATCGGGCCTTGTGGAAATCGTTTTCGCGAGACCTATATCCAGCAGTGGACGTCTATCGGTTGAAGCGATGGCGATGAATTGTGCTAGTAAAGAAATAACTTTTCTAACTTCACTATTAATAGTCTTAGATTGCTATTTTAGTCCCGTCAGCATTTTAAAAACACCTTCATAAACATTAAGATCTATATTATCTATATATATTTTCGCTTACGTCACATAATTTTACTGAGTCCGATAGCGATCCGACGCGCCGTCTAGACGCGACAGTCCCGCTAGACTAGTCTTACGACCGTTACAATATAAGCGAGATGCATTTTACCCACTACTCGATTCGTCAGCCAACAAATCTGATTTAAGAATGGGCGCTAAAGTAAGCTTCTCGATCGAAGTCTAGAGCTGGTAGCAATAGTGACAGTTTCTTACCACGTAGTAAGTGCGCTGAGAATTTGCGGCATTTATATTGACACGTTGAGTGCAAAGCCTTGGAGGTTGCTCTCTACGTCGCTTGCTGTGCGCTTGACACATATGTGCAAATAGTATTGCCACAGTGGGTTTAGTGAAAATAGAACGTAAGTTCGGAATTTTTCTCATTAATGATTAAACCAAAAGCAAATACAAATTATGCACAAAATTCTGTCACCGCCCGTCTAGCACGCAGTTACAACAAATCATATATTACAAATCATATATTCGTAATTAGACTTCCTCCATTTATCAAAATCGCAATATAAAAAAGGAAATAATTAAAAAAAAACCTTTTAATATCTTATATATGAAAAAAAAGAATAGAACGTTTTTATGACGGGTATCAAACAAATTATATTTAATATACACTCACACGCTTACAGATACATACACGCGCGCACACACACACACACACACACACAAAACATATTTGCATTATTATTTAAGTTTGCTTTACTCTGTTATTTTTATATAAATATAAATAGACTAAATCTGTCTTGGCCTTGTTTTAAGCGTAAAATGAATGTAAAACTTGTACGCTGTTTGATTACAAATCAATAATTAAACAAAATTATAGGAAATGCAAACGTTTAGTAAAATTTGCATATTAATTAAAAACTATAATGGCCTATTAGTTGGATGCATGGAATCTCCTTAAATAAAATTACGAGATCAAATCCTGGGCAGTCACCGCTAAGTTACTGAACTAAACATCATTGTGGTATCTAAATATCTGTTATTTATATTTGCTTAAAAGAACAACATGTAATGTACTATAATGAATTTAGTGGTGCACTAAAATATCTGAAATTTACTTATGTATAACTGTATATTTTTACTTTGAGACAAAGCAAAAGAAATATAAACTTGAGTTAAACTTGAGTCGCATAAAGCATTTGATATACCTGTGACGTTGTTTTATGTTAAAGTATTTATCTCATGTTATATTAAAACACTAACTATAATTGTATATACAAAGTAAAATATTATATTATGCTTTAAAATAAGTCAAGTTCATAATAATTGTCGTTCAATGTCAGTGCTGGGACGCGGCTGCGAAGAGGGTCGCACTTTCCCAGACAGCGCTCACAGCTGCATCCGGGGGGGCCTTGACGTCACTATTGAGGATTTCCTTTATGACGCAATGGAAATAAAAAGACAAGCGTTGCAATTATACTCATCAGCTCTTGATCTATAATTCTTAATATATATAAATTACGTGTCACGTTGTTTGTCCGCGTTGTATGTCCTAAAAGATAGGATAGTTTACATCTTAAGTTATAGTCGCAATCTTATTATATTGCAAATTATTTGTCTATTAAAAACGTTAGCCACAGCAACGAGTGGCCAGGTCTGCTAATTGTTTATAAAAGTTAACGGACACTAACACTATTTCAATTTTAAATCAATTTTGTTTTGTTAAGTTATGCTTTTTATTATTAAATTAAGACACCAGTATATAGTCACATGTTCGAAATATCGGAATATAATTCATAATATACTGAAAATAACTCATAAAAACGATAAAAATCAGTAAAGTATATGGTTTTATCTTGAAAGAAATTCGCGAAAACCTTGCGAAGTCTCGTTTGATATTTTTGTGTGGTATGAAGTATTTCCTATCTAAAATATTAATAAATATATTCTATAGGTACTTCTATTTTCTTTTCATATAAAAATATGCATGAGGAAAAGTAATGATAAACTCGCTCTGATACCTCTTTACACATAATTTAAATAAGATAGTCATCATCTTATGTAAAATCATCTGATATTTAAATGATAAAAATATATCAACGGTATAGAAATACAATCTTTATATTGTATATGTTTTGTATGTTCAATATCTATTTATAGATTCCTTTCACATATATGTAGATATTTCATATACAAATACCTTATATATATATAAGAGATATCCAGGTAACTATTGATTCATAACGATATCTCTGGAACCATAAAGCGTAGAGACTTGAAATTTGATAGGAATATTCCAATTTTCTTATTTGTAAAACAATTTGCCTAAATTAATAAAATTGCTGCCCAAAAAATATTCCACGCTGACGAAGAGACGGTTTCAGCTAGTATATTTATAAACTATAATTTATTTATATATATTATATTTAAGTTTCTGGCACTGTTCTGTCCTATTATTTATTTTAGTCATTTTCTCATTTTACAAAGGTTGTCTGGAAGGGATTGCTTGTAGCAATAAGACCGCCTTTGGACGCTTAAATAAGTAATAAGTCTCTTAATGTCTTGTTATTTTTATCTTGTGTGCAATAAAGTATCTTCTCTCTCAATCTCTCAAATACCAGTCAACCATTAGGTACAGTTTTCAATTTTACGATGGTTATGTCATTATAACTGTAACGTAATAATTCTGTTACGACAATAACATCGATGTGCAATTTCATATGAAATCGTGCTTACTTGTAGAAACACTTATAACAAACTTTCTCCAGTGAAAGATCCAATCATCGAAATCGATTTAGGTATGTCACGCTTACTCATCACTGTTTTACTTGTTTGCTACGAACTTGGACGGAGTAACTTTCCATGAAAGTTAACTCTCAAAGTATATCTATACAGTCTAATACTATACTTTTGTTTGCATAATAACATTTATAAATAAATATAAAAAAAGTCAATTCTCACACCTTCCAAGACGAACTTTTTAAATTCATTCTGTGAGAGAAAACTTTAAACCTTTGTCGTGAAGTTTCCATAGATAGACTGCTGTACAATTTTATACAAAATAAATTAAATTAATTAATTAATATTTGAAGTTAAGATATTAACTGCAATTCCTGTATTCTAATTAGCTTCTACGACCAATCTTGCCATTTTTAAACACAACCCCCCTACTTTTGTTAAGTCCATTCGTTGTTGCAACAAGTTTTGAAACACCAAGTCGGTTTTAAGTGTAAATTATTGTAACTTTACTTTTATGTATTTTGTAGTCTTCTTTTAATAATCTTATTTTTTGTATTAATTTTGCCAAGTGACATGTCCTTCATTTTTTTGTACAAAACAGCTGCCTGTGTGTACACTGTAATTTGGAGATGTGATTTGATTGTCACGCGGATGTAATATTTATGTACTTTTAATATCATAATCTGTAAGTGTGTGTAATAAATGAAAAAAAAAACTTTACTACAGGTTTAAAGAAGTATTTTTGGACTCAAGTGAAGCAGTCTGAAAACTGTATTTTATTAACTTTTGAAAATTGGAACAAGATATGTTAAAATAATCATCGGAATTGAATAAATAGCAACATATTATAATTATTACTGGAATATATTATTATTGGAGTATATTAGAGGAAGTGTGAAAGTAGCACCAGTGACCGAGAAGTTAAGGGGTGGAAGGTTAGCCTGGTATCGACATGTAATGAGAAGGGAGGATAGCCATGTATGCAAGAGGGTCCTAAATATGATGGTAAGCGGCAGGGCCGGGAGAGGGCGACCAAAAAAACTGTGGATGAATTGTGTGAAAGACTGCGGATAGAGTGAAGTGGCGAAAGGAAACATGCTGTGCCGACCCCACCAAGTGGGATAAGGGCAAGAAAAACAACAACATTATAATTATTACTGGAAACAAGTTCCCTCTGTCACAAAAGAAAGGGGTTTAGAGCTTGGAATACACTGCTTTGTGGTAGCTTGGTAGATTATTCATGTTTCCTGCTAAATAGACAGGATTCCACAGGACTTATGTCAAAATACACGAAGAAGTATATTAAACAGCAGTCAGTACGTATCTATTAAAATAAATTATTATTGTAAAATATTTATGAGGAGTCTTGTTAGATAACTGTGTATATAAGTATAGCTAAAACACTTTTTATTACATAAAATTTACATCGTTAACGTAACATTTGTACGTATACGAAAATTCACATTTTGCAATACAACACAGACTCACTTAAAATTGGGAACTTTTTGCCCTGGTCTCGTTTTTCCTTTCAATTAAAATCATAATATCGTTTGATTTTGAAAAAATTTCAATCTGTTAAAATGTATATATTTTACAACAATCCGCTAAAATATTTTATAACGACAACACATACTTAGAAGATACTCGTAAAGGAGACTTATAATAGGTAAATTAGCGTCGCACAAAGCTATATCTTCCAGACAACCTTGAAGACACTACATTTTTTCAATGTTACCTTTTTGGCACAATTTTTATATCGGAATTATTTTAAAATGTCCAAAGAATCTTTTAAAGTATGATTAATGGTAACACTACTATTGTCAATGAAGATCTACCCAAACTCGTCTAAAACGTTAAAGCGATTTTTACTACATTTGTATAACTGCAGTCTTGTTCTGTTTCCTTTGTGAGCAAGTTTTTGTTGAATTTCATTACCATCACTATAACTGTAAAACGTAAATAAAAAGCGATGTGTACGATCTCATTGCAATTGTAATTGAAGCATTTAAACGAGCATTCGGTTAGCAAATAGGCACTAACCCGGCCACTTTGTTTGGTTTGTCTATTTATGGAGTGTAAAATCACTACCGGACTTCGCAAACTAACAACTAAAATAGTTTTATATATAGAATGACTGCACTCGTTTGTGGTCTAACAGACAAATTTATTGATGATACTTTTATTGATTAAATCAAAGGCGCCAAAGTTGTGCATATAATGTTTACGCATTAAAATATAGTTTTCAACGACTTCAATCATATGAATAGCTGAAAGCGACTAAAAGTATTTTTAAAACTACAAACATAAAAAAATCTCCCAAAACAACCCTTACCGTAAAATAGGACCAGAACTTGTAAACAATTCGTAAGGTTTTGCTTTTTTTGTATGTATAATAAAGGGTAGTTTTTCATTTCTATTAAATAAATAAAAATAAAAAGATAACTGAGGGACGTAAGAAGCTATATGTTCATTGCGTTACGTCCTGCTCCCGGCGGTATTACTGGCATAATTCTCTATCCCGTTGAAATGTAGGATTATTTATTGAATCTAAACCGTTAGTGAATCCGCCTGATGATTAAAATCGTTTCAATCGTTTAGGAGGATTTTAGTCGCATACACACGCACAGAAGTATTTTATATGTCGCAGAATAAGAGAGAAGCATAAAGCATAGGGGCGTAGGGTTCTCCGCCGACATCGTCATTAATGGCAACCATAACTTCCATTTCCATAATGGGCGTTGGTGGGTAATGTTGGTGCAATCAAACACTTTATTAATTAACTGAGATTTTAATGTTAAATCACTTAATGTTCCCGATATCAATTTACACAAACTCATTGATAGTAATAATAATAGCTAGGATCGCGACAGTTTCAAAAGTCGACTGCGCCGGTGGGCCGTCACCCGAGAACTACCGAGAGACTAGCGCCTGATCGTCACTTATAGACAGACATATGGCGCCAGCGTTCCACAGACTATAGCACTCCGACATTTATAAAACTAACTGACCCTGCAAACGTTGTTTTCCCATATAATAACAATTTAGCAATAAAAAATAGGGGTTGGTGAAAGAAAGGTGAAAATTTGGGGTTGTATGTATTTTTGCACGCAATATCACAAAAAAATAAAAAAGAATTGGGGTGGATCACCCTTAACATTTAGGCGGACAAAAAATAGATGTCCGATTCTCCACCCTAGCTAAGATTCACGAAAATCGGTCGAGCCGTTTCTCGCCGTTTAACTTCTAACTCCGTGACACGAGAACGAATATATTAGATGTAGTAAGTATCTACAATTTTTATAAAAGCCATGGGTATGATACACTGTATTATATTTATTGCATTTCACATTTATCTAAAATATTAATATAAAATCCAACCCATAAAAGTGCACACATAACTCACAATAGACCGATAGTAATATAATTGTAGTCATAAATATTCCCTCTGTGCTACTCGATCCTATACTGAAATGTTACTTAAAACTTGGCAAGATGCCAGCGGGAATCCTGGCGCAGTCACGACAGTTTGATACTACTCGCTCTATCTACCGGAGATTCTACTTCAATTAAATCGATTTTCAGGGAATTCGCGCGAGCCTTCTGTTTGAAGTGGATTTTAGTTGTGCTTTTGCCCGAGTGCTTCACACTATTCCACCGTAACAAAATAATCATTCTAAAAAATAAACTTGTATGCTTAAAACCCCATGACAGAAGTGAAAACTTCAGCCAGACGACCTTAACAATAACTGTCTCGCGTCTTCAGTGGATAAAAGCTTGCTTTCTCGAACGAACGTTACATAGCTGAGCGTAACGGCTCGGTATTATTCAATAAACTGCACATTGCGTCAAAAAGCTATCGATATATATATACAATTCTGCAATAGCTTGTTAGAGTTTCCTTTTCCCAAAACGGTTCCCACTGGTAATATAATAATAGACAATAGTTATATAATTAAACAAAAATGATCAACCATTTAAACTCTACAGCAAAATGAAAATAGCCTTTTTGTTTATATAAAAACAAAGTAGAATCGCCAAGTAGGTCTCCATTAGTTTTTATTGGGATTACTGATCGGCCGCGTCAACTGGTGCCGACTTCAACTTTAAACAATACAACGAGCCTCGTTACTCGTTTGTTAGGAATATACCATTTATAAATAAACTCGGAAACAGTCTGAATTTATTTAGCTTTATTGTTTTTATAACATTAGCGAATTTATTATCGATAGGTTAAGCGTAGCTGATGTCTAAAATACTGGCGAACTGTACACATCTCATTATTAGAATATAATCATCATTTGTAATAATTTTGTCAAAAAGCGTAAAAAGATAAGTAATATACAAAAATGAAGTCGTCGTCGAAGAGTTTTCTAAACTCACTACATAAAAAGCTCATGTAAGCTTTCAATAGACAGTTTCATACTATTTTTCACAATACAATTATTAATTAAATAAATTTAAATTATGCATTAATGATGGAAAAAGCGATGTACATTAAGTGTCATCCTCTACAAATTAAAAAAAAAAATTGTATTTGAGTGGCCGGATAATAAATGTGTTGTAATAAGTGTTCATCATGTGTTGTCCCTAACTTTTAATTTTTATTATTTAGAGGTGGTGTTAAATGACTGTGAGGTGTAACTATTTGTAAATTAACAAAATCTCCTACATGCCTTCTCCAATTAACGTGACATTGGCGAAGTTATGTGTGCCCTGTCACTCCTAAAAGTCATTAAAAGAAGAAGAAGAAAGGATTATTATAACGCTTGAAAATTCGATCAAGATACATATGGGGATAGTGTGAACTAGTCAAGGGATATGAAACATAATCTAATTTGAAATTATATAAAAATGTAGGCATTAAATACTTACTACGTTAACTCCTTTTTTACATTACCGTACACGCTTCAGCTTAACAAAATCACATTTTAGGTAAAACTTCACTTACACGTCGGTAATCCTTATCTATGTGCCCAAAGCTGCCGTCAAACTGCCTAATGTAGTCAGTGACTCCATCCTAAACCTTCGCAGGTATATCTAAAGCCGTTTAATGACAATGTTCTCCGTTCATTAAGTCTACGGTGTGAGCGTATTTTGTCACATGTCAGTGAGATGCTAATTTGTTCTCGGCATCCAATATAGGCCCGGCTATATCCTTAAATAAGCTTTTACGGACGGTATATAAACTGAACCGTTTATTTATACTGAATATTTATGTCCTGCATTGTAAAATAGTTTCAAAATTTTATAAATTACTGCATACACATGTCTATATAAAAAGTCTTGATTCTGTATCTTTATTACATCATTTTGAATCCATAGCTTTTTTTTCTCTGAATGAATAAAGAAAACCGCCTTCAAAACTCACTATCCCAAACAATTTAATATGCTATAAAAAGTAAAAAAAATATTGCTTATTCATTTTTAGAGTTCTAAGTAAAATGAAATGAAAAATATTAGACTAATTAAGTCTCTCAAATTATTACGATAATATAATGTAGTTACAATTATTATTATATATGGAGTCGTTGTCAGCCGAGGTTAATTGACTATATTTCTCCTAATATTTTGTTAAAATTTTTATTTATGTTGTGTCAAAAAGTAATATTCAAATGCACCACAAAATATCATGATCCTATGTTTAAAGTAAAGTAAGTAAGTAGCAGCCCATTAACGTCCCACTGCTGGGCACAGGCCTCCTCACTCCGGTGAGCGAGGGTTTTTAGAGCATACACCCACCACGCTGCTCCACTGCGGATTGGCAGACTTATAGTACACAAGTGCACTCTCTATTGCTTCACTCTCATAGTCCGATGTGACGGGAATCCGACACGGGAATCCGGGAGAAAGATCAGGCGCAGGACCGACGGCTTAACGTGCTCTCCGAGGCACGGGGGTGGATCACACCGCCAACTTCCCAACTTCGGGCAAATATTGAGAAAATCTTAATAGAAAACTCAATATTGATTTTTGAATTGGCCCGACCCGGGACTCGAACCCAGGACCTCATGTCTGTAGTCGAACATGCTAACCAATAGACCAATGAGGCAGTTCCTATGTTTATTACGTAATATGTATATTACTGTGTAGGACCTATTTGTATGTACACATATTAATGGTGTTCCCCATCTTAATTGTTACAGCTTTTAAAACTCAAAGGTTGTCTACCAGAAATTGTTATTTGACGATAAGACAAATGGTGTATAATAAATGTTATCAGTATTATCTGTTAACGTGCTTCATGGAAAATTAAAAGTACTACGGTTATCGTATATGTTAATTCTTCATTCAAGTTAACATGCAAAATGTTCGCGAAACTAGGTCTTGTGCGGATATTTCACGCCACTTGACTTTTACACAAACGCACAAAGCTTTTGACTGTTTATTTTGCTTTATAACAAGCGATTGTTTAAAAATACATCATCTTATGTGTTGAATTTCGTAGAACAATGAAGTTGTGAATTATTATGAACATTGGAAAGGAGAGAAATAAAAAAGTTCACTTTATTCATTTCTATTATTTACCCCTCAACAGTGTATCGTTAATAACCTGTAACTAAAAGGTTCACAAGTTAATATTGTTTAAATTCAATTGTTTCTGTTTAAATATATATACCGCCATTTTATGAAAAAATGTATATAATACACTGAAAACTTTTAAAGAAAACTTGGAATAACCCTCGTCAAATAATAGCGGGAGATTAGCTCTGAACATTTGCCCTTGTCAAGTTATCCTACTATAGTTTTTGGTTACTTTGTTAATATCAATATTCGTAATTTTTAAAAACTATATTAAATATTGATAGTTTTTATAAGAGATTGTAATTAGCTCATCACTTTGTCTGCGACTTTTTCATTTACTATGAAATATAAGACTGCCTCATTGGTCTAGTGGTTAGCATTTTCGACTACAGACATGAGGCCCTAGTCCTATTTGCCCAAAGTTGGGAAAAATTAGGCGGTGTGATCCACTCCTGTGCCTCGGAGAGCACGTTAAGCCGTCGGTCCTGTGCCTGATCTGTCTCTCCGGTCGTGTCGGATTGCCGTCACGTCGGACTATAAGAGTGAAGGAATAGATAGTACACTTGTGTACTATGCCTACCAATCCGTACCTACCAGCTGTGGGACGTTGTTGGCCTGCTACTTATCTTACCTTTTTTTTTATGAAATATAAACAACTTATTTAAAATTGCAATTGCTTTTCAATATAAAATATATACAACAAAATTTCGCTACTAAGGAAGAATAGAATACAGTAATACATAATGCAAAAAAGCACGTGTTAAAAGACAAACGTTTGAAAATAAAGAAATTGTTTAAACAAATTGTGGCACCAACGCGTTGGTTTTTGCCGATATGAATTCGATTGATTGATTGATGAGTCTTTGATTGACGAAAATAAAGACTATTCTAAATTCAGTTTTGTTCTTAACTAAAATTTTCAATCGGAAAGCAGCGATGTATATATTTTGGTTCAATGTTAAACTTTATGATCTCGTTACAGTAGTAAGATCGGATCGAAACACGTTTGGTGTTAGGTCACAAACCATATCTAGGTCACACGGACACAGCTTACGCCCGTACAATCAGCATGGTAACAATGGACCAATATGCTCTACATGGTACACTGACGATTTATATTTCACAAAAATATTTTTATCTATATATTGATACGTAAACCGAAAATTTATGGCCCATTCCTATGAATATTGTGCGAATGGAGGGCATTTGGCATAGATATATATTTTATACATAGAAGAAAAGCATACATACACATACATATCTAACTACGTGTAAAGTATAAAGTCCTAATTTTGTAAGATAGTGTTTCTAAGATTAGGTTTTAAGGGTACTAATTATGTTTTAATTACTACATGATTAAAAATGTCTTAAATTCGACTTGTCTATTTATATATAGGGTATGTTACGCTTTATGTTAAAGTGACAAGAAAATTAAGAATAAATCTTTGAGATTTAAGGCGCTTGGTTTTTCTTTTCAATCATTCCTTATATCTACTTATAATATCTATTTTTACATGTTAGGATCCTACTTATACTTTATAATAACTTTGAACAGTTTTTAATTAATTTTGTAAAGTATTTACGAACTCGACCATAATTTAAGAATAGATTGTCTATTTCAATTCCGACATGTTGCTGTGTCACAATCAGATATTAGAATTTAATCGAAAGAAAAAATGAATATCAGATTGTTTACAAAATTTTAATATCAAAGAGAGCTGACGCCCTCGTTGACGCAATAGTGCGAGTACTTGATTTTCAAACAGATGTCCTGGGTTTGGTTCCGGGGAGGGCAAATTTGGGAAATTGTATTTTCTAATTTATCTGAATCTGGACTGATGGAAGGCTACGGCCGTGTCTAGATACCGATGCTGTGTAGAAACCTTAAGAGGTTAATTGCCTCTTACTAGATTAGCACACTTCAATCTAAGACTGCTTCATTACTTATCATCAGGTGAGATCACTGGCAAGCGCTAAATTGTCAGTAAATAAAAAAAATAAAGCTTCGAACGCCTACCAAATTGACCCGAACTATTTTAGCAGTCATAGTTAGAGAAGTGAAACGTTTTATTAAAAGTAATTTTAATGTAAATTGTGTCTAAATTATATGGTAGTTCACAGGCCAACAATAGAGGTATTGTCTTTATGGTACTATCCATTTAGAGGTCGCTCTCACAAAGAAACAGCTTTCGTTTACGTTTAAAACTTGATCTGTATCGGTCAGCCATTGTTGAGAAAACTACTTCTGTCTTGTTTTTATTTTACTTCTAATAGGTACTAAACTAACGTCTCGAAATAATTAAAATAAATTATTGTCTATTACTTTTTCTAAGCAAAAAAAACACATGTTTCGGACTAGGTTACAATTTCCTTGAAAGAAAAAATTCGTGATGGATCCTATATCGCTATAAAAAAATATAATTTAACAGGAAGTTGTTTGAAAATTAAACAATATATTTAAATCAACCAACGACATAATGACATTTGCGATGCCACAGCGCCATTTTTGTTGATTTTAATGTGAGTAAAAACTTACTAATAACATAAAAAAACAAACTATGTTTTTTCTGTACATACAAAAGGATGTTTTTCTAAGTACTGATTTCTATCAGGCTATCTTTGGGATTAAAGAGTCGTAAATAACATACATATAAGGGAAAAATGTAAGAACATACAATGAAATTTTGTGGTGCCACAGGCTCATTTTTGCCGTTTATAAAATATAATTTTGCGTTCTGCTGTAGCCATACCTAAAATTTTTAAAATTCTATATTATGAAAATATTCGTACAATGAAGCGATATATCCTGAGGTATATTATAAACTACTAAAGAGCAGCATTTTTGGAACCATCAAACCTTTTCTCCGATGAATATGAAATTATTGAATAAAATTTAATTTTTTTATTATTGAGAAGTTAGTGCTTGGCAGTAATCTCGCCTGTTATGTGATGTCACAGTCTATCAACTATTATAGTTCCTCCACAGCACCGGAGCGCAAAGTTTTTGCTTAGTTGCACGTCTTTGCTTGTAGAATGGTAATTAACGACGACCAAAACCAGACCAGTCCAGACTCAGACACATCATAAAATGCCACTCCTTCCCGGAATCTGAGAACTACTGCTAACGAAGCGAGTGCTCACACATTTGCGCCATCGAGCCCCTCGATATGTACACTGTTGTTTGTTACTATTAACGTCGTACAATGCTTTCGAACTATAAGAAGTTTTAATTAAAGAGATCATATGCAGCCAACGTAATAAGATCCGCCCTTGTCAGTGCCACTCCTACTGACAACAATTCCATCTTGAGACACTTCATCTATTATTCACAATGAATTACTCGCCTCGCTGATACTCGCAATTGCTTTTGTTTATTCAGCTTCCTCGACGTATACGAAATAAGAAACTGAACAATAAATACGAAAATGTGTGTTTCCGAATGATTGGCATCTATCAGCTGTCATTAGTAGCTAATGTTCTTTTTTCATGATTATTTTAACATCGTAAAACTTCCATGAAATACTAATGTTACGGGTCAAATTTTATTTATAATAAACGTTTCTACGCCTATTTCGTAGTGTTCAATAATTTAAAGATAATTTGAATCAATCGTTGATGTCATCTATTACTAGCTATAATTTTGGACACGTAATTTTTTATATACATTAATATTTTATGACTATTGATAGTTAAGAGGTTAAAAAGTTTTGAAATATTAATGAAGCAAAACTTCCATAACTTACATATCGCTGCTTCGGAAGAATAATGACACCATACTATCATAAACGCTAATTTTACAGAACATATCTTCTTGTGTTATGAGTTAATTTTTTTTTAATATTTTCAATATTCTTCCAAAGCAGCTGTACATGAGTTATATAGCACTTTTATTCGATTACTACTACGAGTATACCAAAACGTTTACAAAACATGGTTTGATTGTTCTCTACTGTCAACGGAATACTTATTAAAATTAATGAAAACTGTTCAGCCGGAATTGCCGCATAAATTACTAGTCGTGATGCTTAACTGGGTTCCGGGCGTTAACAGAGTGCCAGTAAATGATACTGTTCATCTAGGGAAATGGTATTCTCGTTTAAGTGATGAATATAATGTACAATAACAATGTTTAGAGTATAACTATAGATTTAAATAATACAGTAAATATTTTACTTGTATATTAAAATAGCCTTTTTTATGGGGGAATTCATATAAAAACAGTTACCCTTTTTATTGAAATGTATACAGATTTAATGCTATTGTGTTGTCTCATATTGTGTTAAGTATTGTTAAATCTAAATACAACAAATAGAACTAAAAAATAAGTATATGAAAATACATAGTGATCAAATATTTAGAATATACTACATTAAGGTTGGTAAGTAGCAGCCCATTAACGTCCCAATGATGGGCACAGGCCTTCTGACTCATAGGAGAGAGGGTTTTTAGAGCATGGACCCACCACGCTGCTCCACTGCGGATTGGCAGGCATAGTACACAAATGCACTCTCTATTCTTTCACTCTCATAGTCCGATATGACGGGAATTCGACACGATCAGATAAAGATCAGGTAACGGACCGACGGCTCAACGTGCTCTCCGAGCAAATATTAAGAAAGTTTTAATAGAAAACTTAGTATCGATTATCTCAATATTCATTTGGCCCGACCCGGGTCTCGAACCTAGTAGCTCGTGTCTGTAGTCGAACATGCTAACCACTAGACCAATGAGTCTGAATATACTACATAGCTTAGACGTAACTTAGTACTACAAAATCGTGTTTATTCAATTGTTGTAAAAAGTAATTGTTTATAACTGTTGTAAGCAATGTTGCTTATAACTTATAACTGAAACAATAACAAATAAAATTGTAACCTTATTAAGGTTATCTTATAAACTAATAGCAATGCTCCGCGGTTTGACCCACGTAGATACTGATTTCGTGGCAGTGGAAAGTCTGCTAAGTCAGACTATAGATTTATATTTATTAACATTAAAATTTCATTTCACTTCATGTCCGATTTTAATCATTTAAAAAGTTTTTTACAGGTATTGAAACTGTCCTTAATAAATAACGCAAGGATATAATAATATATTTATAGGATAAGGAATAATACAGATGTGTGAATAATATGATTGTTTGCCCTATCATCAATAGCTTCCCCAATACACGCGATGACAGATTTTATGTGACCAATTTTTTCACCTCTTGGGTTGTATTAATGCATTTTCATTGGTAATCCTTATTATTTGAGAAAGTGATATAGTCTTTTTTTCTAAGTGTGTAGTTGCTGTTAGCCCTACTGGCTTTGACAACGTAACCGAGAGGGGTGGCGAGTGCAGAAGCTCCGCCGGGGAGTGGGCCCGAAGAAGGGCCCTGCTGCGTAGTGGGGAAAACGTTGCTTTGCGCCGAGGTGCGTGAGATAGCGGGGACCTCGTCTTCGCCGGCGAAGACGCTGTATATGTGTGAATGTGTACGGGGCGTTGTCAATTGTATTCTGGTCGTCTGGGTCGTCAAGAACGTGTTTGGGCCGCCTCTTCCTAGGCGGGATGTTTAGCCTAATCCCATAAGAGGCGGTGTAATATAGCCTATCAGTGAAAATGCAGCTCTTAACCGTGAAAAATTTTTGAAATCGGTCCAGTAGTTTTTGCGTGAAAACGTTGCAACTATACATACATATAAAAACGCAAATGTTTCCTTTTTATAATATTAATTTAGATATTATACAATCACATTTATGTATTTACGTAAACCAACAGCATACACTTTTAACGCTTGAAATGAAAATCAATGTTATTGACCATTCGAGCTTTCATGTATAATCGAAGACGTACACAGTATTAAAGTAAGAGTCTGTTAAAGGCTGATAAAAAATTATGAGAACTTCATAAATATAGAAAAAAAGGATGGAACTAAAAATTGAAACCCTAGGCAAAAATATACATTTAATATGAATCGTATGGCAGTACGACATATAAACAGGTGCTACTCGGGTACTGTTGGGGTTGAACCCCAACATCGATTTTCGGTAGCAACCATTGTGTATCTACGTCAATAATAGCTACTTCTAATCCTCGGTGGTTGAATTTCTGTATTTTATATTTCTTGAAATCAAGAAATTCCACAAGTGACTGATTACACAATAAAATGCTTAATTGATGTTAATAAAATAACTGTGCTTTCAGCAAAGCTTTTGTAAGTTGTTAATCGATATATTGTGCAGGACAAACGTTTTTTTTTATTGCTGACAGATTAGCGCTTGATTGTGATCTCACCTGATGGTAAGTGATGATACAGTCTAAGATGAAAGCGCGCTAATCTGTTAAGAGGCGATATACCCCTTACGGTTTCTACACAGCATCGTACCGGAACACAAATCTCTTTGTTTGGCGGTAGAACGTGGCAGTAAGCCACGGAAATAAACATGAATAATGAAATAAAAATAATAAATAAATTATCAATTTTAGTAAAAAAGCAAAACTGCGCAAGTACGGTGTGATTCTATTGTATTAAGAAATATAATAGTACAAAATTAATTCTTATTGATAGCTATGTTGATGATTGTTTAATTAATTTCTGTAAAGTTTTGAAGTGAAACTTCTTTAAGCGCATGAGAGTAAAATTTATACGAATGAATCGCGTGATTAGCGTCACGAAGATGTGCGGCGTTTTTTATGGTAATTCGTTGGAAGGTTAGGTAGTTTTAATATTTGCAAATAGCATGTGGCATTTTAATTTGCCACTCGTCATTAAATAATTTAATGTACTATTTTTCATAAAATAAAAAAAAACACGTGGCATTTTTATTTACAATTCGTCATTTGATATTTCAATAAATTATTTCTATTAATTTTCGACACTTTTAATATTTTAATGACAATTAAATTCATCAAATTCCTAAAATATCTTCTCTTTCCCTCCTTGTAAGTTTCGGAAATATAAAGTATTAGATTTGTATATAAACAAGACTCAAAAATTAGTTTACCAGAGAAGTTTCACATCTGACATGTGTACTTTGTACGCACGAACTTTTATTTTTTTTTATAAATTCGGTACTGAATTACCGGTTTTAATAAAGAAGCAATTATAAACGAACGAGTTTATATACATCGTTAAATTGAAATAACTATTAGCGAGTTTATCGTTATGTTTTTTATCTCTTGATGCCAGAACCCCTTATTACTTACATGTTTAATGAATTGATTGCTAATTTGAGTACAAAACGTAGAAAGTCAACTCTACTAACTAATATTTCAGTAATAATTAACCTAATTCAACAAACTTGTAACAGCTATCTAACTTTTGTCAGTGATCGATCCCTATTTAACTATATTGATGGGATTATAATTTGTTTGGATTGATATATGAATGGCTATCGTATCAATAGACATTAAGAAATAGTTTATAGCTATACTTGATTAGAGTGGGAATTATTAGTATTGTAGAGGAAATAGTAATAATAGGTACATAAAACTATATTACACACAGAAATGAATATTTATAACTGCTAGGAAGCAACAGCAAGCCAAGGTATTATTGCAAAAGTACTCTCTTAACAGACATCTTTTTAATATAGGACGCTGTCAATAAAGGAAAGCGATAAACTTGTCGAAAGTTGTATTTTTTGTTATTTTAAACAGATTTTACTTTACAAATTGTGGTTCTTTGTCGAAGCTTTGACGCATAAAAGTACACCCTCCGATATAAGCCTACAAATATTACGCATAGACTCAAATAATTGGAAAGCGATATAAATAACATGGTATTTGTACATTATACCTGGTAGAAATATTTTGCTTCTACTTTTAACTTATAAATGAAAAGCTTAACACAAAAAGCGAAACTTCTTTGACAAACTAATTATTAAGTCTTGTTTATATTTATACAAATCTGAAACTTTAAATTTCCGCGACTTAGAGGGGGGAAAACGGAAAATATGTTAAGAAATTTAATAATTAAATTATGATTAAAATATTAAAAGTCTTGAAAATTAAAACAATTAATTTATTGAAATCTCAAGTAACAAATTATAAATGAAAATGTCACGTGTTTTTTGTGAATATTAGAAATTATTAAATCAATTTGGTTTTCGAATATAAAATTTAAAAAGGAGAATTTAGGAAATATTTTTATTTAATATTTTATGAAAAATAGTATATTAAATAATTAAATGACGAGTGGCAAACTAAAATGACACATTTTATTTGTAAATTTAAATTCAAAAACAAAATACAATTAATACATTACAATTCGTCGTTTGAAATTTCAATAAATTATTTGTATTAATTTTCGACACTTAATATTTTAGTGACAATTAAATTCCTAACATTCCTTTTCCCCCTCTCTAAGTCTCGGAAATCTAAAGTCTTAGATTTGTATAAATATAAACAAAACTTAAAAATTAGTTTGCCAAAGAAATTTCACTTTTGACATGTGTACTTTGTACGGCCGCACTTTTTTTTATTTCTGATGGATGTTTGACTGTAATCAGTGAAAATACTGTCTGAGATGGAAACGTCCTGATTTGGTGAGAGGTAATATGCCACTTATGTTTTCTTCACAGCAAAAGTTTTGTGCTTGGCTCCATGATCTTGTAAATACAGTAACTAGCTACAGCCGAAGGCATTATTCTTAAGACATATTAAAAAATGCAATTTAATTAATTTGCTCTGTCGGGAATCGAAGTTAGGACTACTTCTATCAGCGAAGTACAGCAAGGCCGTCGGAATAATTCTATCCACTTTCCACTGATATATTATAAATTCGGTTTACTCAAAGAAATGAGGAATTGACTTAATGTAACGTTCGAACTAGTGGGATTGAAGCACGCTACCCAATGTGCCAACGCTCTTTGATAACTAACTGCCTTTTGATGTCTGCGTCGCACAATGCTACTTTCATATCCGCACCAAAAATAACTTCCTTTTGACTATAAAATTGCATTTTTAGGTAGTGCTTTTACCGGCAATGAGGATAATTTACGTTCGTATATTATGGATGCTCTACCTTTAGTTAACGTTTCTTTAGCGCACTTAAAAAAGTGTTCTTTATTTTTTAACTATGCTTTACTAAGTATTTTAGCTGAAGCAGGAACGGCTTTCTGATTTAAATACAACTATCGGCTTGACTAATTGTCCTGGGTTTAGTGTCCAGCAAGACAAATTTATGTCATTGTATTTTCAGACTTACTAGCACGACTGATTATGAATATGGGCCTTAAAACATGGCGCCATTTATTCAATGCTTATTTGACAGCAGAACTTATACTTAACGATCGGTATATAATAATTTAAATAAAAAATAAGTTTTCTTATTATTAGTTGAAATTAAACCTGTCCCATGTTTTAAGTCTGAAAAAAACCAGAAGAATGAAATTCGAAGTTCATCGCGGTCATACGTTGTCAAGGGAAATTATTATAATTATTTGTATATATTTCGACCAATAATAATCCATACGAATCCATACGAAATATAATATTCCTTTTACTGGTTTAATGAATGACTAAATTATTAGTTACTGTAGGTTTAGAATGGGTAAATTAATCATTGAAATTACAAATCGTCAAATATCTAAAATGCAAGCTGCCCGTTTATACGTAGGTGCCTTCGATATATAGATAGATGTAGTAATTTGTTGTTATGTAATACATACTTTATCAAAAGCATAATAAAGTTAATGCGATTAAACAGGATTGTTTCAAATGTTACTACTCTCGACACCAAATAGTTTCTGCCGCACATGTTCATTGTAGCTCTGATCGAGCTATAAAAACTTTTACTGGTCTACTTAACGCGCCGCCTTTTAGATAAAAGTCTGCCTTTATGACTAAAATAGGGAATGATAGATGATTATCAAAACAAACGTAATCTTACGACGATGTATGTATGAGTATATCATTTTCAAATGTCACTGTGAGAGCTCTTTGAAAATTAATATATTTGATCAACTAATGACACAATGACATTTTGAGTTGCCACAGAGTCATTTTTACATATGAGTTATTCTCACAAGAAAATTAGGACTGTTCTGGATTCTCCAGTAAGTATAACCAAAATTTTGAATATTTATTTATTTAATAGGAAGCCAACGTGGATACAACTTATCTTAATCAAGGTATACACTCTTATTTGATTTTTATTCTATGTTGTACACTCCACTTACAGGCTAACTCGGCATTGAAATATAAAAGAGACATTCTAAGTACGAAATTAAAAAAATTGAAATCATAAAATCGAAAGTTGTATAAATTAGGTAATAAAAGATAAACGATTAATGATACAAAAAATAATAATAAATATTTTCAAATGACTGATTATTAAACAGTAAAAATATCAGGTATCTTAGGCTAAATGTATACACCTATTTCTTAGATGATTTCATTCTAGTTTATTCAAAGTAAATATATTTTCAAACAGTTCTGATTCTTGCTCAAAGATGTTTTAATAATATTTATTTTATTTTTTGTACTTGCTTTCAAGATAAAATGAACGAACCTCTTCTATAGACGCCAAGGAAGTATATTTTGATGTTGTCGCCACTTGTCATCTGATAAAATTAACTGACTTCGTGAAATTGTATTTGAATTTTTTTGTTTTCCACGAACGGCATGCATAAACACGGAGGGTTATTAAAAGTGGCTACCAACCAATACATTTATGAGCGACAAAGTCTATTAACTATGCAAATAACTTGCAATATATTTTTACTTCACATGACAATGCAAACTAAAACTCTTAGACAATTGTGCTTGATAATGAAACTAGTTATGGATTGGATGATCTCAAAACTATAATTTATGTTTTATATAAGTAAAGTAAGTAGCAGCCCATTAACGTCCCACTGCTGGGCACAGGCCTCCTCACTCCGGGGAGCGAGGGTTTTTAGAGCATAGACCCACCACGCTGCTCCACTGCGGATTGGCAGGCATAGTACACAAGTGCACTCTCTATTCCTTCACTCTCATAGTCCGATGTGACGGGAATCCGACACGACCGGAGAGAGATCAGGCGCAGGACCGACGGCTTAACGTGCTCTCCGAGGCACGGGGGTGGATCACACCGCCAACTTCCCAACTTCGGGTAAATATTGAGAAAATCTTAATAGAAAACTCAATAGTGATTTTTGAATTGGCCCGACCCGGGACTCGAACCCAGGACCTCATGTCTGTAGTCGAACATGCTAACCAGTTTGTTGTATGTTTTATATATTGCATTATTATTTATTAGACAGAATAAAATTTAATTTTCAAAGAATGTTTGAGGGTTTTATTAATAATCTATAATAGGTCTAAACAACTGGTCTTTTGTGAAGTACTTCCAAGAATAACTAGAAAATTGTTGTGGGATGGAAGGTTTTCACTTTGATAAAAAAAGTTAACTAATAGCCTATTGATGTCCCACTGCTGGGTATAGACCTCCTCACTGCTACATATATCCTAGAATAACTCCGGGAATGTCTATAATACATGACCATATTTTCTTCACTGGAAATGACAATCGTGAACTTTGAAACAAGAATTTTGCATACGAGTTTTTTATAAAACGAAACATAACGGTGCGTGCACGACACTCGAACTTCCAAACTCTCTGAATAAATATTTCCTTAGACCATCGTGTTTTGCCATTTTTATGTAAATAGGTTTTAACAACAATACTACGATAGCGCTTATATTTTAACATTCTTTAAATTAGATCAACTTGTAATTTTTTTAATTTTGAAGTCAGAAAAATGGTATTCGATTTTGGATGCTTTCTATATCTAGACATCGAAATGATATTTATTTCCAATATAGATTATGAGCTGAACCCGCGACTTCATCTACGTGGAATATTTATTGGGGAGCCTTTTCATTAATTTAGGCAAACTCCTACCAAATTTCAAGTCTCTACGCCTTATGGTCCAGAGAAATTGTGATGATTCAATTGATACCTGGATATCACTTATATATATATATATATATATATATATATATATATATAAATAAGCAAACATTGTGTATTTCTTTATTCAACTTTATAGACATATAGTTTGTATAACGGCATATTACGTACAATCTAGTGCTCAAATACGAGTATGATATAATTTGTTGGTAAACAATGCTACCGTCTAAGATAGTAATGTGGTAAAATGTTGAAGGATATAATAAAGCTTACGTTAAACTTTATATATTGAGGACATAATTAGGAAAATTAACATAATATCAAATTAACGCTCTATCAACGTAGAAAGAAACTTGGAACAAATAAACTGTACCTATTATGGGTCTCCGTTCTCAATTAATTAATTTTGGAATATTTATTGGGGAGCCTTTTCATTAATTTAGGCAAACTCCTACCAAATTTCAAGTCTCTACGCCTTATGGTCCAGAGAAATTGTGATGATTCAATTGATACCTGGATATCACTTATATATATATATATATATATAAATAAGCAAACATTGTGTATTTCTTTATTCAACTTTATAGACATATAGTTTGTATAACGGCATATTACGTACAATCTAGTGCTCAAATACGAGTATGATATAATTTGTTGGTAAACAATGCTACCGTCTAAGATAGTAATGTGGTAAAATGTTGAAGGATATAATAAAGCTTACGTTAAACTTTATATATTGAGGACATAATTAGGAAAATTAACATAATATCAAATTAACGCTCTATCAACGTAGAAAGAAACTTGGAACAAATAAACTGTACCTATTATGGGTCTCCGTTCTCAATTAACGGGTTTTATAATATTTTTTCGTAGAATTTGGCCCGCAATCAGACGGCGAGACCGCTGTCCTTCATAAGAAGTTAAAATAGAGTTGCTTTAAAATATTTCCCTCAAACAATATTTGCTTTGCACTTAGGACGAGGTGACAATTAATTAAACTTCCTCTTCGGTCACAACATTTAAAATAGGAGTTTGTTTCGCCTGAATCCTTTTTATGGGAGACTATTTTATGAGTTGTATTCGATATAATGTGAAAACGTGTTAAGATACATTGGACTTTTATTCATAAGATGTAAGCAACTTAGTGTTATATATTAAAGTCCTGAGTAGAGGGGGCAGAGGGTGTCCATAGTGCTCTGTTTTGTGCTATGCTCTTTATCTCGTTATTCCGATATTTTTCATATCCGCCTCCACAGAGCGCCGCCAGGTTTGTCTAGGTCGCCCACGCTTCCGCTTTCCCAGAGGAGTCCATTCCAGAGCCTATCCGGGATATGAGTCTTCGGAGAGTGTGACCTACCCAGGTCCACTTACCAACTTAGTGTTATAAGACATATTAAAATATTTTTGTCTAACAAATAAAGGACTTTGAATAACACTTAGCAACAAATTCAAAATAAGACCTTTACCTCAGTTTATTGTATTCAAAATTTTGTCTGCTTGTCTGGACTAATATCTAAAATGGCTGAACCGCTTCCTGAGAGACTTTCAAAACTTTTCAAATTATTTAATGCTGCATTGAGCAATATACGTCATCAAAATTGCGCGTTTTTTACTTAATTTTATCAATATTGTTATCAGTATATAACTAGTTAATGTGAATTAAAACCAAATAATAAATCATTATCATTTCTGTTACGCCAAAATAAAGTCGCAGGAGAAAAGGATTGCAGCCCCGACAGTTAAAAGCGTTCATTGTAAGGGTTCCCATTTTTTTTTATTGAGAGAAACAGAGTAATAGAGGCGACCGCGTGCATTGGCCTGCAGTGAGAAACCTACATCAATGGTTTTCTGAATATCGAGCAGCCGTAACAAAGCGACCTAAACCAGAAAGACCATTTTTATATTCACAAAATGTTAGTTTGATTTAAAATAACCTGCTTTTTTTTTCATTCACTAATAAAATTATGGTATGTACATTCCTTTTACATTAATTGCGTTCTAAATCGCTTACTCTTACTTGTAATTGTTAAAATTACCAATGTAAGAGTCCTTTTAGGGACAAATCTGAAAGGCATTGCTATATAAATAATATACATATATCTTAGTTAAACCGTATTAACGGGTACATAACACGATGGCAATTACATAAATTTTGTCGATATTTCAATTTAGTTACATTAATCGTGTTCACAAATATATAGCTTGTTCAAATTTGAATCGTTAATAAAATATAGAAGAAAGACTAGTACTAATGACACCTTTGATGAAAATAAAATGATATTTTCAAAACGTTTAACGAACTGATTAGCCGTACCGCGACCGGACTGTCGTTGATAAGTTCGTTGACCCGTGCGTTCTACTAGCCTCAGCTTTTTTTATTTTGTGTTTCATTGCTGGTTTTTATTTTTGTAAAGTAATGTACTTTTTATAAAACTATCGCTTTATTGAGCTGTACTAAAATGATGGAGCGCAAATACTGCTAATAAGGTTTTAAAAATGTTTTTTTTTAATCAGGATCGATTTTTTTCCGTCCCATCATCAAAGACTTCAGTAGTACTATGGTCTGTCTTCGTTTAATGGATTAGCAATCTACGGTATTTGGAATTAGCAAAACATATGAATCTTGTTCAAATTTCTACAGTTTTCATAATTTTTTAGTTGTCACTGGCTTAGTTGAGCCAGAGAACCGAACTGAGTAACATACGTGGACGATTTTAATAGCCTGTCCATTGTTGATGACTAACTGGGGCACAGGGAAACAAGACTCCGGTATATTTCACACTAGTCGGACCTCATCATTTTGATCTTGTTTTTACTTTGTTTTTCGGAAGTCATTCTATTAAAATTGAAGATTTTTAATTTTATGCTTTCGAGATTTTGATTGCTATATCACCACTAGATTCACTAACAAAATAATTGTAGTTATTTAATAACAATATTTTGCTATATATTAAAATAAGCTTAGTTACTATTACCATTAATTATTAACTTAATGCTCATTGTCCTTTTTCCTCAAATATTTATGATAAGCGGGTTAAAACGTGTTTTAATTTGAAATTGTTTAATAAATTTAATTTAATATTTAAAACACAAAATACTCTTCTGTAGTAAACATATTTGTATTCTAATTGCATTGTCAATGATGTATTTTCCTCGCGCTTTCGATAAACACTTAATATTTTTTGCCGACTTATAATTTTCAAGGTCACTTCTAATTGTTTATATTGACATAATGAAGCAAGTAGATCTGCCTGTTAGGTTCGCTCGCCAAAATCAGTAATTTTCTATAAATAGATAGACTTCTTAAGATATTACAAAGGACATAAAATAAGGAAGACACGAAAGTTTCTATGAAAATTAAAAAAAAATGTATAAAAAATGCTGCCAAAGACTAGCTGTAATAAATTTAATGGGTCCTTTTTATATCATAAGTAATACACATCGAAGTGTGATCGGGTTAACTTTTATAATGTTTCATCATGGTTGCATTGGGACAGTTTATTAACAACACTAAAAGTGTCCGTGGACCGAATTTGTAGTAATTTATTTTTTATTCATTTAACACAGAAACAGCACTTTTACGGTTAAATTAAAAGAAACTTAACGGACTCTGTTTATGGAATGTTGATCAATCCTTATAGATGTTTAACACATCTATTTATGTGCCTAATCAATCATGTTTGATATATTGTAATAATTTATAATCGAACTAATTTTGTTAGTTGCCCTTGACCGAGCTTAGATGTGACTGTACCTGATATTAATTACATCTCTACAATTTTCAGTGCCCGTTGATTCTTAGGCACAAATTGGGTCTCAAAAATCCTATAACATCGGCTTTTTGCCGTGAAAATTCCTCCACTCATTTCGGAGATTAAGTTTTTCTTTTTTGTATAAGTAACGTATCAACAATCATATTTCTTAATCATGAATCTATGTGTAGTTTTGTTATCATATTATTATCTTTTTACATTTGTTTTAATGGAGAGGTTTGTTGTTGATTGTCATTTCAGCTAGTTTAAAATAATTAAGATAAAATTGTGTGAACTAAATCAGAAGTTTTTAATATTTTGTCTAATATCCTGGTCATTTTCGTACGAGCAAATTGAGTATCTTAACTATTTTTCTTATAACGGCATAATCTACTTTTGAAGCCTTGATTGCTCAAAAAACCTTTTTACATGTGATACAAGATTGACTGAGACCAAAAATAGGAATGTATCACTGTCAAAAAAAACTACGATATATTTTTATTTTTGTTTATAAAAGGGAAATAGAAATCATTATGTTAGTTACTAAATAACTTTCGATACAATACGATGCATTGCGTTCACTCGACGGAGCAAAATGACAATAAGCTTTCGCAAAATAACAGAGAGATATTTATTGAACTATTATTTCTGTTTGGATGCTCGCAGTAACTTTTAATAAAGTAGGTCTGTAGGAAGTAGGTTATGTACCGGGAACGCTTTGTTCGAAGTAGTTGGAACGTATTAACTGCATCGTTCATATGTGTCAATTGAATATATTGAAATCGCTAGAATCAATTACTAAACGTCGCTATTAGTTAAAAAAAAATTATAAAAAAACTTGGTATGTGCTTAATTAAAAAAAATAATCAAAATACGCGTTGACTCGTACTCCTCCAACCCCTTACTCGAATCAAACAAACGTTACATAGTCGAGCGTGACGACTCAGTCCCATTCAATAGAAGAACTCGTAGAATAAATTCGCACCAAAAGAATATGAAAAATGTGTTTTGTGTCCGTACCTACCCAGATCGTACCGTACCAATCGTCAGACTCTCAGAAAACAATCCATCTGCCTCAACACAAATCCATCAAGACTTATTGAATTGTAAAACTTGTTTGTGTAAACATATGTATATAAAATAATTTATAATGTCATATCATTACATGTATGACTTTTAAGCAATTGGATAGAATTTAATTTAGATGCCATGCTTCTACGCGAAATTTAAATATTTCACTTACATATTGTTTTATGACAAATTCGTTTCTATATAAACTATACACAGGATATAAAGTTATATATCTATATTTACAATTCATCAATATCCTTTTTGGTGAAACATTGAACTCGTACATTTGAACATTGTGAAAATAATATTCCAATACGGCGATATTAATGCATACTTTTATTGATTCTCTGGTGTTATTGATATAAGTACTTGTAATTGTTTTAATTTTCCTTATTGAAGTGAAGCTTCTTTAGGCGCATAGAGCAAAAAAATACGGATGAAACGCGTGAATAGCGTCACGAAGATGGGCAGCGTTTTTAATGCTAATTCGTTTGAAGGTTACGTAGTTTTTATTTACAAATAACATGCGGCATTTTAATTTGCTATACGTCATTTAATAATTTATTATATTATTTTTCATAAATTTCATATATTTCAAAAATTTACAAAAACCCGTGGCATTTTTGTTTACAATTCGTCATTTGAGATTCCTATAAATTATTTATATTAATTTTCGACACTTTTAATGTTTCAAGAACAATTAAATTCGTTAAATTCCTAACATATCTTCCTTTTTTAACCGATTTCAAAAAAAGGAGGAGGTTATCAATTCGTCTGTTTTTTTTTACGTTCCTCATATCTTCCGACTGGGTGGACTTGGACTTGAGTTTTTTTTTATATGAAAGGTGGTGCTCGTCATAGGGTCCCATTTTTTCTTAAACCTCTTCTGATGATGGCATTCATGAGAAAACCGGAAAAGTCTTAAATTTGCATAAGCATGTGCGCGACAAATGGACGAATAACTCAAGATCACGCCAACCGATTTCGATGATCCTTTTTTTGTTAGAAAGGGTATATTTCAAGGGATGTGATAGTTTGGTAGGTTCTGATGATGGAATCCATGACGAAGTGACGGAACTCTTCAATTCTTAGGAGCAAATCACGATACTCGGCAGTATCTTCTATAAGCTATCCAGATAGTTGAGTTGCCTACCGTAACTTCGGTATAGTTAAGTGCTAGTCCTCGTTAAATATGAAGATCAATGTAACTCCTCAACGGCTTACAGTAAGGGTGCGATTTTTGGCAAAATATACAACTGTCTCTAATCAAATGGTAATGACCTCGCGTTTGTTGCTGCATTGCAATATTTGAAAGGTGAATTATGTGTGAAGCGGTGGTAGCAGAGTCTGGGGGGAGGGGGAAATTTTGCGTGTTAGTGTTGTGTTCGGTCACCATATAAAAGACTGGTGATAGCGGGGTGGCAAAATCTGTAATGTATAAGGTTGCGGGTTCGATTCCGGGTGTGGCGATATTAATGTAAATTTAACTTTATAAAGTTGTTTCATTTAAACGGTGTTATCTCATATCAGCAACACGTTTTTAGGTGTACACATGTCGAGACAAATTTGTTAGTTTACTTCAGATTCACTAAAAATCAAAAAATAAATAAAAATTTTAACAAAAAAAAGGAACGCCTTATAACAAACTTACAAATATATTAATATGCTCTAAAAGTAATAAATAATTGCATATTCTTTTATAGTGTTCTTCGTATTGTTATATATATAGCTATAGGTGGTAACTATATAATATATACAATATACAAGTTATAGGTGGGAGACACGGGAGCTTCCAAGTGGACACGCGGGGAACATCAACCTCGGCTAACGCCGACTCCGAATATAAGAATACGAAGAACACTATAAAGGAATACGCAATTATTTTTTACTTTTTATAGCATATTAATATATTTGTAAGTTTGTTTTGAAGGCGGTTCTTTTTTTGTTAAAATTTTTATTTATCCCTCCCTAGAGATTCACGGAAATCTAAAGTTTTAGATTTGTATAAATATAAACAAGACTTAAAAAATAGTTTACTAAAGGAGTTTCACTTCTGACATTTGTACCTTGTACGCACACACTTTCCTTTTAATAGAACCAAAATGACAATCATTTTAAACTGAAACTAGTTGTTCACGATCCCGTGACAATTTACAGAAATAATACATTTATCTGATCGAATTATCACAACCATTCTTGAATTCAACTGGACACAACAAAAATATCAAAATCCAACCGTTTAGGCACCGGTTCACACACGTTATAGATATAAAGTTGTGTAAAATTCCAAATAAACATGAGTATTGACAACCATCTCCGTATGATTTACGATTCCTAAAATCAGACGTTGAAGTGTCGTCATCGTGTGACAGTTTGTAGGCCGTAAAGCATTTTACAACGAGCACAGGTGTGGATGGAACCACAGTCAGTCGTAAAAGCTATTTTATGTGGCACCATTTAAAATAAGACTGTAACTGTCTGTAAATTTGGATCAATGCAAAAGGTTTAGGAGATTGCAAATACATAAAACCAGTAGACTTACTATGTCAGTTAAAAATTGGCGATTTTCTGAAACTATTGGAATCTAATACTACAAATATACTTTTTTTTTGTCGCTGGGATATGCATTTACGCACCCCGACTAATGGGGCGGGAGTGTGAGACTCTGCGAGGGTACGCACTCGCAATACACACTAAAACTAAGCGGGTCCGCCATCAACCATGATTGGGGAGCCAGAGGTTCGTTGAGGCAATCCTCTCTGGCCCCTCGGCTGCAGTCTGCTCAGAGATATTCTCCACAGGGAGCATTTGTATACACCTCCGCCTCCTGTTTCCTGCATCCCTTCGACAGGGCTGGAGTGTTTCGGTGGCATTCACCCTCTCCCTTTGCCGTGCCTGCTTAAGCGAGATGACAGTCTCGCAACAAGACGCAACCGCTCTCCAGGCCTGCTCACTGACAAGTATTGCACCGACAATACTTGCCAGTGAGAAGTCGGTGCCGGTCAGCGATGTCATAATGAGTCGTTGAGGTTCCCAGACGGGACATTCTGCCACCGTGTGGTAGGCTGTGTCTCACGAGGCACCACACTCATGACATCTGGCCGACGGCTCACAGCCTACACTTCGGTACAGGTATTTGCCGAAGCATCCATGGCTGATAAGCACCTGTACCAACCTGTAGGAGAACGATCCGTGCTCTCTGCCCAGCGATTTGTCCAGAGGAGGGCAGATGGCCCTGCCCACTACTGTGGACCCGAGATCCTCCTTCCATCTTTGGGTCAAGGCTCTGTTAGCTAGAATCCTTTAGACCGTAATTTTTTTATGTATATCAAACGTAGTTTATATGTTCTTTATAAACTTACTCAAACACTGATTTCATAAAGATTTTTCATGATTTACATAGATAACTGATTTTGTACAAAAAACGATTCCACCAATCGATGTATGTATTGGATAGCATATGGCGTTTAAAGGTAGACCTTACTACGTGCCGGGTTTTCACTTAAATTACCTTATCAAAATGCTTCTTAGAATAACAACATATTATATTTCTATTTTGGGAAGAATATTTCTTTGGGCGCATGAGGGTAAAAATTTTACGGATGAAACGCGTAATTCGCGTCACGGAGACGTGCAGCGTTTTAAATGCTAATTCGCTTGAAGGTTAGGTTAGGTTTTAATATTTACTAATAACATTGGCATTTTAATTTGCCACTCGTCCTTTGATAATTTAATATATTATATTTCATAAAATATAGAATAAAAAAGGTTTATAAATTCTCTTTTTAAAATTTTAAAGTCAAAAACAAAATTTAATTAATAATTTTTAATATTGACAAAAACACGTGGCATTTTATTTACACTTCGTCATTTGAAATTTCAATAACTTATTTATATTTATTTTTCGACACTTTTAATGTTTTAATAACAATAAAATTCCTAATATATCTCTTCCTTTTTCACTCCCTCTAAATCTCGGAAATCTAAAGTATTAGATTTGTACAAATATAAACTTGTAATGCCATATTTTAAAGTGAAGAAGATTCAGAAATCATTTGTCGGGTTGGGCATACGCATTTTTAACAAGATACCCGAACCACTATTCCACATAGATTTAGGAAATATGTTAAAATCGTCTTATTACAAAAAGTATGTTATAATATTGAAAATTATTTAAGTGACAACTTTATTCCAGTAGCATATGAAAGCTAAACACATTCTAACGTACAGAAACTATGTTTAAAGGAGTAACCGTTGAATTTCTTGCCGGTTTCTTCTCAGCAGAATCAACTTTCAGAACCGGTGGTAGAATTGTTGCCATCGGGCAGACTTTTGACGATTCAAAAGAGCTTTTTGAGCCTACTTGAATAAAAAATATTTACTCTCTTAATAAACTTAATTTAGTTATACAAGGGATAATAAACTACTTATTTCTGTTTTAATTTCACAATTCACATATATTAACGTCATGACATGAGGATTATATGAGCCTAAAATATTGCATATTTATGTATCCGGATGCGCAAACCGGTCAATTTTGCATTTAGGTCATCGGGACATGGTCATCTGTGGCAAACGACCGCCGCTGAATTCATCTTTTTATGATAAATTAGTTCAACACCGTGTTCACAAAACATCGATACGAAAATAGATGGTTTAAATAAATAAATAAAGAAAGTATTTATGTGCACAAGTCAGAACAAGCTTTCCCCGCGTCAGTTGACTGAGTTATTAATTTTTTGAAAGGCTTAAAAAATCAGATCAAATCGAAGTAGTATAACTTTTTACATGCGCAAATACAAAATCCGTACAAATAAAAAAATTTTCAATTCCTACTATGACTTCACACTCTATATAGTATATTAACGGTAACTAATTATTTTTCATTTTTAAAAGTTAAGTAGATGATACAAGATTAAAAGAATTTTTTAAATTAACATTAAAAAATCTCTGTTAACCCAATTGTAATTATTTAAATATAATTAATAGTTGTATTTGCGATAAAATGTACTTTGCCCAATTTTTAAAAGTTTTTTGGTATGCGTTTTATTGTTATACTATCAGCGTGTCACATCTATATATATAATTCTTATTAAATATTTTAAACTGAAGCTTTCGTGGTTTATCGATGTATTTAAAAAAATATATTGTTTACGGATATATACAGCCAGATGGTTTTTCAAAGGGCCAGACTGGCTGTTCATGGAGGAGTGTTAGTGCCTATACTTATATATGGTACTGAAAGTTGGGTATTGCAGAAGAAGCATAAAAGTAAAATAATGGTGGTAGATATGACAGCGTTGAGAAGTATGAACGGATTGAAACTGAGTAACAAAGTAAGAAATAGTGTGATAAGAGAACGTTGTAAAAGAAGGTGTAGTGACTAAAATTGAGAAAGGTATGCTTTGATGGTTTGGGCACGAAGAGAGAATGAATGAAAGGAGACTGACAAGAAGGATTTATGAGTCAAGAGTAAATGGGAAAGTTGGAAGGGGAAGACCAATTTTTCTGGACAGGACATTATAAATAAGAGCCAGGTCAAAAGTACTCTAAGCCGACGAACTTATATGAAAGGTTTAATGAGAATGAAAAAAGCTAAGGAGATATGCAAGGGTTGTGGCAAATGGAAGGGCGTGGTCTCTGCTTACCCTATGGGAATGATACGTGATGCTGTATAATCGTAGTGATTATATGTGTTTTGACATTATTTGTTGATATTTCGGCACAAATCCATGGAGCAGAATCTTTCTACACTACGCCTAAAGAACACCGTGTCGACCAATCCAATTTACAGCAGTCTCGTTGCTACCATGGCCCATGCAATTGGGGCGAAATATCGACAAATAATCTCAAAACACATATAATTAGGGTATCTACCCGTAAATAATATATTTCTTAAATATAATTCTTATGTGCGTGTAATATATTGAAATTTTTGTGTCTTCTGGTGAAAACGAGAATAGAATAGATGGACTAATCGATTTGATAAATAATTATTGTACCCATATATCCACCGGATTATGAACTACGTAGGTGACACCGCCGGAAACAGCTATTATTATATATACTCCAATTTTATGTCGGTTAAAATACACATGATAACGAAATCTATATTGGTGAATATTTTGTGGCTTCATTTTTTTTAAAATTTATTTACAAAGTATTGAAATCCCTGACTGTGCTATATGTTTAAAATATTTAAACGAGACCCACTTCCGTCAGTAACAGTTACGGGTGAGAGTTCATACTGTCAATCATCTGTGGGCAAGGATTTTGCGGTTTAAATGAATGGTATGCTAGTAGCTCAGTTAACTTTTGTCCCTTGAAAATATACACATTAAATTGGTGTTATAAAACATAATTTAACATGATTTAAAACGTTATTCCATTTCTATAAAACTTGGTTGTTATTTATCGAACTTTTTTAGACTGCTGATACTCTGATGCTGCTGACTGCTGATTTGAATGAATTGAAAACGTAATAGTAATTCAAGTTGAAAAATATATATTGCTAGCTTCAAAGATCTACAACCGGGAAATATTACTAACCGAAATAATAATTTTTATTGAGTAATTATGTAATAACTTTATTAATTCTATATATATATAACATATTTTAAGGAATGCATACGAACAATTTCATCTTGTCTACAGGTCCAAAGGATAATAATTATTGATACTATGTACTCTTGCACCAGCTTTTAAAATTTTTCGCGAGATAACAATATGAATTCTTATAATTTATCTAAATGAAACTGCAAATTATTAACATTTAATTATCTTTGTTTCAGATTTTGGAATGACCCAAAGCAAAAGTCTCGTTTACCTACCACCGGGCGAGACGTCCAGGTAAAATGACTACATTATAAAATTATTTTTAAAAAAATCGTCAAGGTAGTTAACATTGAAATACTGAAGGATATCATATCCATTTTTAATCAAGATTTAAACTCATTGTGTGTAAGTACAATAAATTCGTAAATCATTCTCCGTAATTCCAAACTAAAATAATATGTTTCTCTGTCAGTGCAATTTAAAATTGTCATCTTTTAGCATTTTACTACAACATTTAATACAGACATTTCCTAACATAATAATGATTCCTGTCTTATTTAGGATGCTAGAATCAAGAGCTACACAACATAAAATAAAATGTATACAAATTACACATTACAATAGGAAACCTCGTTAGTTTAATGGATAGCCATTAGATTGTCAACTCTGAAGATAACCACGGAAAACTTGGGACTAAAACGACCAAAAAAATGTAATTTAAAACTAAATTTGTTGACAAACTCACTAAGAAACTCATTCAAAGCTCGAAGATTTTAATGTGGATTTAAACCAAACAAAACAACGTGTATAACACGTATCATATCACGCAATAATCGTGATTATGATGATCGCGAGGTCACATTTTAGCAAAGCATGGAGATCACTAGGTCCTGTTGCCTAATATAATCTAAATAAGCGGACACATAAATCAACATTTAATACAATTACTTGCGTCACATGTTAGCAACTATTAGTATAATGGCAAAATTGCGTGTCACGGCGAGTTTATACCAAATACAGAACTAAAGCTGTGAGCTACGAGTATTTAATTGTTGTAATACACTCAAAACTTTAATCAGCTAAATCGTTTGTGTATTAACTAAATGAATTTGCGAAAATGAAAGATATAAATTATATTTCAACTATTAATAACCGTGTTCTTTAAAATGGCTGTTAATACATTCTCTGTTTTATTTACAACTTTAATTTTCTTTTGATATTATTGTTTGATTATTGTTAGTTGATTTCAAATTAAATCGTAAATTCATTTGCTAATTTACTAAATAGTTTTTTCTGTTTGTGTGCATCTATGTTTAGCTATCGGTTTTAAATTATTTTTTTGGAATTCACATCATTTTTCTTTCTTTCATATGGATATTAACAAAATTCACACTTGTAATATAATGCCTATTATTGTATACCTATTTAATTATTAGCGAACATTCTAAACGCATATTATATGGGATTTGATGCGCTTTGCCTATTGGTGTTTGTATGAATATCTACGTCATCGAGAATATTAATGCATCTCCAATCCCAGGGAAATTTCTTTATATTTCTAGGCTTTTTGTAGTATTTTTATTTAAAACTTTAACAGTCGAAGCATATTGATTGTAAATTAACAAAGTACAAAGATTATGATATCTGGAAATGAACAGAAATTCTAAATACATCGATTCCGGTCACAGCCGCATCGTACGACTAGAAATAAAATAATCGTTATCATGGATAAATACTTTTCATAATACATACAAACTTGAAAGCGTTGTAAAATGTATTTTTTTTGACAAATGTCATTTAAACCCTAATATGCAATTCGCGTAATTTTCTTTGCTGTAATGTTGTAAATTTTGCATTGTATGTTTATTCAATTGAGCGGTATATAGGGAGAGTATAGACTGATAGTAGGAATTGAATATATTAAGAAGAATCAAATTGTATTGAGGTCAACTCTTTAATCGCTCGACATTAGAATATACCGATAAGTAAAAGATATAGTTTAAATACACCGTATCGACAATGAAAAATTCCCCCGCGGTAATCTATCAAGCTCTACGGAATTCATTGCTGATTAAACTGCTAAATTGCAGCTTTTATCTAACAGAGGAATGCTTCAAAGTAGATTGATGAGATAATGTTGCAGTTGTAACTTCATTTACCATTAATAGTATCGAAGATTCTTGAATAGCTATGGAGAGACGGTGTTAAATTTTTGAATCGTGTGGTATTACAATACTAAAGAGAACCTACACTAGAATAGACTAGAAACTTCCTTTTGTTTGCTATTAGCAGTTTCTGTATAAAATACCACCTTTGGCAAGTGCAAATGAATGTGTTTGTTAATTTTTTTCAATCTTTATGTTCAGATTAACCAATCGCATGCAATAATTTTTTGTTACGAAATTTTACGTGCTTTGCTAGACGGGTTTGGAATAAACTGTCACGTAACAATAAAAAAAAATTTAGACTAGTTATTTTCTAAATAATATAAGAAATTGTTGAAAAAAATATCGTATCTGCGGGAGATAAATGCGAGACCCGTAAAATTAAGTCGAAGGCACGCTCAATTTGACTCGCTGCAAGGTCTGTCATAATAAGATAGGCTGCCTTTATCCTAGTTAGTACAAAAATAAAGGAAACGAGGAAAAAGGTCATGTCTTAACGTAAACGAATGGTATATTTTTTTCCAGAGCGTGGGCGTGAGATGGCACGCGCGGGCATGCTGCACAGGGGAGGAAAAAATGGAGCTGAGTAAGTGTCCCTAGCAATGCCATAAACTTCGCCTAGTTTAAAGCATTTGACCAATTAACTTTGTCGCTCCGTGTTGAATTAATTTTAGATATTTTTTTATTCCACCGTCTCAAAATATCAGAATATATCATATTTCTTAATAATTACAAATTAAAAAGCCAACGATTACTATTACTTACGCAAACCGAATATACTAGTCATGATAAAAAAATGCCACTCTCATGAAGAGTATTTTCATTATGAATATGACTCTTAACTGGTTAAATTCTATATTTACCGGATCGGAACGTTTCTAACAACAAAGAATTATCTTAAAACAATCATCTTTCTCTTTCTATGAATGTGATTATATATTTTGAAACATTCATATATTATTTACTTTGCATTTCGGTCCAACCGATGGACGTCCACTGCTGGACAGGTCTCACGTAATAACGTCCACAAGGCTCGATCTTGCGCCGCCTGGCTCCAACGACTACCGGTGACCCTCTTTTTATCATCGGTCCACCTTGTGGGGGTCTGCCTACACTGCGCCGTCCGGTGCGGGGTCGCCACTCCAGCAGCTTCGGCCCCCAACGTCCATCGGTCCTGCGGACTATGTGCCCCGCCCATTGCCACTTCAGGTTCGCGATTCGTAGGACTATGTCGGTGACTCTGGTTCTACTACGGATCTCTTCATTTCTGATTCGATCACATAGAGAAACTCCGAGCATAGCCATCACACGCTGAGTGACTCTGAGCTTCCGCTTGAGGTCCATAGGCAGCGACCACGTCTCAGAACCGTAGGTGCAATTACTTTGCATTTCACAGCTGATTAAACAAAGCCTAAAACTTTGTACTTGAATCCGTACTTAGTGATTAATTTAGCATAATTTCAGGTCAATCACAGATAGTTTAACGGCCTCGTTGGCGCAGTGGTTACTTGCCTTGCTAGCAGAGGCTCCGGGATCGAACCGGTAGGGTGAATTTAGAAAATTGTATTTTCTAATTTGTCTGGTGGGAGGCTTCGGCCGTGGCTAGTTACCACTCTACCAAGCAAAGATGTAACGACAAAACAAAGAGATTTGTGTTCCGGTACGATGCTGTGTATAAACCGTAAGGGGTATATCGCCTCATACCCAGCGTGCTTCCATTTTAGACTCTATCATCACTTACCATCAGGTGAGATCACAGTCAAGCGCTAAACGGCCAGCTAAAAATAAATAATAAAAACTTTTTAGATCTCGTGATATGTGAGTAAATTTAGCTGGATAAACCATTATTACCTTTGGGACACGTCCGTTAAATAGTTTCAAAGTCTAGAACGGACATAGACGGAAATAATTTTTGTGTTTATTTAGATAGATTTCAGATAATTCATTGTAAGTTAAAAGTAAAGTAATGGGAAAGGTTAAAACGTGTATTTCTGATGTAAAAAGACAGTCCTCAAAACTGGTATTTTGTCCATTTGTATCCAAATATTTTATTAAGTAATCTGATTAGTGATAAGACCGCTTTTTTATATTTTTCTTTTTTTATATCTTGTAACTTATTTATACTTTTGTAACTAATTATAAGGTCTTTACTAAACAGTAATGAATATTTAAATAACTAGAAATATTAATAAACGTATCTACGTACAGATAATATTAAAACATTTTACTATATTGCAATTCACATTTTCCGTGACTGAAATACACTTACACCGACGAGACGTGGAAGGGACAAAACTGCCCTTATCATAAAGTACTTGAGCGTTCATAGCATTAAGGGAGGGCGGAGGGGTTTACATCGAAGAGTGGCAGGTGCAAGCCTGATAGAGCTATTACTTATTTTAATATTTTTAATGCCTCCCAGGAGCAGATGGCTTTTTCCATCGACAAATGAAAATATATTCTTTTTATCTCGTAAACAGATTAAAAAATTTCTCTTAACCTTCTACTTTGCGTACACAGGTTTATTAATAAAATAGAGGAGCTATTCGAACCGCGCAGTTCCCAATAGTTTCCGTTCTTAGTGAACGTCTACTTTGCGAAAGGTATCGCTTTTCTAAATTTCAAGTAAATCTCTGATGGTTTGAAGATATTGTATTGAAAGAGTGTGTGCATTTAGTGTTCTAAAATCATCTTCGTAATATTGCCCTCTGAAGAAACCGTTGTAAGACTCGTCAGTTGGATGGCTTTAAAGTATTTTAGATCAAAATCCATGAATTCCTCTTTAATGAATACGTCTGCGATAAAAAAAAATGTACATAAAAGTGAATTCCTGCATAATTTAACTGCATGAACCTTTAGTTTTTTCTAATAGTAGGGTTTCATGGTAAATATAAAATTAGCAAATCAGAGATCATAAACATTGGTCCAACCATTCTTATTTATAACAGGTGAGTATTTATCATGTAATATATAAAAATCCCGTATATTTTTCTATTCATACAAACTTCGAAAGAACAGACAGAAAATGGAGTGTCTCCTTTCTGTACAAATCAATTGCAAGATTTAAAGTTTTCTTTTAGTGTGTACGTCTTGGTATTTTATGTAATAAAAACTTTACCCCATCGATATCCTCTCTAGTATTTGCGGAGTACATTTAAAGCAGCAAGCTATTCGTGTTGTCTAACTGTAAAGTTTGTAGACTTCACCCCGGGGAATTGATACTTCATATAAAGCTACTAGCTACAATTTATAGAAGATAATAATCTTATTAGGAGGTCATAAGGTGGCAGCATTTAAAAATAATATTTATTAATTTAAATATTTTTAAAACATCATAAACCGATCGACTTTATTTCTACGACGTAAACACTGATCATTCTGTTTCTCCTTTTGATATTGTTTATTATGTGTTAACATCAGAAATGGCAGACTTTTGCTAGCGAAGATGTTGAAGCTCAAAGTATTATTTCTTATTAGTATATAACACGAAAGAGCAGAAAATTTACGCGTATACATATATTAAGCAAAATTACAAGTAATGACTTAATACCCTTTTAATAAAATAATTTTAATTCTATTTAAAAGTAAATTTTTAGCACCAATACTTGATAGTATCAATACTGTAATAATGATAAAGTAATTTATTGCTATCGAAATTATTATAAAGAAAAATAAAACAAAGAACTTTACAACAATAGAGAAAAATAAAGGAAACTCAGCTAAATGGTGAGACATATACACAGATCTGATGTTCAGCTTGCTCCTTATATTTGTACCATCGTTGAATAGCACACACTTTAAAAACAAAAAAAAGGAAAACTTGCAGCAGGTTGTAAATAAAAGTTCTAAAGCCGAGTCGTAATCAAAAAAGAAGTCAAGTCATAAATCATAAAAATAAAACAATGCATTAAATGTCGGTATCTATCAGAAACCTTATCGATGTTTTACGTCACTAGTTCGCTGCAACTTTATAAATGTCTGGAATACTCACGCCGTGTGTCCAACCACCCCTGACCCCGCTTTGGCGATTTCTCACCTCTCCTAAACCCCCTTCACCAACTTTAAATTGTCAGCTAGAAGTTAGCTTGCCACTTAAATGAGCTTTATTTGTTCACTCCCACTTGAGACTTCTATTTTTGTAAGTAATAAAACAGTATATTAAGATATACAGCAGCCATAATATTTACATCATATAACGCAACTTATAACCTAGTCCACGACCTCATTTGCTAACTTGCAATTATTTTTCATCACATACTAGTTTTACTACTGCCTCGTTGGTCTAGTGGTTGGTATATTCGACTACAGACATGAGGTCCTGGGTCCTGGGTCGGGCCAATTTATAATCAATTTAAAGTTTTATATTAAGATTTTCTCAATATTTGCACGAAGTTGGGAAGTTGGCGGTGTGCTCCACCCCCGTGCCTCAAGGAACACGTTAAGCCGTCGGTCCTGCGCCTGATATCTTTCCGATCGTATCGGTTCCCGTCACATTGGATTATGAGACTGAAGGAATAGTGAATGTACTTGTGTACTATGCCTGCCAATCCGCAATGAAGCACTGTATCCAGCAGTCGTTAATGGACTGCTACTTACCTTTTACCTTTTTTTACTACTTCGAATGCTTTCAAGTCTTTAATTCGAAAAAGTATGGTTAATAAGCAATATTTTGATGTTGTGAATATAAATCGTTTGAATAACTATCGCGAAATATTGTTTCGTACGAAATAAAATACGTAATAATATATATTTACTATTTCTTTCTGTTAATAAATAAGGAATAGCTCCTAGTAATAGAAAAACAATAATGTACTTGTTGTGCTGCGAATTGTAATATGAAATATCGTTATAAAAATCGAGAAACTATCGCTTCCGATGCTGTTGTCAATAATTATACACGTTTATACAAAATAACAAACGAGTAAGACCAGCCACAAAAAATATTTTAATAATTTTCCAATAAAAAAAGTTAATATTATTTTGAATAACATAACTTTCTACGACGGAAAGGCCCGTCAAAATCAGCCGAGTCGTTTCGAATATTATGCTTAACAAAGACAAACAAAAATAAAAACATTTACGTTTTTCATTATAAGCATCATATGAATATTTAAATCAATTTTATCTATCTATGTATCCATAAACGAAAAAAGCACCACAAGATCTTCCATAACTACATGGATAGATTGACTGTAAATCTTGTAACTGCCTCAGTTCGCGATATATAAGGTCACAAAGAACTGATTTATTGATGTACTCACGGGATCGGAAACTACGCAGCTGGGCAGGCACCGCTTACCACAGTTAGTATATTTATATAACAAAAACAATAACACACAACATGGGATCGTTTTATTCGCTTGATTGAACCTTGAAATTTTCCAGCGCCATGCAGACACTCACTAAGTACGGATTTCCCCATATCTCATGGAATCAGGAACAGCTAGTTTATTTATATGTAACACTCTACTTCCGATGCTTCGTCACCACGAAAACTTTGTGAAAAATTGAGATGAATATTATATATACATAGATATATATGAGTTGTATCACAACGCGTACTGTCGAGGGGTTGCAATATTTTAATAACAAATGAAGGCAGTGGGGATAAGGCGGATATTTTGGCAATATTCTGCCAATGAGGGCGTCTTGTGAGAAAGCATCATAATACATCTATATATTATGCTATATGTGCTTGTACATATAGTATAAGATATAGCGTGTGGGGAGATGATATTTCATTTTATTTACGATGGTAATTTGTCATATTCAATGGCGTGTTGTTTGCACATATCACTTTATATGCATATGTAACATATCAGACACAGTAGACCTAATATCACCATACACACTAAAACCGGTGACGTCCAAACCCGGCAATCAAAACTTTGTTCGAACTTAAGACCTTATGTCGGAAGTGAAAATTTATCAAAACAAATTTAATTGCACGTAATAAAATTATTTTTTGTTCTATATTCACAATTCATAAAATAACATACACACTAAATGTTACTGTGTATACAATTATCATTGTGTATAAATTATTGTTAATAATGCTATATTGATTCATTAAAACATCTATAATACTCTCGTTTCTCTAGTCTAGATGAAAGCCGACTTCACTTGAATGAGAGTTACATATATAAACGTTTCAGCTCAGTCACATTGAATACCCACAAAATATAGTGCGAGTTTCGATTTCCATATAATATTGACAAAACGGCAGGAGAGTGAGTTCAAGCTTTCGATATCAACGACTAAATATGTTTTTATTTAAAGCTGGGAACGTTTAGGCCCAACCCGGTCTAAATGGCCGACAACTTACTCCGAAGGTGGCTTGCCCAGAGCACCTAGTAAGCCACCAACCACCTCGCAGGACCTATCCTTGTTGGGGAACGGACCCCGCATCCGTTGCCCAAAGGTCACCTCTTAGGCGTTCGTGCTCGCCTTCTTCTCGACCTTCTCCTACGAACGTTCGAAATTCTACCCCGATGACCGCGACGAGCGCCGCACGCCTAGCAGCCCATGCTGAGTCACACCCCGAGCGTGTGTTGGGCCGTGTCGACGCCGACATTTTTTCAGACAGGAAAATTGTCATAGAGACCTATTGTGGGCTATGAGGAGCATCGGCTCCTCCGCGTCGCCTTGTGACGGGGCCGCGGGAAGGGCACGGCAATGCTCGATTGCAACGACCGGCCGGCAATGCCTGTTGATATAAGAGCCCTCTTTATTTTATTTGTTCCTTGCTTTAGTAGGATGGCATCTCTGGAGAACCCGGCATGCCGTCCACAATCTTAGGGACCTCGCTAACGGCGTCCTTGACTAACCAAACGTTGAACGAATGCCATTAACACAGAGTTTCACTTTGATTTTATTGTACCAATTTTGATGTTTTTTTTCTTTTAATTTGTATTCTTCCAACTTAAATTAGGATAGGTTTTATTTTAATATATAATCAAATTATTTATTATTGGACTTTATTGCACACATAAATACACAATTTTTTTTTTAAACGAACAATATTCGACAAATGGTGAGCAAAGGCGGTATTACTGCTGGAAGCAAATTCTTTTTTTGAAAATCTTTTCTAAACAAAGATATCGTTTTGAGTTTTGGTGTCAATACATAAGCAAAGGCGTCGCGTTTATCCCACGTTTAAGTGTACCTAGATATAACATTGCACAGATCAGCTAGTAAAATTGTATGTAAACCCTGTCAAGCCTATGGTATCGGACTGTTCCTTAAACGCAAGTAATTCAGGTCAGTTATGACGATTTGCTTAGATGTGGATCGGTGTCCCGTGAAAGTTTCCGCAGATGTACTCTGCGAACCTGTTACCGGAACAGATCAAAGGTGGGCTTTAATAAAAACCCTTAAAATCGACCACTCGACCCCATAGATAAGCGTCGTACATGTCAAGTAAGTGGTAAGGAGATTACGTCTCAATGTTTTGATATGTTTACCTAAATCTTATTTAAACGTATAATATATTCTTGTTGCTGAATACTGATTTCTCTCGTCGTTTTACTCTCATTTCATGCGACTATACGTCGTTTCGTATCATGTGAAGGTTTTCTCAATATACATGTTTTTTTCCATCACAAACTTCATCATCAAATGTTGGTGCCCGCTGAAACAGCAGATGGCCTTTTATTATTGAATATCTTTTGTAGGCGATATTAAGCTACCTTAAATCACTGTTTTACTTTATTATTCATTTCTGAACTAAAATTTAATCGAACGTTATATGAACTTTTAATTAAAAATTATTTTGGGACTACTGTCCACTGGCCCGATAATTCCCAATGTAACCACAAAATGTATTCAAAATGTGTTAATTGAATTAAAAATGAATTACAAGTTTACATTCAGCGACAGAAATTTATTAAAATTATAAATAAAGACACTAAAAGACTTTGTTGGTAAAAGAAACCAGTACATTCTTACGATAGGGCAAAATTTTTCCAATACATTGTCCGCTATTTCACTATAAAAGTAAATAAAGCACGAATTGGATCTATTTCACCCATTTGCTTAGGATTCCATGTTATACTGCTCTAACTAACACTGTTAATCGTAAATGAAAGTGAAACGATAATGTTCAGGTTACTTTTGCTACATACTTAAAATATAGTGAACAAATTATGGTTATAAAATTAAAAATTGTCGATTTTTGTTAAATAGATAAATAACAAAATAGAATTTTCCGGACCCAGAAAATAAACCAGCAAGACCGTGGAAAATAATTAAATGCAAGTAAATATCATTAAGTGCATAATTCTAAAGATGGAGTTTCCAAAAAATAATTTTGACACTTTCACTTTTTTAAAAAATAACAATGTTCAATAACAAAATTAATTATTTTTGTTATTATAACTGCCATCCGTCGCTTCAAATTATTACATTCAACACAAATCGTTTATATCGAATGGATGGGTACACAGAAGGATAAAGTTATTTCAATTTCAATTTCACGTAAAACCATCTAATTTGAATATTCATATTTTCATCAAACTTGATTTGCAAGATAAAATTTTACATAGAAATGAAATCCTATAATAAATATCCAGAGTTAGAGGGAATCAAGATGGGCCTTTCAATTTTGCCGATTGCATACTGTGTAATTTCCGATGTCTGATGGCAATTTATGTTAACGTATACTCAAGCAGTTACGCATATAGGTATCTACTGTGTAATATACATACTGCGGAATGGCCGTTTTATTCATTTTACTTTCCAATTTCATCTAAGTTACCATTTTTAACATGAAAATGGCTTATTTCAATAGGAATTAAAATATTCATCCTCTCGCTTTATATATGATTGTTAATAAAATACTATTTTTGTTGATCTATTCAACCAATTGCAATTTTTATTGAACGGCATATTTAGCGGAACATAAAAAAAATAAAGGTTTAATATGAGTATCATAACCTTGTATGGTACAGATAAATATTTTTGTTGTTCCGCTAAATATGCCGGTGTGTATATTTATCATTTAAAACTAATAGTGGATGGCACTTGAAAAGAAATATTGAAATTCGATTAATTTTAAAAAGAACCGTATATTAAATGATTGACATCAGATCCTCCTTAATCCTTTACTACTAATAAAAAAAAATCAATAAACTTGAGTCGATGAATAAAAAGTATATTTAACATTAAACAATTTGAATAAGATATACAACGAAATATAATCTGCTATTAGTTCACGCTACCCCAAGCATTAACAAACTAATAGTAGAAGAAATTGAAATATAGAGCCTTGCTATAGTTGATAGAAAAGGACAACAAGAGCAAATCCACCTAACAAGGGATAGATCAATTTGTCTAGGATCTCATGTTATCCTCTTTACCGAACGATCTTATTCAATCAAAGTTGCAAACTTAACCGCGACGTCTGCGTGTTACATAAGAGGTGAAATAATTCAAATACTACAATTGTATTATATTTGCGGTGAAATTAATGATTTTTTAGTAAAGTTTAGTTCGTACTTGATTTCGATGTCACCTGCTGATAATATAATGGCGCCATGGATCATTTATCCTATTGTAAATTCCGCATATTAACAAGCGAGCACAATTTCCTGATTTTGTTTTGCCGGCAATAAAACCCCTAATAACGACATGACCCTATTACATTACACAAGCAGTGCCGAAGAATTTATATGTCCTCACTCTTGAATAATGATTTGCCTTCCATACTACCTGTCATCATTATAAAATGCATGACGTCATATAAAGCAGACTATACCAAAATTCATAAAATTATATCAAGCAGTATAAGTGTTACAGGCACGGGTACTTTTTGTTTTAAAATATGAGAAAGAATTCGTCTATTTGACTTAGTGAATAACGAATATATATTTTATTGTGTGGTGTACATTGAACAATTCAGTTTAGATGGTGTTGTCTGTAAAAATACGAATACATAGCTAAGTTTCCCAGCAGGAAATTTGTAGAAACCGTAAATTATCATCTCAGACTTACAATTTACAATATAAAATTTGTTAGTATATGGTTTCCATACTAAGATTCCCTGTATCGCGTAAACTACTTATGAAAATAATTCATCAGATGAGTTCAGTTACTCGTACGCATTAAGCGGCCTTATTGATCTAGTGGTCAGCATGTTTGACTACTAACATGTTTGGTTTGAGTCCCAGACTCGAACCAACTACTACTCGTCGGGCCAACTCAATCAATCAATATTGAGTTTTGTATTAAGATTTTCTTAATATTTGCCCGAAGTTGGGAAGCTGGCAGTGTGATCCACTCCCGTGCCTCAGAGAGCACGTCAAGCTGTCGGTCTTGTGCCTGATCTCTCTTCGGTCGTGTGGGATTGCCGTCACATCGGACTATTAGATTGAAGGAACTTGCGTACTATGCCTGCCAATCCACACAGGAGCAGCGAGGTAGATCTGTGCTCTAAAAACCCTCTGTTCTATGAGTGAGGAGGCCTGTGCCCAGCAGTGAGACGTTAATGGGCTGCTACTTACTAATTTTTATTAAAAAATACATGTCTATTACGAGGAATATAAAGTTTGTAAATAAAATATTAACGAGCGGTATATGCTAGATATATATAATAATTCGAAAAGACATAATTACAGCTAGGCAAGGTAATATAACCTTGTTTTGATTGCATAGCATCTGTCCAAATATTGTCGTGTAAACAAAACCATACAATGTAAATGGGAAAAACTCATATGTTGCTATAAAAGCCAACCCTCTAGCACGGTTTGTTCATTTTTAGGGCGTGATATGATTTACTAGCTGTTTCCTCAATCAGAAAAGTGTTCGAAGCAATACATGTAATTTGTATATTATCTCACTGTAATAGTTAATATGACGAAATAAATTAGATATATTGTGTTGGCAGTATTGACAATCGTAAGCTTGGCAAAAGTTATACAATTTGAAAATTGTAATTGTCTATAAAGTAAATATTGCAATATTTTAATGTAACATTTTGTTTATTATGTTTTAAAAAATTACAACAATACAAAACTATTGGCAAACATAATTGATAAATGTTAAAAAAAGTTTAAAAATGACATTTATACATATAAGTTTTATATTCTACTTTTGTTGCTATTCATTAGTATATATGGTAGCGAGGATAAATTCGTAAAAGCGAAAGGAAGATATGTTAGGATTTTAATTACTTATTTGTCATTAAAATATTAAGTGTCAAAAATAATTTATAATTTATTGAAATCGCAAATGACGAGTGGCAAATAAAAATGGCACGTTTTATTTCTAAACATTAAAACGACCTAACCTTTAAAGGAATTCCATAAAAACGCTGCACATCTTCGTGACGATAATCACGCGTTTCATTCGTAAAAACATTTACCCTCATGAGCCTACAGAAGTTTCACTTTAAAAATTTTGCATGACCAAAAGCTCTATTTCGTATTGTCATTTTAAAAGATTTTTTTAAAACAACAACATATACAAAAACAGGCAATTTATTAAGAACGTATTTGGTTGGTTTTAGCTACGCATAGCCTTAAAACTTCACCCCTTGTCAATTTCCATAATGGACCGGGCTGACCAGACACATTACATTATACCTGAAAACCTTTAATATCGCTGACACAAAGGTTAAAGAGCCCCGAGGCATAAATGATCCGTGTATCCGATTGGAAAGTGATTTAATATTATGAATGGATATTGATTTGCCCAAAATACCTGCGACCTAAGTTCACGAATAAATATTTTCAACGTGTTTTGATTACGCACAAATTAAATTTGTTAAACGTGTTAAACGACAAAACTGGCTGTGTATTGAAACTTTCCACATTCCAACTCTTTCTGATTGTCTTATTATAAGTAGGTATACTATACGAGTAAGTTTAATTATTAATTTCAAATAAAAAAAGAGGAACCCTCGTAACATTAGATTTTAAGCTTTTCTTGAGTACCATCATCAGACGTATATTAGAATCAGAGTGTGGAAAAAAAAATATAATTTGACGATTCAAAAATGTCTACTTGATTGAAGATTTAATTCAGTCATCAGTGTATACTTGACATTTAGTAAATTTGCGTAGAATTATATAGCTGTCCAATTAACACAATACGACTAATTAATTAAAGTATTGCATGCATAAATATTTTTTAAACTGTAATTCATCATCTAAAGAGAATCATCTAATTTTCCATTAACTATAAGACATATTAAACTTTGTTCGAATTTTTTGGAAATGGAATTTTTAATATACAATACCTAGAAATATTCTCTATTATCGTTCAAGTTAATATTAACAAAATATACAGACTTTAACTCTACAAATATTTAGAGAATACTAATTTTAAAATTAGTTTAAAACAATATATTGCTATGATTAAATCTTTCTGCTAATTTCAATGTTACAAATAATATTTAGTTGTATACAATGCTTTTAATCAGGTTTAATTTAATTTACATCGATACCACGTAATCCTATTTATGCCTTATAATGCATATAGAGCTTTTTTTGTCATTTTGTAACATATAACATAATTTTGACCTGACTAATATTATAAAGAGAAAACATTTGTGTTTTCGTATGTAATTATCTATATATCTTTGTAAAGTTTTCACACAACTACTAGACCGATTTAAATTTTTTTTTACCATTACGAAACTGCATTTTCTCTGAGCGACATAAGCTATATTACTTTCTCAAAAAAATATCGGTCCGTAATAAAAATGCATTAATTTAACCCAAGGTGTAAAGAATCTGTCTGACTGAAAAAAACTGTTTGACTATATTATAGAAGGTATTAATATTTACAAAAAAAGTCCTTGAATGTAAAAAGTAGTTATACTATTATAACTACTTTTTACATTTTAAAAATAATAAAAGTGCCCACAATCATTAAAACATTTTATTCATACCTTTGTATCCTATTAAATTTAAATAAGGACCGTTTTAACTATCTCAATAGCTCTAAAATTCTTTTTAAATTATTAAAATCGAACATTCCATTCAAAAGATATAACGAATTTATAAATATCTATCTAAAGAAAATTGTAGCGACCCTTATAAATGGGCCTGCGACTGGTGAGTTCATATTCCAAGGATACCAATGATACCCACCTATATAATTGTATTATTTTATTTTTATCAAGCTAAAAGTTACTGCAGTTATTTAAATAATTCTTTCTTTACCTCCTTGCAATCAAGAATTTTTCAATACCTGTAGAGTATTTTTAAATTGACTAATGTCGGACATTCTACGTAAAAGATGCTATGAATTATAAATGTATTAATTAGATATATATTCGTTTTAAAGTATAATCTTTATATTGAATGTGTGTATCTAATAATCTGAAAGGACGTAATTAAAATCTGAGTGGATTAAAAAATTTCTGTTAACGAAAATTAATCTATTGTCCCACTCAGTAGACTTTTTACTACCATTAGATCGGTATATACGCAGGTGAAACGGCGGGGCATTACTAGTATATAAAATAGTTAAAGAAAAGTTTTATATACTCCAAATAAGAAATCCTCTCCAAAAAGTAGCGCTTTTCGTTGTATTTTTCCACTACCAGGATAAGGTTTCCTCAAGATTTTCTTCAACAAAAAAAAAAATGTCTTGAAAAGAACAATCAAGCACGCAAGTTTGTTTTTATGAAGATAATGTTAGTGGTACCTGCTCCACTTCGCCAGAATGCTATTAGGCTAAACGCGACATTAATAATTGCTTATCAAATAAGTCTTGTCTTCATTAAATGTACACTATGAATATAAGTATCGATTGTAAAAATATAATAACAAGTGAGGTCGGAGCGCGTCGCTGTTCGTAGCGAAAGTGAAGGTTTCCCCCCATTCCCTCCTCGAGCGCCAGACTTAGCCGCAGACATCGGCGAAAGTTCGGGAGGGTGTTCTTAGTGAATACCTACAGCTACAAAATGGATTGTGTTGCAGAACTCAATGAACCGAAAGATATATTGATGTTGAATTTGTAAAAACTTGAATCTTTTAATTCGAATTCAAATTCAAAATATCTTAATTCAAGTATGCCTTTACAGCACGTACGTCTGATGATGGTATCAAAGAACGACCTAAAACTTTCCTTTTTTTTCTAACAGGTTAGCGCTTGACTGTGATCTCACCTAATGGTAAGTGATGATACAGTCTAGGATGGCAACGCGCTAATCTGGTACATCTTATAGTTTCTACATAGTGTCGTACCAGAACATAAATCTCTTTATTTGTCGGTACGTCTTTGCTGGTAGGGTGGTAACTAAGCGCAGCCGAGGCCTCCCACCAGTCCAGACCCAGACAAATTAGAAAATACAATTTATTAAAATTCACCAATCCGGCGATCAAATCCGGGACCTCTGCTAGCAAAGCGAGTACTCGCACCACTGCGCCAGCGAGACCGTCAAATCTAAATTTACAAGGGCTCCTTCACGCTCTCTCCTGAGAAAAGCCCACAAGAAACTCAGTTGGGTATATTTTTTTACCATCATCATTACAACATTATACTTGTTTATTAAGTTATATAAATTCTTGCAAATTATAATAAGATATTTCAATCAATTTTCTTTTAACATAAACTTATCTAGTCGATTTCTGGTACAGATAAATAAAAAATGTTTTTTTTTATTATTGCTGACAGTTTAGCGCTTGACTATGATCTCACCTGATGAGAAGTGATGATACAGTCTAATATGGAAGCGCGCTAAATGAAAGCGATATACACTTTCCACTTCCCATGATCCTTGCATATCTTCTTCTTTCATTCTCATTAAATCTTTCCTACAAGTTCGTCAGTTTAGAGTACTCTTGACCTGGCCATTATATAAAATATCTAGGATTTGGTCCAGGAACGTTCGCCTTGGTTGTCCCCTTCCAACTTTCCCATTCACTCTGGACTCATAAATCCTTTTTGTCAGTCTCCTTTCATTCGTTCTCTCTACGTGCCCAAACCATCTAAGCATACATTTCTTAATTTTAGTCACTACATCTTATTTTATACTACAACATTCTCTTATCAAACTATCAACGTATCTTTTAATTGAACTCTAACGCGCATATGCACAAATAAACAAACTACAATGCCATTAAAACGATTTTACAAACTACAACTTTCATAGTCTCAATAAATCATTAAATGTATACACAAATCAATTCCGAATTAAATTGCTAGTACCTGATAAAAAATTCATGCAAATTTGTCTGCAAAATGCATTGTCCATTTTAAACTTTATTAATTGAAGTGCAGACAAAAATGGTTTTTAACCTAAAATTCGGAAAAATAACATCATTGTTCCATTGTTAGCACATGTAGCATTTTAAGCAAGTTACGCCTGTGTGAGTGGTCATAGACTTGCGGCATAATTTAAGCTCCCTCCCTAACGAGCTAGCACTCAAGTGGAGGCTTCCTCTCGTTTATTGCACTACTCTTAGGCTAGATATGGTTGGATTGCGAGCTTATTGTATGCGAATGTATAATGTGAATTTTGAAAAATTAACCTTTAATATATTAAAAATAAGTTTTTTATATCTAGATCGAGGTACGACTAAGGTCTAGTTTAACAACCCAATCATTGGACTGATATTCTTACTAAAATTTATTAAGGCTACGAGTAATAAAGGTAGATCGGTCTCCAAATCCTATACCACAAGATTGTTTTATAGATTGAATTGTTTTCATGTTAATTCTTATCTAGTTTTTAATAGTATATGCAATAGAATAATTAAAACATAATTGTCTCGATCCTTTCCTTTACGTAATTAAAATCATTTTGCGTCAAAGCAACATATGGCTCAAACGGTCTATATATAAAAAGTTGTAAGTATGTTAGTAACAACTTCAGTTAAAAAACCAAAAATAAATTAGAGAATTAAAAGACAAGCTATTTGTATACGTGATATGACGAAAGCTTTATGCCAATCTGTACTAAAAAAACAACAACCGCCTCATTGGTCTAGTGGTTAGCATGTTCGACTACAGACATGAGGTCCTGGGTTCGAGTCCCGGGTCGGGCCAATTCAAACATCAATATTGAATTTTCTATTAAGATTTTCTCAATATTTACCCGAAGTTGGGAAGTTGGCGGTGTGATCCACCCCCGTGCCTCGGAGAGCACGTTAAGCCGTCGGTTCAGCGCCTGATCTCTCTCCGGTCGTGTCGGATTCCCGTCACATCGGACTGTAAGTAAAGTAATAGAGAGTGTACTTGTGTACTATGGCTGCCAATCCGCAGTAGAGCAGCGTGATGGGTCTACTATGCTCACTGCTGGGCACAAGCCTCCTCGCCCCTCGGAGTGAGGAGGCTTGTGCCCAGAAGTGGGACGTTAATGGGCTGCTACTTACTTACTAAAAAAAGTAATATAAAAAAATAAAGTCAAAACCACCGTAACAAATGCTTTAGAAAATACAAACGCCATTTTCACGAGTTTCTTAAACAAATTTTAATGGTCTATATTAATTTTATAATATATGTTGTGTTCTTAAATACGATTGGTGAGATAAGTAATTTTTGAAATCTTGTCTGGAGGGCTCTTCAAGTCATTAAGTAAAGGATTAATATTGGAAAGAACAGTAACGAAAAGCGAAAGTAACTTTCTTGCTACCAGTCTCTTATTCTCGCTTAAACTGTTTATATTACATATAAGCCAGGCTGTCTTTATCGGAGCTGTACTTTTCATAATATACTGTAAATGCACAACTAAGTATCGCAGTCATATAAATTAAATGGATGAAGTCGGAGGAATCATACAGTATACATTTTGGGTGCGAAGGCTTGATGGCGGGAAGGGAAACTAATGTCTCCGGTAGTAACCGTTAAATTGGAAGATTAATATCCTGTAGCTCGGTAACAACCTAGATTAAGAGCTTAGATTAGACTTTCGAAGGAGTCGCTAAATTAGACCACCTAATTGTAGGTAGGTACTGGATTACTTTCTCAAAGTAACTCTGATGAGTATTTTTACATTTTTACTATTAGTTTCCATTTACCCTATACATATTTTGTTCAATCGTTAATAAGATCGTTTTAATCATCTACTCAAGTTAAAATACATATATGATATGATGTTAATACGGCATTAAGTAGGAACATAGTAAAAGAAAAAATATCTTACATATTTATAAACTTAAGTTATGGATATACCAGAAATAATATTTGTTGCATACCATACCTCGCACCAAAAAATATAAAATCAACATAATACAGGTATGCAATGTTTATTTTGTGATACAGAAGTTAATCTATATCTATATAAGAGATATCCAGGTAGGTATCTATTGACTCACCACGATATCACTGGAACCATAAGGCGAAGAGACTTGAAATTTGGTAGGAATATTCCTTTTGCCGAGTAGAGGTCAGCTAAAAACGGGTTTTATGAAATTCTTCCCGCAAGAAGGGTTGCCGGGGTGTTAACTATTGACTCATCACGATATCTCTGGAACCGTAGGCGTAGAGACTTGAAATTTGGTAGAAGTATTCTTTTTGCTGAGTAGAGGTCATGTTTGATATTTGTTAAACAATTTGCCTAAATTAATGAAATTGCTACCCAAAAAACATTCCATGCAGACGAAGTCGCGGGTTCAGCTAATAATAATAGACGCCTAATTCACAGTTATCCAACATTTCTCAGTAATTTGTATCATAGCGATGAATTTACTATTTTCCTTTAGTATATGATAGTTCATATATTTTAATTTCATTTTCAGTGTATGACCCTCTGATATACATAGCATGCTGCTATTCTATACATTCTTATATATGTAAGTTTCATTTCAGGTAGTTTCGTTATCTGAGATGGCGTTTTTCAATTATGAGATACTAAATTCTCGTTTAAAATTTCTTTTGGTTTAGTATATTACCGCCATATAGTAAAAAGTACATTACTATGTCGAATAATATCCATCCATTATACAAAGAGACTGGCATATAAACTGAAGATTTTAAATAGCATAGTTCAATGCAATAGCAGGATGATTGTATGCAGGTTGTTTTCCACAACAAAGCCTACATGAATGCTTTAGTGTCGACGGCCTAACAACAACTGAACTTGTAAAAAGTGCCCTAACATTGCTTTGAAAGAAATCATATCGCTAGCCTGCTTTTGACTGATATTATTAATTTCTTTTTAATCTTATAAGCGATATATTTACCATTAAATATCTTTTAGTGTATAAAAGGTTTAATGTTTTAAAAGTTCGAGTATCACATAATATCGTATCGGATTTTGAGTAATATTTAAATGACAGCAATTCTTGGATTTGCAAAACGGTGGATGTTTCATCACTAACGAGCAAACAACTCAACAGGAAAATATACATAAAGAATTCAATTCATTGGATACTCTAATTTATATGTAGTAAGATATTACGTTAATATATGCAAGATAAGTAGGTGTTCTCTCACAAACAAGATAATTCAATAATACTACTCGCGTCATTAACAGAATTTAAAAAAGGTAACTTATTGCTGTAGTAAATATAAAAGTGTAAAATTAGAATACGCCAAATTTTTGTTTTCCGTTTACGATAAAACAACATATCCAATATGGGAAAAATCTCGTTTCCTCTCGCGCCTACACCAATATGTGCGCATGACGTATTTAATCCTTTAAATTTATGTATAATTATTATAAATGGTGTCGATACGGTCTAAGATTGAAGCGCGTTAACTTGGTAGAAGGTAATTTATCTGTTTGCTTTCTACACTGTGTCAACCCGGGACGCCAGATCTTTGCTGTTATTCTGGTAACTAGCAACAGCCGAAGCCTCTCCCAAGTTCAGATCCAGGCAAAGTAGAAAATGCAACTTCCTAATTTTTCCCTAGCGGATATTGTACTCAGGACCTCTGCATACGACGCTAGTACTCACACCATTGCATCAACTAGGCCATTAAAATATAACATTAATGTCGCTCATAAATACAGTAATAATACAATATGTTTGTACGATTGTGTGTTCGTAAAAACAATTCACGCACCAGATTTACCTGGAATAATTAAAACATTGTCTATTTTCTGTAATCATTTAAAAAAAACTGCAGACAGTACATAAAATTTTTGTATGTATATATATACTTTTATGGTGTTACATTTGAAATAGGTTTTTAAGTATGATGACATTTCAAAAAGATGAGTTTTATGAGACCTTAGAAATGTAGTCAAAAGAGTTGTTTAATGGATAATTTGAATTTTAGTTACCCTTTGTTGTACATCCTGCAATAGATTTATTATAATATAAATATCTCATTTTATATAAAATATATATTTACGTTTTACTGATTTCTATATCGTTTCGTTTTAGTAAGAAAATTTTCTTAGTGGAATTTTCTGGTCCCCACACGAACACTTCCAGTAATCAAATTAGCCAAACTTTCCTTATCAGGAATCGAATCTGATGCCCCTTTAAATCAAGTGAACACAAGATTCGCCAATGCAAGGAGTTATTAAAATTAAAGGGAAATTTACATTTAAAGTTACGTTCACGAAAATAAATCACTTAATAGTGTAGTCGTTTCACCAGAATAAGTAAATGTTATTAAAAATTTGTAACATCATGACATTTTTAATTTTAGCATTTGCTTGTTACTTAAAACAGCTTACGACAAGCGTGTCAGAAAGTGTTCTAAAAATTTGTAACATGTTTCCATTAGAACAGCCCGTCAAGGAGACTGATATTAATTTAATTCATTTATTTGAGCCGGAAACCTCTTCTGGCACGTTTAGCTTTTAGGCTGTATTGCCATGTTACCCTTAGCATATTTTTACCGTTTTAATAAAACCTTGGCAGACACTTTTCATTTGAGCATTTGACCCAAAATTATTGGTTCATATACAAAAGTATATAATTTAAATACCATAATTTTTGAAAGTTTTTCTAAATATATAAAAACGTACTAGGTATCGGTTTTATAGGTAATCCTTTATTCTCATTTAATTCTATTACTTATTTAAAATACGTAAGATAATTATACTAAAATAAAATCTTCTTTTAAAAATATAAAAAAATGTTTTCATAATTTTTAAATTATAGCGTTAGTCTCGATTCATGGTTTTTCTAAAGAGGCAGGAAAAACTATAGCATTTTATATGTTTAACGTCCCGTAAATGGGAGCCGTTTTATTTATTTCTATATTAAAAGTTAATTTTCTTCAACGAAAAATAATATAATGAAAAACGATTAAGTCAGAATTCACACGTCGGGCTAGAATAATACGGCTATAGTCCACATCATAGTAAGAGTTAAAAAATGGCTATAAATAATACAAACTTAAAATCACAACATTTCAAGAATATTGATTTACATTCCCCCATTAAATTTAATTAAAACTAATTGCAAGAGTTCCATGTACAGATAGCTACGATCTTGGCACTGACTGACGGAGGGGAGGCATTTGCGACTCCTTTCCCGACTAAACCCCTCTCGGAGATAATTAACTGCAGATATGGCCCCATATCAGGGGTGCTATCAAATTTTGTATTACGCTTTTTAAAAAGCGGCAACTGCCACTGGGGTTCATAGGACCGCAACGTTTATAGGGGTCCATACAATTTGTTTGGGTAGCTTCCTTCTGATTATTGATTCCTGACGTTTACTTGACCATTTCACTTTATACTCATGGCAATTTTTTTAGCTTATTCTTTTTAAACACTTTTTGTTTAAAAATTTTATAATACACATTGTTTATTAATTGTGATGATTACTATATCTGATGAGTAATGTGAAAACTCAAGATAGTAAAAAATCTTTTGTGTCGCGTTTTTATGATAATATTTTTTTTCTTTTCATTATTACTAGTGATGGTAAGAAACGAACAAGCAGAATCACATTTAATGTGTCTCGTATATTTTTAAAATGTGGAGACCCAATGGAATCTTTGTCTTTGGGTCGGAATAAGTTCTATTTGTAAGACTTATGGCTTAATTGTTGTTTAAAACACTTGCCTTTCGATATGACGACTGCATATCCTGGCAGCAATTCTAAGATATGTATAGCAGTAGAGCAGCATATAGAGTAAATGCTCTTAAAACCATCTTTTCTATAAAAGAAGAGGTCTTTGCCCAGCTCAGGTTGCTAATTAAACAAAATCGAGTCCTCCTAATACAGGTTTTCATTATACCTCACAAGAAACAACACTAAATAACTCATTTATCATTTTATTTACCAATATCTTTATATATGAATCAAATGCAGATGGCATTTAAGACTTAAATTTTAGGATTTCAACACTTTTCCCCATGCCATTAAAAATTCTGCGTGGTCAATTTGGCCAATTTAATTCAGAGGATTGTTGTAGACAAGTACACACGACGCCAGACGAATAAATCACGATACTAATGCTGCAGCATCCGGCAAGTCTCCGCGTAACGGCGAGGAGAGTTTACCTAATATTTGTTACCCTTCAACTAGGGATGTAATTGAACAAAGCATTCAACCCTGACTGTTTGAAAAAACCAAATCTTATTTGACTAAAATGTAAACTTCCAAAAATGTTATTTATAAAAAACAAAGAAAAATACACTTTATCATAGTATCAACTAAAACCGGTGTTAAGCAAAACAAAACTTTTAATTCATTCGTTGAAAACTGTTTTAACGGGTACTTACCACGATGTCGATTTTTTTTTAATTTTGTCGATGTTTTGACCCAGTTGCATGGATCGTGGTCACGACGTAACTCAATTTGTCGATGAACCACGAAAATTGAAGTTTAAAACAATTACTTAATTTCATTGAATTACGGTATTATTACAGAGGTTTATTGTAACCGTAGTAGATAAATAATACTACTATATGATTTAATTAAACATAATAAATTTATTACATAAATATGATAACATACGAGTTAGATGGCCTCGCTGGAGTCATTTGAAAACTCCCTTCACCAGCAGAGATTCCGCGTTCGATTTCCGCCAGGGCGTACTTAAGAAATTGTATTTCCCAATTTGTCAAATTAGAAAATACTATTGGGTTTGGTGAAAGGCGGGCTATCATCTTAAACTGTACGTCACTTGCCATCAGGCATGTTATAATTATACTTATATCTCTCAGGGATACAATACAATATTGTATAACATATAAACTAGAAATACAATATTATATGAAGTCAAAATGGAATCAATTCACTCTATTTTGGCTAGCTGGAGTGAGACTCGTCTATAAAATGCACCAGTTAGCCGACTATCAATGTTGGTTTTGGCAAAACCATGAGTCATAACGGTGACTGAAGACTAACTACCAGCACGTTCTATTCGAATCATAATTTTGAATTGATTTCCCATTATCTTATGCGTCGCAGTGGCCAATAGTAAAAAAGTATCTACGAGTATATGTGTACTCTACATTATTCTCAAAATTCTTTATAAAGATACTTCTCACTAACAAACAAGTGATTGAATCGACATGTAATATATGATGCATTATTTAACATTTTTAATTTACTATACATTTATAGCAAATTTCGTGACCACAATTTCAATAAAGGATGAATAAATAAATCAGATGCGCTCATCCAAACAGAGATAACCTAATATCATCGACTATTAATTCATCCACGACATCTCTATTGCCAACACCCCTGCCATGGCAACTGCAGGGATAAGGGCGACGACATTATTTATTAATACACGCTTATTGTTTTTCCCCAAGCTGTATGTATGGTGAATGACTCGTAAATACACGAAAGCAGTTAGTACAAAACGTTGTGAGCTAGTAAATCAAAAATACCATGGTTAAATAGATCTCCTGGTGCGGTTTTGTCTAAGAGTTTTCTTTAAAACTACCCGTTAGGGAGAAATCTGGCTTCAAACAAAGCGGTATCAAAAGTTGTTTTTTACGCAGGGTTTCTTTTTTCCTATAATATTATGCAACTTTTTAATGTTAGGATACATACTAACTTAGAATTACAATTTATACATTTATACACTGTGATGGCTCCGTTCGCGCAGTAGTGGGAGTACTGACTTTACTAGCAGAGGTTCTGGGTTTGATCCCCGGTAGGCTGAATTTAGAAAATTGTATTTTATAATTTGTCTGAGCCTGGCCAGGTAGAAGGCTTCGGCCGTGGCTAAATACCACCCTACCAGCAAAAACGTATCGCCAAACAAAGAGATTTGGGTTCCAGTACAAGCTGTTTAGAAACCATATAAGCCTCGTGCCAGATTAGCGCCCTTCCATATTAGACTGTATCATCACTCACCAACAGATGAGATCACAGTCAAGTGCTAAACTGTGAGCAATCAAAAAAACATTTCTACTATGGAAAGCGAATACGTAATGACCCGTAAAATATATTTTAATACCGCTATATCCATTTATTTATGATAATTCGTTTGAAGGTTAGGTAGTTTTAACATTTACAAATAACATGTGGTATTTTAATTAGCCACTCGTCATTTAATATACTATTTTTCATAAAATATAAATATTTTTGTTTATTAATAATTTCTATTTTCAATTCGTTATTGGAGATTTTAATAAATTATTTGTATAAATATGAATAAGACAACATTAGTTTGCCAAAGAAGTTTCACTTCTGACATGTGTACTTTGTACTCACGCACTTTTTCAATTCATCAACCAACAGTACTTTAAATAATTAAAGAAACAACAGTATTATTATACATATATGCAATTAAATCTACAGCTTTGATAGTTTATTATCTAATGTGGTACTGAAAGTAGGTGTATTGACTTGTTCTCGTTACGAAATGAATGTATTCAATCATGTCGCACCAATAATTATCATAAATTTTCAATTATATAAAGTTTGATTTATCGTAAAAATCTATTCTTAATTCGTATATCTGAGTAATATATCCTTGAAATCTTAAAGTCTTTCTAACTCAACAAATCTGAGAAAAATTAGACTTTTAAAATATTTTGACTATCAGTTAGATTTCATTTCTGCCTTGGGGTTTACAAGGTGATCTGTTTGTCTTTATAAGTAAAAGGAGAGGTAAATAGCAGCCCACTAACGTCCCACGAGGCTGCTCTACTGCGGATTAGCAGGCATAGTACACAAGTACACTCTCTGTTCCTTCACTCTCATAGTCCGATATGACAGAAATCCGACACGACAGGAGAGAGATCTGACGCAGAACCGACGGCTTAACGTGCTCTCCCAGGCACGAGGGTGGAGCACACCGCCAACTTCCCAACTTCTCAGCAAATATTGAGAAAATCTTAATAGAATAGATTTGGCCTGATCCGGGACTCGAACCTAGGACCTCGTGTCTGTGACTGTCACTAGACCTATGAGGCAGTCTTTATAAGTAAGGTAAGGTAAGTAGCAGCCCTTTAACGTCCCACTGCNGCTATTTGAATAAAAAGAGATTCATTGTGAATGCAGTTTACGAATAGTAGTAATACGCAAAAGTTTACGAACAAAAAGCAGTTTTCATTGGCGCGTCGTCGTCTGGCACAGCTTAAAATCAATAAAGTGGCGACAGCACACCAAAACAGATTTTAACATATTTTTAATCTATGCTAACAATATGAATGCAAAAGTAATTCTCATTTTCCGTTTTGATTCATAAACCGCTGTACTATTTTTTTCTTAATTTTAATATAGAAATAGTAGGGAACTTTGGGGATAAACTTTAGGGGGGAACCAGTCTTTACTCCAGTGCAAAGAGACAATCTTAAGTAATTCTTGATATAAATTTATTTTATACGAAATAAAGGATATTACTAAGTTGTTGGATTATCAAAGTTTTAATCTTAAAATCTACGTTTGCATAAGCAGTTTTTCTATGCTAAGCGGTGACAGACTACCACAGTTATTATGATATTTTATAACGCTAGTCTGTATTTTTGTACGAGTATATAAAAGTATAATTTTTATCTCTTAAAAATTACGCTATGTATATATATCACCCATAAAGCATGACTTGCAGCAGTAATATTCTCGTCCTACTAAATAATCCCTTAATTAGTCCAGAGAACGAGCAGTTTGGGACGTATAATACTAATCACAATTACACACAATGCTTTAACAACGCTAACTTCATCGAGGAATTTATCAACAGTGACAAATTAAAATGTCACCGTGAGTTACCACAAATTTAAAATGATACTCCCTTCACAACCTTGCATACAAAACTTCGATGATACCGCTAATGATTTACAGGGAAAGTTAAACTCTTCAAACATAATTTGATGAACAAAGACTAATTATCTTGTGTTTGAAAGTCATATTCATATCGTAAAAAAATAAGGACGTGACACCATAGAATATCGAAACGTCTGATTGATTTCTATACAATGCTTAATTTTCAAATGACTCTCCTGTACAAATAGCTTTTCTTTTTTAAAGTGTCTCAATTATAATAAGCAGCGATTAATTCGTAGATCTTACCATGTATTATGTACCACGTAGATATACGTAGATGATGATGACTGATGAGGACTTGTATAATAAATATAATGCATAAACAGGCATACACGCATTACTAAATAAAATGTAAAGCTAAAAGCCTAATGTTTATTGTATTAGAATATAGCATGGAAATTCATTTACGACGATTATTTTATTTTGTAAAATATAGTGCTTACACTACTTTTAGGATCTTCCATCTTGAGACCTTCAGATGGTATTCAATACTAAATTAAAATCTCAAAAATTAACAAATTTAGTTTAAAGAAGCTGTAATCGTCAAAACGAAAGCTCTATGAGTTGTTTTATGTTCCTAATTGTTGTAATGATGAATTTTTTTATTGCTGACAGTTTAGCGCTTGACTGAAATCTCACCTGATGGTAAATGATGATACAATTTAAGATGGAAACGCGCTAATCTGGTAAGAAGTCGATATACCCCCTATAGTTTCTACACAGCATCGTACCGGAACCCTTTGTTTGGTGTTACGTTTTGCTGGCAGGGTGGTAATTAGCCGCGGCCGAAGCCTCCCACCAATCCTGCCTCAGACAAATTAGAAAATACGATTTCTTAAATTCTTCCTACCAGAGATCGAACCCGGGACCTCAGCTAGCAAAGCGAATACTCGCACCACTATGAACAAACAGATTCCGGCGAAATGCAACATTTCTTATTCATATATATTATAAAATTATGATAATGATATTCTAAATTCTTATTTTTAGTTTTGTCATTTAATTGTAAATTATATTCTCAAAATAACAATAGGCAACAGACGGTTACTTCAAAATGAACTTACTTGAGTACTACTAGTTGAAAACTAGGAAAAAAGCGACGCCTTCAAAAGATCCTTCGCCCGCTATAATTTTCGTCGAGCATTCCGTCGCGTCTTGTAGTAAGTCAAGATCTCAGCTAATTGCCTAGTTAACACCAATCCGAGATCTAACGTCTGCCTGCATTTATTTCTACTGTGTTTTTCACAGGTTTGTTTTGAAATAATAAAAGTTTCAATACCTTGGGAAATAGTTCAGATATTTTATTTTATAATTTTGATTCCCAAACATTTAGCACATGTTTCTATCCTAATACTAAAATAACAAAACAATCAAGTTTCTTAACAAATATTTTTGACAAAAAAGTAGCTATGCTTTTATATTTTTTAAGTAGTTTATACTAAGAATTGTGAAATTTACGTCTGCAAAGAATAATATGATTCGTGAAAAGTGTTAAAATATGGTTTATATAATTTTCGATATTGGTCTCCGATTTCTCCTTCCTGCTTTGTTTTAGCTATTCTTTTAGTGTATTTGTAAACAATTGTTATGGCTAAATTAAGAGATACATTTTTTAACAGCAATAATAATCATCGTTGTGTCAGTTAGTCAACTTTAAATCGATTTTAATAAAATTCTACTGGATGTAAATTGATCCATGTAGAAATGTTTATAAATATTTTTATTATCTCCTATCTCGTTAATACTACTAATAATAACTCATAATATCTTTAGCTGACCTATTACATGCATTAATTAATGTTCCTTTGTGTTTATTATAAATCGAAGTACAACACGCAAAACATTAAGGTTTATTAACATTGCAATCTATATTTATATTGCCAAACTCAACAAAGTAATTAGAGTTATGTAGATGTTACATTCCATAATATTTAAGAGGCCATAAACTTCTTGAAATTGGGCAAGTAATCCCGTAGTTGATTTATTTGAAAGGGACACATCGTACCCAAGAGTTGAACAGTTCGATATTGACTCACAAAATTGCTTTAAGCCGCTGCAGCCGATAATATAAAGTGCTTATTAGAAATGTCAACCTTACAGCACACTCTTAGGGGGTGAAATCGCTTCCGACATTTGTTTGAACGAGGTGTTGTTATAGTCGCCGCTTTTATTGGCATGTCCTCGACGCTTCCTTCCGACCGTTTCGCGAGAGCCAATAAGATTTCACTAAATAGTTAAAATTTCTACAGTAGAAGCCTATTTGCCTTTTGAAACTAAATTGCAGCGTTTATCAACAACATATGAATATATATCAACAACATATGAATATAAATTAATTTGATTCTACTTCACGAGATACAAAAGACGTATACGATTATAAGGCCAAAAAATCTTCGTTGAGTTCAATTTTTCAACAAACCACACAAAATCTTTAAATAAAGGTACATAATGCGTATTTTTCATTATTTATACTAAATTTGGCAAATTTTTTTATGTTTCTCTTTCGCCATCTATCTAATTGTTAAAATGAATACTGTTTAACACCTCACGTGATATAGGTGGTTTAAAATGTAGCACTATGTATTAGACCGTCATAAAAGGATCTAACATATCCTTTTTAAGTCCGTAACATAAATTTGATTTTATTTTTAAAATATCAAAGTGGCTATTTGATAAAACAATGTCTTGTGTAATTTTTAATTACATCTACATCTACAATTTATTGCAATCAACGTATATAATATCGCATAATATAACAAATCTATGCAAATAAATAACAAACTGAAGTATATGTTTGTAATTTCGACTTAATAATAGTTTTTCACTAAATGCATATGACATTATACATGATACTCGATGATTTTTTTAAATTCTTGTCTCTTTGATGCGATCGATTAATGGACTTTTATTGGCGGGTGCCTGATAAGGAATAACTTATAAAAACAGGGATTTGGGATTACGCGGATAACACCGCCAGGAACAGCTATAATGCTAAACAGACTTTACTTAACATTGTTAATACAATAAATAATCTAATTTGCTTTTCACATATATGTATATACTATCTAACCCGACAAATTTCGTACCTCCTCAGACTCAATACATGAAAAAACTAAATGATAGTTGCAGAATGTTTAATTTTACTTAAAAATGTGGTCAAAGCTTAACCGGAACAAAAAGAATTTGTAATAAAAAAAACGCAACCTTTACGGCCAGATTTCGTACGTACAATATTATAGTTACGATTAGACATTGTTGGTTGTTGATGTAAAATGTCAAAATCAAGTTTAAAAAAAAAACAAAAGATTTCCTTTAAATTTAATTTGATTTCTGAAAGACTTAAACGCAATTGATTTCAAAAATTTGTAAGACTAAAAATTTAAAGTAGTACAAAAAATATTTTTTAGGCACTCTTACATTTTGACGTTTGTATAGGACAAATTTAAGACGTTATGCATGTTGTAATTGTAATGTAAGACTATATATAGTTTGACAGATAGGAGTAGTTTCATAGGGAAAATGTAATTGTTGTTTTTACTATGTTCCCAGACTTTTTTTCATATTTACTCACCTCATAAACTTTCTCTGAACTCCCACAGATAATTCAAAGGAAAAATTAACCAAAACAGTACAGTCAATCTGGAGCTTTAGCTGGACTAGCGAACAGGAACATTCATTTTGATTAGTATTAATATTGTATTATATTATTAGTTCAAGAGTTGCCTGGCAGTATGCTTAAACAATAAGGCCGCCCTTGCACGTCGGTTAATGTAATAAAATATGTATCAGAAATTATGTAAACTTAATAACTGTATGCAATGTATGTAATATAAAATAGGCTACGATAAAAGAATAAAAAAAACTGACAAGACACACATTCCAATAATTTTATTAATCTTGAATTACACACATCCATAAAGAATTCAGTAGGCAGACTTAAAAGTAGCCTTGGCATAGTTAACGTTTATATGCAGGTTTATTACTTATTGTGTAAACATTGTTAAATTTTCATTGTGCAAATTATTATTCTTTAAAGACCTTCAAACTATTATTAACAATAACATATTCATTTTGAACTAAACTTTAACACTTTTATACCTAACAATTTCAATAGTGTGCCAATTCATTATTATCGGTCATGTTATTCCATCCAGGAAATAAAAAATATAATTCAAATGATTTCTTACGCCACATAGCACCAGGAATTTCTTAAACGCATTGCATAGATAGAAAACTTTAAACCTTTTACGTGAGTTTGCAGTAACAGAATTTTTACGTTTCGTACTCTAATAAAAACTGTTATTATAATTCGTAACAAGCTATTCACTGACAGAAGATTAAGTAGTTAATAAATTTTTTGTATGCTTTAGTACAAGTTAATGTGGCATATTTTTAGTGACATGCATATATGTTAAACGATATGCAGCAAAGTTCATAGCTAGGAGGCTTCCTCGTGAAACATGTGCAGTCGTATACAAAAAAGGATTGCGAGTATTTGTCACATCAAATAGCACCCCGTCAACACGTCTGGTGCAGCATTCATAATAACTATTCATATTAAAGGATGTATGTACTCTGGTACGAAGTGGTTGTAGTGGCTGGCACAAAGCACCCCTTTGAAAGAAGAGCCGCTTTCACGTCAGCTCTCGATAAGCCCTCAGCGTTGCACGAAGTTCTACGCCACATTTTCTCAATCATATGTATCTGTGAAAGAAATATAACACTTAACGTTTTGTGTTACGCAAAACATGATTAAATTAGGGGCGCTCATGTATTATAACAATATATTTTACTTACATTTATCTCCACAAATTTTATATTATTAAGCAAGTGATTGAATTAGTTTACGCTGGGACTTACACACATAGCTATGGGTCAGGGGCGTGGGACACAGTATGGAAGGCGACCTAACAATGCCTAGTAAATCCCAGCGGAAACATATTCATCCACGAGTAAGACACCAGAGGATCAACTTGAGCATTCCTCCATGGTCCCTGTCCCAGATGAATCCGACTTAGGATTTACGGAGGCAGAAGCAGGTACTACATTCGCTACAATTATCTATGAATGTGACAATGATATTATCCTGAGAAAATAACAAGTAAACGTCAATGATGAAATGAATTCTTTATCCCTTTCTAAAAACAGTATTAACGTTAAGTCTATTATAAGTTTAAAAAATGTATCTAAACTTGAGTGGATGATTAAACGTAGATGACTGAACAGTTTAACACTACACAATATATATAGAGAGAATGTGATCTAATATTAGTAGTTCAAAAGGGCGTCTACTATACAATGTATCTAAAAACGAATGGAGACTTCGATAACATGCCCGAGGAACCTTACATCTGCAACAATCAAGAGCTTCATTAGTGTTTGCCTCTAATGATCCTCTCCGTGCTCAAGCTGCTTTTACCAAGTAAAAAGCAAAAACATTAAGGACTGTTCGCAGCATGTAAGGCATTTTATGAAATCTATATTGATTTTATGTTAGCAACTTTTCACTTGGTCTAAATGACGTCGTCTTCTTTGCCCACTTAGCCCACATGCCACATAAATGCTATTTCGAAATATTTATAGTATTAAATGTACTTTGAATCAATACCTTAATGTTCATTAGGTTTTCTTAAGGTTCATTAAGATTCATTCGATCAATTTAAATAAAATATAACAATAATTTCTATCAATTTATTAACCTTATCATCTTTACTATAGATCATTTCGGTTAACTTGCCTAGTGGACATAATATGACGTGCTTTATTCTATAAGACGCGGGTAAAACTATAACAATTATTAGCCGTTAATGCTTACAACTACTGTAATATAAAATCCGATTCCTACTTTAACGCTTTTTAGTGGAGCATAGAACTCAATATATAATATCGTTATATTAGCTATACACTATAAAAAGGGCTGTCAGCTTGTACCTATAAAATAACGGGCGTTAAATCGTGCAAAAATATATTAACATGGACAGATATTACAATTGTATATGTAAATATATATAAATACAACTACATTTATTATTATTTATTTATTACTTTTTGTACATCACAATGTTACGAAAGAAAAACAGATAGACACCTAATACAATACAGAGTACAAGAGGCGGTCTTATCGTTTCGTAGCGATTTCTTCCAGTCAATTTTTGTATAGGGGTAGTTGTAGCAGATATTGGTTGGGTGGTGTACAGCTATAGAAATACATACAAAAACTACCTCCTAATTTGGGTAGCATTGTGTATTACTGCAAAGGGCTTATAGTCCTTTTTCAGGCTCTAGATTATCGATGTACCAAATTTCATTTATATTTTTTAAGTAATTATGCGTGAAATCGCGACAGAGTTACATTCGCATTAATAATATTATACCTATTAGTAAGTATTGTTACTTTACACCATTACCTGATATCTGACCAAGTTTTACATACCATAAAAGATACAATTTGTAAATGTGACGTTTGAATTTATTTTTTATGTGAAAATTTGAATTTTTTAAATTATTCCCGCGGTTCCCCTTGCGGGTGGAATTTCGTAAAATCCGTTCTTAGCTGACCTCTACTCGACAAAAGGAATATTCAATATTAAATTTCAAGTCTCTACGCTTTATGGTTCCAGAGATATCGTGATGAGTCAATAGATACCTGGATATCTCTTATATATGTATAGATAAAATAAGTCGTCTATAGCTGTTGCAGATAGTATTATTTTAGGGCGTTCTTAAAAACATTATTGGTTTTTCAAAGTTTATTCTTCTTTAAAGTTCATTTTCTGTGCATACGTGCAGGTAATTATAAAAATATTTTAAACCGCAGTATATGTCACTGGGTAATGAGCTTTAACACGGGAGTTTGTACGCTGGATAGTTTTACGTGTCGGTGTACGTACTACATTGTATCGCCCAGCCTTCCACAAAGCAGCACTCAGCATGAGTGCCGCGGCGGGCGCGTGCCTTTGTTTTATATCACCCACACTTCTCCATTTTCAAAACTTCATAGGGGTGGTTACGAAATGCGTTCATTTTTATCCGCTCTGGGTGTCTGATTAACTGAAAACTTTAAATTGACCGAGAAAAATGATCACTAGACTGTTTTTAATGTAACCTCTTTAAATTGCTCAACTTTAAAGACAGTATTTATCTTAATTAATACCCCGTCTGAGGGGATATGTGCTTTTTGCAATGTTAATTGTCATAATAAATCTATTTCTTGGTAAAGAACGCAGGTAAATACTGTTTATACGGAAATGAGTGCAGTGAGGCGGAAGCGCAAAACCTCCCCCCAGTGCACCCCCGGGCGTCGACCCCCGGCGATGACGAGCGTATATGCACGCCGAGATAGAACAGCATCTTCACAACGCAGTACGCAAAAACTTTCTCTAGAACAATTAGGTATTAAATAGAAATTTAAAAAAATAGTTAATTTTTGAACACAAACCACTTTTCATTCTAAAACCCCAAGACATGTGAGAACATCAAAACTAACTAAAAATAACAATTGCTATAAATTTGCAGATATTCAGGAAAACAGATAAACCGTTTCACATGTAGATAACCCATATAGACTTTTAATTTGTGAAGCAAAAACTTTGTACCTGTTTAAAAAAGCTAAAGCGAAATACACAATTTTAAAACAACAAATAAAAATAAAAACTTGTAATGCCTTATTTTACGGTAAAGAAGGTTCAGAAATCATTTATCATTTAATAATATACCCGAATCTGTTGTTTGTGGGTTTGCCTCCACATAGTTTTAACAAATGTCTTAAAAAAGGAACCTAATGACAAAGGAAGAAAAAAGTATAATACATACATGACAAGGGAATAACATAAAACCAGAATTAAAGTTTACAATGTCAATGTAAAAGTACTATAAATATAGATAGGTCTTATATACTAACTGGGAGTAGTACCCGGGCGTCATTTTCGTCAATTTTTGTTGTTCGTCAGATGAACAGACAGCTAATATGTGAATATAGGACTAGGCATCCCCACAATAATCATTTTAAGTATGCATTTTATAATGTTGAAGATTATTTAAGCGACAAAGCTTATTTATGGACTTGATTCCAGTTACACATGAAAGCTAAACACTTTGCAACTACAAACCTATATTTAAAAGAGTAATCTTTGAGTTTTTTGCCGGTTTCTTCTCAGCGGAATCAGCTTTCTGAACCGGTGGTAGATTTGTTACCAATGGACAGACTAATGACGATTCAAAAGTGCTTTTTAAGTCCACTTGAATAAAGATTATTTTGATTTTTATATAAAAATAGATATATAATAGAATTTGTATGGAAAAAGAATGAAGAAAGCCGATATTTTTAAATTATACAAATACAAGTAAACTAAATTGATATAATATATCAATAACATTGATGGAACCAATGTAGATTTAAGTATTTTCTAAGTAACATTGTCATACAATAAATCATAAAAATATTGACTCTTTTAGGAAGAAAAGTGAATGCACCTCATATAACTTAATAAATGGAAATAAAATTGCTGTAAATTCTAGTAGGCTACATAAAATTGACAAGTCATTCAAGGGTAACTGTATACGGTTCTATAACAAACTCCCAGAAGAAGTTACAAAAATGTCTCTTAATAAATTTAAATCTTTTATTAAAAGAAAACTAATTGAGAAATCATTCTATAATTTGAAAGAATACTTAGAAGACAAAAAAGCGTGGGAGTGAATGAATTGCTCTATATATATATAGATATAGAATATTTTTAAATTAAATATTGTAATGATGATAACAAAAAAAAAAAAAAGTACACCCGACTGAGTTTGTTGTGGGCTCTTCTCAGATCAGGGCGCGAAGGAACCCTCGTAACTTTAGATTGTAAGTCGTTCTTTTATGTTATCATCAGTCATTCATTTAAATAATAAATAGAAAAAAAAAACGATATTTGACGATTCAAAAGTGCTGTAATAGGCCTACTTGAATAAAGATATTTTGACTTTGACTTTATACACGTGAAGACTCAGATCGTGGCAGATGAAATCAGAATCAAACCGCTAACTTATAAGCAATGAGAAAATTCCATCAGTATCGTCTCATTGTAGAAAATACTCTATTTATCCTACCAACTAACTATTGTATCCAATTATGCAACGAAGTCAATAGACCTCAATAGTTATCCTCTAATTCAGTTCTAATGACGCAGTAAGAGGAAGCGTTCTTCGACGCACATTATCCTGAAGGAAATGCTTTCAATTTAACATAATCTCTGGGAATTGCCTTGCTGACCTCGTCCTGTTACACTTAAATATATCAGAAGCTCTAATGTAACAACCAGCCAAGTGATAACATCTGCCACTTTATTTTGTTGCTTATAAAATTTTGGCGTGTATACTAAAAACTAAGTACAACTCGCTTAATATTTGAAAATATAGTGATTTATATGTTTTTATAATCGCACAATATGTTGTAACGCTAAAATCCAATACTGGAAACCATCAAAAATAGCATATTTTTAAGAATCACAGTAAAAAGTTGAGTTTCAAATTGCTGGCGCTATCTAAAACAAACGTCTTAAACTCAATTCATAGTAGAAAACTCCTGAAATGTAATCATTATTATTTCAGTGTATTATATTAATTTAGTAGCAGATAGTACTCTACGATTATTAATTAGTTAAAATTATATTATAACCAAGTGGCACAAACTACGTAAAAAAAGTTTTCGAAATTGAATCAAGGAATGAAACGATTAACGATTGGAAATTGTGTAAAGATTAATAAACTTTCTAGGGATAGTAAACTAATAGTATGAAGTGAAATAGAAATGATGAAGTGCTACTAATTTCTCCGTACATATATTATCGTAGTTCAAGAAAACGATCACAAATTGATTCATGAGATCTCCAAAATTATTCACTTGATCGATTTGAAATTCAGCACACATATTTTGTTTCTGACAGCTTATTTCGGAACTGTAATTTCATCTGATGGTAAGTGATGATACAATTTAATATGGAAGCGCACTAACCTGGTAAGGAAAAATTTACCTTTATATAGTTTCTACATAGAATCGCACCGGAATGCAAATATTTTCCTTAGCGACACAACGTTGCAGGTAGGCTGGTCCCGGACCAGTCCAGGCCGATGCCTCCCACCAGTCCAGACTTAGACAAATTAGAAACTACAATTTCCTAAATTTGTCCTACCGTAAATCGAACCCAAGAAGTCTGCTAGGGAAGCGAATATTCGCACCACTGCACCAGGCCGTCAAAAACGAAACGGATGTCGTGGTCTTGGTGGGTAAATAATACATTTATTTATGTAAATCTAGGCCATAAATCTATTTGTTTTATTATTACAGTGGGTGTGACGACGTGCAGCGTTCCTTGGAATTACTGGACCAAGTGTTAAGCGAATACGACGAGGGTGAACCACGTTCGCTAGAGGCGCGGGTGCCGCCGACGGCTGCCACACCAGCGACTCCTGCCACGCCTGCCACTGACGACGACTCACCGCTCGCCGGACACACATCCGAAGACGATGGGTACATGAGCATGAACGGCAGAAGGTGAGACTAATTCTCATTGATATATACATTTCTAGCTTTCTACTATTCGCCTGCGTCATCTTCAAAAAGGAATCCCTTGTTAAAGAGCTTTTTTTACGCTGGATACGCACCTTTACGCACCACCATCAGACCTAAAATCTTATAGGAAGTGTGGGACTCGATGGCAAGCCAGAATATCCACTAAAACACAGCGGACTTCCACATCCTTTTGTGAAGCACCAGAGGATCTGTAGACGCAACTACCCTGATACTCCGGAAGATTCCTTTGGGAAATTTTAGGAGGAGGCAGGAGAAGCGTTGTTCTACGCCTCCTACCTCCCATCCTCGTGCGCCGTAGCAGTGTCCAGAGCGCCCTCCTTCTGCCTCTCGTATGCTCCCTTCAGCGAAATAACAGTTTTTCAAAAGGAGGCCACTGCTTTCCACTGTAAATTAAAAAAGAGTGCGTACAAAGTACACATGTCAGAAGTGAAACTTCTTTGGCAAACTAATTTTTAAGTCTTGTTTTTATTTATATAAATCTAAAACTTTAGATTTGCGAGACTTAGAGGAAGAGAAAAAGGAAGGTATGTTAGGAAATTAAATAAATTTAATTGTCATTTAAATATAAAGTGTCGAAATTAAAACAAATAATTTATTGAAATATCAAATGACGAATTGTAAATAAAAATGCCACGTTTTTGTTTGTGAATATTAGAAATTATTAATTAAATTTCGGTTTTTAATGTAAAATTTAGAAATGAGAATTTATGAAATATTTTTATTTTATGAAAAATAGAATATTAAAATATTAAATGAAGAGTGGATTAAAATGCCACATGTAATGAGCATAAAAATATAGAAGTTTCACGATTACTCCATTTAAAATAGCTTAATATAGTTTTATCTTATATACCTAAAATATGTATATGTACTTTATTATATAAAAATAACCCAAACAGTACTTATAAGCTATAGCCCTAACTAATAATAATGTCTTATAATGACTTTATAAACCTACCTGTATGATGAAGACATACTTACCAAGCGATATTATATCGTTACGAGAACACGGTGACCACTAGGCTCATTAGATGTTTCTCAGGCCATAATCACTAACAAGAATGAACGGTAAATGGCGTAATTGCATTCACTCTATACACGTTTAATTTCAGTACGGGAAAAGTTGTAATTCTCAACGCGTCAAAAAGTTTATTGCGCTTTCGTAGGGATCAGGTTTTGTCTTTACACTGCATAACAGAAAAATGTTTGGCTAAACACCAAAAAGTTTATTGTGTCTTTATAGATAAAGCTATCCTAAAGAAAAAGACCTATGATCGAGTGGTAAGGAATGAGCTGTGGTCAACGTTATCTACGTATGGGGTGAACGGTAATCTGATTCAAGCATTGAAGTCTCTCTATGAGGGTTCTAGTGCCTGTGTCAGAATAAACGGAGCGTACACGGAGTGGTTTCCTGTCGAAAGAGGTGTTCGACAGGGATGTGTTGCGTCACCATGGCTGTTCAACCTTTTCATGGATAAATGTTTGACAGATTTAAAAGAAAGTATGTATGGGTTAAGAATGAATGAATTACTCATCAAATGTTTACTCTACGCTGATGATCAAGTAATACTTGCGTCATCCGCTAACGAGCTACAGGAGATGCTAAATATTATGAATGAAGCTTTGAAAGGGAAAGGAATGAAAGTGAATGTAAACAAAACGAAAGTTATGCTTTTTGAACGAGATGAATCTATGATGAATGGCAATATTTTGATAGATGGGGAACAAGTGGAAGAGGTGAAAGAATTTGTATACTTGGGATCTAAATTTACAAAAGATGGAACATGTGAAAGTGATATCGAAAGGAGAGTGAATGCAGGGAATATGGTAAATGGTGCTCTGCATGCTTTTATGAATAGCCAGATGGTGTCTCAAAGGGCTAGACTGGCAGTGCATGCTGGAGTGTTGGTGCCAACACTTATGTATGGTAGTGAAAGTTGGGTATGGCAGAAGAATCACAAAAGTAAAATAAATGCGGTAGAGATGAGAGCGTTGAGAAGCATGAGTGGATTAAAACTGAGTGACAGAGTAAGAAATAGTGTGATAAGAGAACGTTGTGGTATAAAAGAAGACGTAGTGACTAAAATTGAGAAAGGTATGCTTAGATGGTTTGGGCATGTAGAGAGAATGAATGAAAGGAGACTGACAAAAAGGATTTATGAGTCAAGAGTGAATGCGAAAGTTGGAAGGGGAAGACCGAGGCGAACGTTCCTGGACCAAATCCAGGACATTTTAAATAACGGCCAGGTCAAGAGTACTCTAAACCGACGAACTTGTATGAAAGGTTTAATGAGAATGAAAGAAGCGCAGGAGATATGCAAGGATCGTGGCAAATGGGAGGACGTTGTCTCTGCCTACCCCTATGGAAATAAGACGTGATGCTATGTATGTATGTATCAACGCGATTAATTTCGATACAAGCTATTTGCCATGTTTTATTAAAAAAAATATCAGATATTTCAAAGGAAACTGTCTTGTTTGATTTGGCTCAAAATAATCAAGTTTCCATAATATTTTCTTGAATATTTTTATTTAACGGCTATTAAAATATTTTCAGAGCCAAGTTCGCGCTGGGCTTTCGACCAACGGAGGAACGTGAAGAGGGATTAGAGCCAGATCCGCCTTCACCGCACTCTCCACCACCGCCTGAAGAAGCACAGCGGATCATTTCTACATTATTGCCAAAGTAATATATTTTTTTACTTTGGTCTCAATACTAATGGACCTTTTCTAAACTAAAACTTGTCTTTTGACTTTGATTGCCGCTATTGAGTCGCCTGTCAATATGAAGACTTGTATTTTGCAAAAAAAACTCCATTTAAGTGTTTTTATTCAAAGTACGTGAAAAACGGTGAACTAAAGTGATTGTGAAGCTTTACTATTTTTTAAGTCCGCAATAAAAAAAATGGGATTCAATTGAGAGAGTACTGCGACAGAATTAACACCACCAACTACTATTCTTTAAAGTTTATGTAAAACACTACATTACGTCACGTTGTATTCCATTAAAACATACTTATATCATTTTTAAAAACATACAAATTAAACATGTCTCAAACGTCTCATCTGGCATATTATGTTAAGCCTGTGTATGTTACCAAATTGCTTACTAAACAAGAAAAAATAACTCTTTATCTCATCACAGGTTTTAGCAAAGTGACTCAAGAACCTACTAGTAACTAAATAACGCTTATCATAAGTATCATTCGGCTCAAGTTGCTAAAAAAACTGTTTCTCCTACTTACAGAGTATCACCAGCAAATTCTGCAAAACGTACCAATTCAGTCGAAAAATGCGTAGCCGAGGAAAAATTGGACTCTATGATTAGCGTAAATGGCATTACAACTGCAACTCAAACTACTTTCGTGAGTAAACTTTTACTTAATTTTTATTATCACATTATTAATTGAAAAACATGGCATTATACTAATATTCCTATAAAAGATAAAAACCAAATGTTGATTATTATATTTATTTTTCAGCCGAAAACTAAACATCAACGCCCTTACGGATGGGACAAAGAAATAGATTCAAATGGGTTTCAGTTACAACAACCACCTGTGCCGCCATTTAAATTTTCTTCTCTGCAACACGGAACACGACCACTACATCCTGAAAGCATCCCAACATGGCTCCCACCGCGTCATTCAACTCCACCTATTAATAATAAAAAATCGCCTACTTTTGAAAATCCACCTGTGTTCCCATTCATGGGTTTCTCTAGTGAATTTAATGATAAACCATATAATGAACACCCTGTAACAATATATCCCGGACCAAATATCCAGTACAATCGTCAATCACATTCCCCCACTTACAAAATTTCTCCTTCTAATAATAAGGGCATTGATAAGAAAAATGCTAAAAGAGACAGCAGATCAGATGGAGAAATGTTATCACCAAAGAGTAAAATACCTCCGCGAACTCTCGCCAGTTCTATGGAGAGACATAGAGAGGTGTGTAGAGGATCATCGGAGGACGTGATGGATGGTTTAAAATTGCGTGGTTCGAGCAGAAGCAACGATGAAGATCGTTTTTCAGACGACTCTTTAGAGGAGTCGTTCCCACCGCCGCCGCCGCCGCCTGCAGTCAGCACACCTTCGAAACGCAATTCCATAGCCTGGGAAGTATCTCTCGATGGCGACGATCCACTTCTTACACCGGGTAGTACAAAGGTAATTTAAATACAATTTATTATTGAAAAAATAATTATATTTATGGCGACTAAAACTACACTAAACTTTTAAATAGTTGCTCAATAAGCCTTAACCTAGCCGGCCCGAAGAGTGGTATTTGTCACCCTCCATGGATGCGTTTAAATTTAATAACTTGAATATTAGAAGAGCTATACTTCCTTCATATTTTTTGTAATCATAAAAGCATTGCAAAGAAACCTTTTCCCGTTTTTTATTGTGAAAAGCGCAAATCGTTCGGAAATATTGTTTTTGACAACAAAAAAGCTCAAATAGTTGATACGCAAGACTTTTTAGTCTGCTAAATTAATTTCTTATTTTCATATATAGTTTTATAAAAAAGTATTTTTGCATAAATTAGCCAAAAGTTCATAGTTTATAATTTATATTTTTCAGGTTATTGGTAGACGACGCAGGAAATCAGGCGATCAATCACATTCAAGTACAAGTTCGATACCTCAACGATTAGAGGACGACTGGGGTGAAGAATATTGGCCACCGCCACCCCCAATAACTCAATGCGAACCTATTGCTTCTCCAACTTCAGATGCGGAACCAGAATATCGTAGACACCAAGATCTTGCCTCAGGCACATATGTTATAAGAAAGGGCAAAAATCGGAAACAGTTACCAGCTTTTAATAAAAATACCAATACTAAGGCACAACCAAACGCAAATCACCTCGTGCAAAGTCATAGTTTAAATAGAAGTATTGATAAATCCATAGATGGTTCCAGCATTTCTATTAGCGGGTCAGGGTCTGTTGGTTCCTATAACTCTAGGCCAAGTTCGGACTTAAGTTTACCTCAATCACGATATAGTGCTGATTTAAATTCGCGGTTAAGTCGTGAACTTAACACTCCAAACTCTAGATATAGTATTGATCTCTGCACTCCGAATTCTAGATTAAGTAAAGACATAACATCGCCTAAGTCAAGGCTAAGCTTGGATCTTAACAACGGTCAAGATAGGTACATAAACCCAGAGTATTTCGCACATAGCCCTAAAAGTAAACAGTTAAACGAGAAAATTACTACAGGTTCCAAGAATAATGGTGTTCAAAATAAATTATCTCCACAGGCTAGATTTACTGATTTTAAAAAGTATTCCTCAACTTTTGATAACATTCAATCTCTCATTAAAGAAGGCAAAGTCGAAGAAACACCGCAAACAGATTGCAATGAAACTGTTGGGGAGCTTACAACTGTACCTCCCAATATGGTCAGAGTCATTTCACTTCCAAGTCTTGGTGCAGAAGGTGATAGCAACAGTGCCAGCCGCCAAGCTCTCATTACCACTGTCGAAGAAGAGGAAGACCAAGAGAGTGGAGAACATGGATCAAGTGGTGAAACATCACCGCTTCGCAAAATTGAAAATAACATTAGTGCAATACTGAACCAAGGTCGGGACCAAAAACATTTTACACCATACATACCTAAAGACTGGAATATTCATAAGGACGAATACTGTGATGAAATATCAAAGGATATTTTAGAAAACCATCTTCGTTATAGCTCTAGGGATAAACAAAAAAGGCATGACATTCAAAAGTCGTCAAGTCACAATGAAATTCAGAACCAGAGGTCAATAGAACGGAGAGAACGGTCGTCCAGTAGACGATCAAATAGTATGCATAAGTCAACTAGTGCCAAAGACGTGCCTGTTGGCTTAATGCGACAACCTTCTTCATCGGATTCTGCTGTGTCTAGTGGAGGAGACTTTCCTCTGAATGTTCAAATCGTAGAACACCCATATAGGCATAACCAGTTACCTCCGTCACCGAATATGGGCCACGAAATGGGACCATTACCACAAACACCAGAATCGCCAAAGTTCCCACCCTTACCTCCATCCCCTGTACAAGAAGTAGAAGACGAATATACAGAAATAATGCAACCCACTGAGAGACGACATGGCAAAAAAGCAGACACTTTACCAACACCGACCTTAGAGTCTAGAAGAAGGCAAGTTACAAATGTTTATTAATTATTTTTAAGTTTACTTTTCGGCCCCTATACACGGGACAAAATTGTCTAATTCTCTACCGGTTAGATTTTACTGGCACATAACTCACTTTTGTTGACTTATTGCTAGTGTCAAAGGTAGCTTAAAACACGAGAGGAAGTTTTTTTATTACCTATTAATAAGTCTACTCAAAGAAGTTAAACTTTTCATCCCAATTTAAGAAAAATTCGAATACGCACCACGGGAGAAAAATATGGCACCCTAACTGAAAATATCCTATTTTATCCCTAGGTGCATAATAATACTCTTTTTTTTAGAAATAATTAAATATTTACCCCATGTGAAGGTGAGGTAGAAAATCGTGGCTAAGGATGCTCTTTTTTTCTCTCTTAATGCGTAAACCATTTCTTCTTACACTGGGATGAAAATTTCGACCTTTTCAAGTCTACTTTTCATATACATATTACATACATAGGCATCATGCCTCATTCCCTTAGGGGTAGGCAGAGACAACGTCCTTCGACTTGCCACAATACTTGCATATCTTCTTCGCTTCTTTCATTCTCATTAAACCTTTCATAAAAGTTCGTCGGTTTAGAGTACTCTTGACTTGGCCCTTATTTAAAATGTCATGGATTTGGTCCAGGAACGTTCGCCTTGGTCTTCCCCTTCCAACTTTCGCTTTCACTCTTGACTCAGAAATCCTTTTTGTCAGTCTCCTTTCATTCATTCTCTCTACGTGCCCAAACCATCTAAGCATAACTTTCTCAATTTCATTCACTACATCTTCTTTTATACCACGACGTTCTCTTATCACACTATTTCTCATCTCTACCGCATTTATTTTTTTTGCGGTACCACCACATCGTCTACTTTTCAATCAATAATTATAAATTTTGCTACCTCTTCATGTTTCAACCGGCCTTTGACACTGCGATAATTAAGTTGCTAGGTTATGGGGAACGAAAAGTTACACGCATGCGTGCCGGTAGAATCTAACCGGGAGAGAACGAAACACTTTTGTGATTTGAATTTTATTTATGTATCTATTATATATTTCATGAGAATCTAAATCATTAATTTCGTTTTGAAAAACTTTCAGGCCTTCGGAACCTCCGGCGGTACCACCACATCGTGATACCACTAACAGTCTCAAAACGAGATCGATGGAGACAAGCTATAATAAGAATAGAAGAAATAGTAATTTTAAAAGTGGTTCAACAGACAGAAAAACCTTACCTACTGGTATGTTAATTACATCGTATCTATCTATGTCGGAGAACATGCGAGTGAATGCGTAGAATACATAGAATCTGTAAAATAATAAGAAGGTAATAGTAAACAAATTCTTATGCATTTAATATTAGAGGTGACTTGTCATGATTCATTAAGGTTTTACAATAAAAGTCTAAATGCAAACCAAATTATTCTTTATTTAGATCAAACTCATTTACTGAAGAATCTACCCGAGTTCAGAATGTGGCTTTGTACTAAGAAGAATCGGAAAAAATCCAGTATTCGTTCTTATGAGCAAAGTTAGATAAATATCACATGACGATAATTAATGTTCTTAGCATGATATTAAAGTCACACAGCCAACATATTTATCAAGTGTAGGCAACGAGATCCACTGTAGGTTACATCCACTTGATATCAGGTGTGACTGTAGCCAAACGCATGAGTATTGCACATAAAAACAAAATAAATAAAATCAAGGGGAAGCATATTTCGGGTGATGTCATCCGGATTGTTCCCGATACTGTGAAAGGAGAAGGAAATATGGATTGTCAATATAAAACATTCTTGATGCCATTTTAACATACACCAAAAGTTCTACCGTTTAGATGGAATTCAGACAGATTTAACCCTTATGGAAGGAATATGCACATAAAGACTAGCTATTTCTCGTGAAGTCATCTACGCAGACCCCGGTCCCGTCAAAAAATAGGGATAGCCCTTATTTATAATATCGAATTATCAGTCAAAACCATACTTGAATTTTACATTCACGCACAATTTATCAAAGTCGCCACAGCCTTGTAAGAAGAATAAGTCGCATTCAATTGTATAGATGAAATAAAGCTATATGAAAAGATAATTTACATTATAATTGGCAGATACTGGGGCCAGCGGCGCTCGACGAAGAACACTACAGCGTCAAAATCGAGAAACGTCTTCAAATATACGTGGTCAGCTTCAAACATCTGCGAGCTTGCCTGAAACACCAGTGTTTGCTCGTGGATGTGACGTGCCAAGAACACCTCCACGACACTCCTCTGGACCGCCCAGAAATAACACTGTCAACTCTATGCAAACCATAGGTTTGATATTTTTTACAAGCTTTTACTTTTATCCACATACAATTTATCATAAATTCCTTTAACCCTTGCGGCTCTTGAGTATCAAAAATTTACACGTGATCCGAACGAGGGTAACCAAAAGACCCATTCAACAAAGAGAATCTACAAACTATTAGCATTTTTGGATACCAAAAACAATATTTCTCAACGATCTGCGCTTTAGTCAATAAAAAGAATCAGGAATAGGTTTCTTTAATAAATGAAGAAAGTAAGTAGCTCTTCTATTATCCAAGTTATTAAATTAAAACTCATACATGGGGGATTTCGGGCCGCTTAGGCTATAGGCATCAGCTTTTAAGACTGATACAGCATTTTCCCATTAGATAACATCACAGTCAAGCTTTCAGATACATTAAAATAAATAAAAGTGAGTGCGTACAAAATAAACATGTCAGAATTGAAACTTCTTTAGCAAACTAATTTTTAAGTCATGTTTATATTTATACAAAAACTTTAAATTTTCGAGATTTAGAGGGAGGGAAAAAGTAAGATATGTCGTAACTTTAGATTTTAAGTCGTTCTGAAGTATCATCATCAGACGTACATTAGAATTAGAGTGTGGAAAAGAAAAGAAAAAATAAATTTTTCACGATTCAAAAGTGCTGTAATATGCCTACTTGAAGAAAGATATTTTGATTTGATTTGATTTGATTTATTTGTCATTAACATATTAAAAGTGTCGAAAATTAATACTAATAATTTATTGAAATCACATATGATGAATTGAAAACAAAAATGCTACGTGTTTTTGTCAATATTAGAAAAGAGAATTATCAAATATTTTTATTTTATATTTTATGAAAAATAGTACATTCAATTATTCAATGACAAGTGGCAAATTAAAATGTCACATGTTATTTGTAAATATTAAAACTACCTAACCTTCAAACGAATTGTAATAAAACGCTACACGTCTTCTTTACGCTAATCACGCGTTTCATCCGTAAAAATTTACCCGCATGCGCCTGAAGAAGTTTCACTTCAAAAAATAGTCTTTATCAAAGTCATTCTATATCATAACTATACAGTGTGTTTCAGTAGTCACGAAATATATTTTTTTATATAGGTTTATTTATAACATCTGTAATCTTTGTTGATGTTTTTATTTATTGGGCAACGATTTGTTTGGTTTAATATTTTCAAGTACCTGCATTAAAACCTTATAAATGAAATTTGAATTTTTCGGGTGTGAGGAAATCACATCACAAAACAATTTTTGTGACAAGTAAGTGCTTGATTGTGATCTCACCTGATGATTGGGTATGATAGTCTAAGATAGAAGCGCGCTAACTTGATAAGTAGTAACCTCTTAAGGTTTCTACACGCCATCGTACCCGAAAGCAAAATTTTTGCTTGGCGGTCCGTCTTTGCTGGTTGAGTAGTTACTAGACACAGCCGAAGTCTCCCTACACTAGACCAGACTCAGAAACATTAGAAAATGCAATTTCCTAAATTTGCTTAGCCTGAAATCGAACCCTCTGCTAGCGAATCGAGTATTTCCAGCAATGGAAAATTTGCGATGTAAAGTTGTCTATATCATGCCCTCTATCAAATAATTTTTAGCAATAGCTTCATCAAATTCCGTCCAACCGATAATATTGCTTTTTGTTATGTTAGTTAGTATCGTGTTGTACCGATAAGGTTTTTGGTTTTCTTCAATATCGTCATCATTGAACTTTCCCAAAATTCAATTAAAATTAATTTAATTAAGTTTAGTCCCGGGCATGTTTAGATTATCAACCCCATCTAAATATGCCCCTTTATGCATCAAAATTTTATGTCGATTACAATATGAGCGCAGTATTTTGGTAACGGGAACTTAGGCGAGATTTTATTTGTCTATTCAAGCTCAAATATATATATTTAAACTTGGAGTGGACAAAACTTGACGTTAATACAGTATTAGGTAGGAATTGACTTTTTTATGTTAGATAAATTCCAGATCATTGATATTTAGTTATACATAACGCTCATAGTAAAAGTTTGTTTTCTTTAATAAAGGGAGCAGTGCAACTTTGGGAGGCTACGGTCGTGGTTCAGTGATGGGTACTTCAGGTGTGTGTACTGGAGCAGATCTACTTCGTTTGGGTGGTCCACCTCGTGGCTGGTATCCCCGCCAAAGACACAGGTAAATATCGTTAAATAATAATATATGTAACTTTAGACGGCTTTCGTGAGATTCCGGATTCAGTTCCCAGCCCAGCAAAATTTAGGAAATTGTACATTGTAATTTTTCCAATTAGCCAGTGTGACAGGTCCATACCTAGTTATAAAACTAATGAAAACCCTGCCATCAACACATTAAGAATTGAATTCACAAATTAAATGAATCTAATATATCTGGAATATTTTTAATTTTTCTTGAAACGACACGACACCACTATCGTCATTTGTTTTTATGCCATTCTTTAATGTTTTTATTAGTCCTATATTAGAAACAATTTGAGAAAATTAATATATTTCACAATTTAAAAGCCTACATGAATAAAAAGTGGCTTATATTGACAATTCCCATCTCATAAGTAACGAATTTGACTACGTTTTATCTAAATGGCATCTTTCTACTGCACCCCTAATTATCCACGTGTACTGTATTTAAAACAAATGGATGTAACTAAAGCATATACGCGATTTCACCAACATTCCTAAAAGAATCACATTGTTATAGATGTAATCCTTTACTGGGCCCTAAATAGGGGATAAACTTAGGGATACATAAAGCTTTTGAGGAAGTAGGTAAAATCCGGTATTAATATTTTGTTTATTTTATCTTTAACTACTGAGAGAGTAAACACGATAAAAGATCAAGTATGTTATGCCGTTCATTTCTTCGTCACTGTAATAATTTATCACATTTTGTTGATATTGTGTGTATCAAACACCTGTCTTACAGGCCAGCTTCAACGGAGCACCTTGATAGAATAACAACATCATCTAAGATAGCTACAGATCATCCAATACAATGGGAAAGTTCAGGAGCACGCAAACCGTTAACGTTGCCTCCAAACCTGACTCCCAAATTCTTTCAAAAGTCACCAAGAGAAGCTTTACGCCGTGTGACAAGCCTATTAATACGAAAAGGTGAGTATCTCTTTTTCTAAAAGGATTTTTTACCAGTATACCAGCTAGGGCCGGTTCTAGAGGTCTGGAGGCCCCGGAGCATAGAAAACAAGATGAGGCCCCCCTTGACAACAAAATATTTTCGAAATGAAATTACCATTTTTACCCCACTTTTTTGGACGCTTCAGGGCTATGGCCCTGGATGACCTCCCCTCTAGATCTGGCCCTGATATCAGAAAACGGCCTCACTGAATCGGCGTAATGACGCGAGTGCTATCGGCAGGGTAAATTTAGGAAATTGTATTTTTTTGTTTCGGCCAAACCTCCAAGCAAAAATTCGTGTTGGTGATGATGTATCGAAACCATTAAAAGTTAAATTATATTTTACCAGGTCAGCGCGCTACCATCTTAGGCATATCATCACTTATCGTGAAGTAAGATCGCAGTCAAGTGCCAACCTTCACGTTCAGTGAACCCTAAAGTTGTAGGATCAGTGGCACTGCTAATGCTATATATCTTATAAGTTCTTCTTTTTTTTCCAGGATTAGGTTTTATGATTTTGCACTTACCCTATGAACATATAGTAAGCTTCTAAAATTCAAAGGTTCCCTGGAGGAGATCGCTCCAAGCGATAAGGCCGCCTTTGTACACATTTTTATCTTATTTTTCGTTTTTTATATTTTTTAATATTTTGTATCTTTTTATTTTGTGTGCAAGTAATAAATAAATAAATAATGCTCTGGCGTTTCGGTACAGTAATAAATTGATCATTTAATGATGACCTTTTAACCTAAAAGTTGGTTTAGGTTTTTCAGTATAAATTTTTGACAACTGAACACAATCTATTATGAATTTGTTATAACGTAAATTTAAATAACAAGGTGAAAATATTTTTACAAACAACGCGTATAGTTGAATGAGTTAAAAATTTGATTTAATTCCAGTATTGCATAAGATTCAGTAGATTTACCGTGTATTAGTTCATGCGCGATACCGTGACTAAGGGAATTCATTTTTAAAACGCTTTCATTAGTTTGGGCTGTATGATGTAACTATGTAACGGAATTTTTGAACGCAATTTTTAGCTATCTCCAAAAGTTTAATTATTAATTCGAAACTTTGCATACGCATTAAGTGTCAATGACAATGCCATAACTCGTTAATAATATCCCATCATCCTTGTTCGGGCCGCCAGGATTATTATATTCTTTTGATAGATCCTCTATGTAGGAGTGAAAGGGACTGAGCTAGTTAGCAATCTGCCATCTAGGATAGCAGGCAGACTTTATCGAAAGAGTCTTTTTGAAGGTGGTTTAATTATTTAAACGAAACCGGAACTCTAATTAACTAGATGTGTGGAAAAATACTAAATCGTACTAAAAAATAAATAATAGTTTTAAAAAAACAACCAAAATACACGCTTTTATAGTAAACCGAAATAAAAACTATAAAATAACTTTTAATAATAAGTTATAAACAGAATCATTTAATTCAGAGTAAAAAGCGTGCGGTGCATTTCATAACATTCTCATAACTCTCCTTTCATAGACCGGGCCCGTAGACAAGTCACTTTCGAAGATTGCTAGCACTTAAAAAATGTATGAGAATGACGTTTCATTTTTCGATAAGTTTCGATATGAAACGTCATTCCCATACATTTATTAAGCGTTAGCAATCTTTGAATATGATTTGTCCACGGGCCCAGTTGCCAATAGAATGATTGTAACCTTTAATATGTCAAGCACCCCACGGCTTCCACTCTGAATACAATAATTCTGTTTATAACTTATAATTAAAAGTTATTGTCTAGTTTTTAGTTCAATTTACTATAAAAGCGTGGTTTTTTTTTTAAACTATTATTTATTGAATTTAGTTAAATTGCAATTTAAATTGCAAATTATATTTTTATATAAACAGAAACTGAAACTTTAAGAAACTAAGATCATAATAGAAATGAGTCCTGTTGATTTCAATTAATTACCAATTAGTAATAGTTCATTTCAATGCCACCTTCGATCGAGTGTGATGAATTTATCAAAATATAGAGATTTAGAACAAGAAGTCTTTAAAATTTCATGTAATCAATTATGAGCGCCTTCCCATCTGTCATCCAAAATGTTTACATACCAAATAATTGATAAAAAATTTATAATAAGATCTTACATCATTGGTTTGTACTTCATGTATGCGTAGATGCCAAATTCCTTGCATACAAGTTTTAAATATCTATCGCCCACATAGCTTAATTATTCAGATCCGTTTGCGAGTAGTTCTGAATTTTTATTTGTACGTGTACTTATTAAAATATTTGTAATGTTACCTACACATACTCGTACATGTATTAAGTACATAGAAGTTTCTGCGCGTAAAACGTTCTGGAATTACTAGTTCAATTGTGTTGAAACATTGTGTAGATGTGTAGATATAGTTCTAGCATCAATGTAGATGTGTATTATATGTGGCAGATGTTTAGCTAGAAAGACATTAAAACGAATGTTAGAAAATGTTTGTCCATTATCCTTTCGTAAACTTGTACTTTTGTTGTTCTTAGTTCCTTGCAATTTTCGTTGTACCGATTGACTTAACGTCTTATAATATAACAAGCTGGACCCGCGACCTCGTCTGCGTTAAATTTTTTTTCATAGGCTTGAATGGGTAGCATTTTCATTTATTTAGGCAAATTGCTTTACAAATAAAAAACATACTTATAAATACTTCAATGAGTTATTTGCTGTGTTTTACTGCAAAGAGTTTAAAGTCCTTTTTCAGGTTCTAGATTATCACTGTACCAAATTTCAATCAATGTCGTAGAATCAGTTCTTAGCTGACCTCTACTGGGCAAAAGGAATATTCCTACCAAATTTCAAGTCTCTACGCCTCATGTGATGAGTTAATAGTTAACACCCCCGCAACCCCCTTTACAAGTGGAATTTTGTGAAATCCGTTCTTAGCTGACCTCTACTCGGCGAAAGGAATATTCCTACCAAATTTCGAGTCTCTACGTCTTATGGTTCCAGAGATATCGTGAAGAGTCAATAGATACCTGGATATCTCTTTTATATATATAAATAATAAAAAGGTGATTTATTTAACACTGACACCGCCGAGTTTTTACAATTTGAAGTATTTTTCAGCAATGCATTATTATTAATTTTATAGATTGTCCTAAGTGAAGTCACAGTTAAATTAAAACTTAAACATTTATAAAAAAACGACATCTTAGTAGCCGTGAATACCTGGACACAAATATATATCAAAGTAGAGAGTATAAAAATTATATCTACGTAACTTTCTTATAAACTCTGAACCCAGTCCATCATTCCCAAATTCATTTTCATTTGAAAGACAATATTGGTAAGACAGTTTAAGACCTCTAAACCGACTTAGTCGCTCATCACTACATCATTAAAACCATTCACTACAACATTATACGTATATAAGTCGGTATATCTCCATGTACCAATAAAATCTGAAGTTTGGCGGATAATACCAGGGGAAACAACGAGTGTATATTGAAATGAGAAAAATATTTACGTATAGGAGAAGTAATTTCATTACACTGAGTAGTTGGTTATAGGTCTTACCTAATCCCAAGCAGAAATTTTAATTGTAGTTAATATAATAACCAAAATCAACCGGTTCTACATAACCATATCATCTCCACGGATTCGGGATTAACAACTCCATGATGAACGAACACCACAACGTTCAGGCTATTAATATGCAAAATGATACATAGATGGCGCCACCGCATTCATTTTATATGTTTAGAATAAGATTTTCCTGAAATTTATTATATTTCTCATTAAAAGTTACAAAATCTTGATAAATATGTACGTATATAAAAATGAAATTTAATCCGAATTAACATTTAGCTTAACACGAAAATAAGTCTATGAAACCACAGGAAAAATTCAGTTCCACATTTAATTTCGCACAATTTAAACATAAAAATATTCTTAACAGTTTTGTTTTTCTTTTTTTGTAAAAAATATCAATACTTTAAGGTTTACTAAACATCACTAGCAGAGTTTAGGCGAACACCACTTAGTTTTCTTTATTAATATATTTATTGTTGAATTTAATTGTTGTTCAATATTCTTCATTGTGTTTTGCAAATAAGACATCGTGAGGGAATCTGTTGGGGGCATTTGTAAGATATGAATAGCCTTCTTAACCGCATAGTTCCACATTTGCAATCCAGAAATCATAAAGAAGGTGAGTGTAAGATGAAACCCTCTCTTCTCTTAGTATAAGCCCAACAATCGGACATCATAGGCATACGTTGGCGATACTTGCAATAAAAACCATCACTGGCATATAATTTTATCTATATTATTGTTATATCCACCGCAAAATATGTAACCTAACGCCGGGTTATTTTTATGGTACCAGTTATTATGATAAACGTATCTTTTAAATGTGTAATAGTAAAATTTAATTTATAGTATTTTATATAAACATTTCTTCCGCCTCCACGTATAAAGAAACAGATATAAAATCCTAATTTTATAAGACAGTGTTTCTTTGGTAAATTATTTACTACTGTACTATCTTTTGTACTAATGACATGTTTTTAAACATAATTTTTAAATAGCTATATAATATAAAAATAATAATAACATAAGTTGGTAAATGTGTTTCTTTTTGTGTCGCTGAGAAATGCATATACGCACCTCGCTTGGGAGACAGACGGGAGGGTGGGTCTCTCCGGTAGTAGCAGAATACCCACTAAAACCCAGCGGAGCCCTCGTCATTTGAGAATGGAAGGACCAGAGGTTCGTTTTTGCATTCCACTCTGGCCCCTCTGAATGAAGACGGCTCAAAAGTGCACTACAGGGGGAGGAGTTGGATGAACCTCTGTCTCCTGTTTCCTATTCCCCTCCGTCGGGTGTAATGCGATTCAGCTGCATTCGCCCTCTCTCTTTGCCGTGCCTCGGTTGATTGAACGAAATGATAGTTTCGCAGAAAGTGGCAACAGAATTGTAGGCCCGCTCGTTGACAAGCATTGTACCTATATTACTTGCCAGCGAGAGGTCCGCTCCGACCTGCGACGTCCGATGATGACGCTGAGGGCCCCATTGGTAAATGTGTTGCTATAATCATTAAAAGTACAAAGACGTCAAAATGTTTAAAATGCAAGCGGTCGGTATACACGCAAGAGGCGTCGATTGAGGTTTACATTCTATATATAAATAATTACAATTTTTATATATGTCATCTACGCTGAATTATAAAAAAATCCTGCTGGATCTAAGTGTTTCCAATATACTCAACTAGCTCGACCACAAGGTATGTTAGACTTATAAGTTGAAATATTTTTGAAAAAGGTAGGTAAGATAAATAGCAGCCCATAAACAGCACACTGCTGGACACAGGTCTCCTCACTCATAGGAGAGATCGTTATTAGAGGCTTGGCAGGCATGATACACAAGTGCATTCTTTTTAGTCCGATATGAATTGTGACGGCAATCCGACACGACGGAGAGAGGTCAAGCGCAGAACCCGACGGCTTAACTTTGGGCATATATTGATCAAATCTTAATAAAAAACTCAATATTTATTTTGAATTCGAAAAAGGTACTGTTATTGTTCTAATCTAAATAACCTATGCGTCCGTCCTGTCAAACAATAACACAATATAAGGCGCTAACAATCGTTTAGGGGACCTCAAAAGTTCAGCGGCACAATAGCATCCAGCATACAATAGCGATTCTGTTACCTGCGGCATCAATATGTGCATAATAGCACTCGTGCAATGAATCAGCCGTCGTCGCCAGCCGCCCTACCCGTTGTCTCGTGACTCACCCACGACACATCGCAAAGGAAGATGCCTGTACACCCATATCGCCGCTTTGGATGAATAATCACACAATTCAAAATTTTAATCATGGGCTCAACAAAATCCAGAATAGTCTATATTTATTTGTGACAAAAGCTTATGTTTAAGTCGGTAAATATGACGCTGTGGCACCATAAAACGTTATTATGTCACTAGAACCCTTAGACAACGTAACTTTCGAAGATCGCTAATTCTTAAAAATGTATGGGAATGACGTTTCATACTTCGATATAGTTTAATTTTTGTTCAGATCATATAATCTTGTTTAATATTTGACAGCCTCGCTGGCGCAGTGGTGCGAGTACTCGCTTTGCTAGCAAAGGTCCCGGGTTCGATACCCTGCCGGGGCGAATGTCGAGAATCGTATTTTCTATTACGTCTCAATCTGGACTGGTGGGAGGCTTCGGCCGAGGCTAGTTAACACCCTACCAGCAAAGACGTACCGCCAAACAAAGAGATTTGTATTCCGGTACGATGCTGTGTCGAAACCATATAAGGTATATCGCCTCTTACCAAATTAGCGCACTTCCATCTTAGACCGTATCATCACTTACCATCAGGTGAGATCACAGTCAAACGCCAATATGGCAGCAATAAAAAAATTAAATGTCACTTCTGTAAAATTAAATTTCAGGAGAAGTGTCAAAATTTTCTTCTGTAAAGAAGTCATATTCACATCGCAAAAATTCGATTGATTAGAATATTTAGCTGTATTTTGTAGAAGCTGACTTTTAAAGAAACTTGTTGGAATTGTATCACTATTATATTCCAAAGTAGCGATATATCAGAACAATAAGGAGGTACGAGGACGTGCCACTAACACGCGTATAAAACTTCGATCTCCGTAACCTCGCTAATGTATCCAACGATATATGTCCTCGTAGTACTTTTCAAAGGACTATATTACTTTGATAGGCTTAACTTATTTTAAAAAACTGTGCGTACGTCATACACAAAGTTCTATAAAAAAATTGTTAATGTCTTCAAAAACATGGTTGTCAACGTTATTCATAATTTTTAAATGTAATATGATCTCTCTTATAAATTATCTGATTTCTTTAAACTAAGGTAGAAAAATGAAGAATTTTCAAAAATAATTTTATTCTCATGCGAATTTTAAAACTGTGTTTCTTTGTCTAGAATATCTTCAAAATGGCTGGGACTATTGTAAGCAAACTTTCACAGGCAAGTTGCAAGGACAGTCTTAGATAATTATTACTTTAGAATTAGAATTCGCATGTGTATATAGTTAATGTATGCTAAGTACATTATTAATAAGTATAATATGTATTCTGTAGGATAGTGTTGATTATAACGAACAATCGTTATGAATTTAAATTCCGTTTATTATGTCCCGATTTCACATTGTAATACAATTCGGTTAGATTTGTAACAATTCTTATAACAATGCATAAACAGCGGAGTATAGTGTTATTGTACAGAGAGCGTATGGTCTCAAAAAGATGGTAACCGGTCAGGCTATGAGGCCGACGGTTGTCCGCGCCGTCGCCCTACATATGACCACTTACAGTCCTACTAACTCTCATAGAAATGCTCATTACTCAGACAACGTTAGGTATAATCTTTAATCCGAATGATGTGCAACTTTCTCTATAACAGAGCAACAAAAACTTTCATCGAGACACCTCTCGCAAGTAGCAAATTCTTTGGATCTCAGCCAACAATTTTATTTTTCCAGTAAAGTTATAAATTATATTTGCATACGTAATGTCGTTTTATTTGCCATTAAACATCATGTTAACACCATGTGATGTCAGGCCGCTTTTGTTCTTATCCGAAAATGATAACAATATTGATATCGTTTCCATATTGCATTGATAGTCACTTCTAATCATTCATTTTAAATCATCCATATCTAACGGTTTAACCATTTCTCTTGTGCCCACATATTGCTACGGGTTAGTTGTTTTATTAAAGTGCAGCTACAATGACATGTAATCTTAAACGGAAATGGGTTGTAACGATATTAGAATGTTGTTATATTTTGTTTTAACATTGTTTAGTTTCCTGTCGCCGTTTATCATGTCTAAATATTACGTAGGTAGACTATGAGATAAAGCCTGATATCTGGTATCACATATCCCGTTCTTTATAACTATTAAATCTAAGTTGGTAAATGTTTGACAAATCTGATAAATTTATATATTTCTGTAAAAATGCCTTTCCCTATACTCATTATTCTGGTGTTGGTCTCTTGTGCGCAATGGCGGCGGTTCGCGACGTGCATGCAAATGGCGACACATCCGTCTTCGACCAAATCTACGGCTACATCCGGTCGATGTTATAGTCCCGACATCGAATAACTTCTTATCACATTTTTACATCAATACTATAATAGTAACAAATAAGCAAGATATATTTCTCTATTAATTGTTATTATTAACTCAATCCATATGGTAGGTATGTACTTAAAAGTATTTTTTAAACTTTACTATTGATATACGTTTCCACATTTCGTAGGATAGAAGAAGCAATAAAATAAAGTTAAATATAAATGCTAATAATATCATTTCTAAACAATTCCTTAACATCATAAACAATTAGTCAGTACTAAAGTATGGCTTATAACTTCATAGACCTGCTTATACTCGTATGTATTATACGGGAGCATGAGTGCGATGTTTTATGGACGAACAACCGCCAACCTAAAAGCTTTTATGGGCATGACTGTCGTCAACTATCAGAGCCATATGGTGTAATACTGTCGCGTGAAAAACTTCATGGTATTTTAATAATAGTGGCATTTTTGTTACACATTTTAACGCAAGCTTATTCGTCACATGTGATGACCGTTAATGACTTGGAATTTAGTTGAAATTTTATGCATAGGTAATGTTAATAGGTCGTAGAAATATTGGACTAAAGAAATTCTAGTTTAATTTTTAAAATTGAAATTTCCGATAGTAAGATAAACTTTGAATGTTAATTGTCCAGTAATAATATAAAGTTGAACTTTCGTTACGTTGTTTTTGGCCATATTATTCCCTTATAGAAATAGTCACTTAAAAGTAAGTAACCTATTAACATCTTACTCCTAAACACAGGCCTCCTGACACAAAGTAGATTGGGTTTTCAATGCAAAGACCCACCACGCTGCTCCATATTAGATTGCAGGCTATAGTATCCCAAAATAGCTCCTGAGCTATGTCTCACGGAAAATTATGTTCCCCGAAAAGCACAAAATATATATTTTGAACGATAATAAAGCACCTAAATTTTACAAATGCAACTAAGTGTTGCTTGCCCAGGATTCGATCCTGATACTCATAACAAGAACCTACATGTCTATGTGGCCATGATGGCAAAAAAACACAATTTTTTTCTGTATGACTTTGTACGTGACATTACTCAGTTTAACCTTAGGGTATCTTTCATATCACACGGTTGAGTACGGCCTCGTAGTAATTCAATATGGCCAGGCGCTACGCTCGAAAGCACGATTGCTCTTTTGTAACTAATCGTATTAAATAAGTTCTAAACCAACATATGCTTTTTAATGGTTTATAATTTATATTAACGCTTTTAATGCATTGAAATGTTTATTAAATATTTTGTTCTCATTATCCTTTACAAAATCTCTTCAATATCAATGATACACAAATGTGATTTGGAATGAACAGCTGTTTAAATTTTCAATTTTATACAAACTAAAGAAACGTGTTTAGATTTTAATACAACAATTTTATCTCAAGACCCAGGTTTCATTTTTGTTTATTTGAATATCCGAAGCGAAATGATGGCCGGGACATAGACGATTTTCGATAACAATTGTAGAATTTCAATTTAATGAAACTTCCATGTCATTCCCGTGGAAAATCAAAATGATGGGCATTCTCGCCTGTCCTTGAAAATAGAAATTTAACTTAGCTTATTTTGTTTAGCTTTTTATTATTAATTACTACTCATATAAAGATAGCTAGAACTGCCTCATTGATCTGGTGGTTATCTGGTGATAGTCATATTCGACTACAGACATTAGGTCCTGCGTTCGAATTCCGGGTCAGGGCACTTCAAAAATAGATATTGAGTTTTCTATTAAGATTTTCACAATATTTTCCCGAGGTTGGAAATTTAGCGGTGTGATCCACCCCTGTGCCTTGGTGAAAACATAAAGCCGTCGGTTCTGCGCCTGATCTTTCTCCGGTCGTGTCGGATTCCCGTCACATGGCACTATGAGAGTGAAGGAATAGGGAGTACATTTGTGTACTATGCCTACCAACCCGAAGTGGTGGGTCTATGCTCTAAAAACCCTCTTTCATATGAGTGAGGAGGCCTGTGCCCACCTGTGGGACGTTAATAGGCTGCTACTTACCTTACCCTATAAAAATAAACGACTTGATCAAATCTAATATAAAGGTTAACAATGTATTTTAGATATAATGCGTGTTAATATTTTTATGATTAATATATTTAATCATTTATTCACTAATTCGTCACATATCTAACGATATAATTAAATTAAAGATGCATATTTTGATTTCAATACATATGTCTATTAAGCTAAGATTTTGCTATTCATTTTGTTATTTTCAAATCATGAGTAGAAGGCATCTTTTGCATGGAATCATTGTCATGTCATTTAAGTCATTGGACACGATCAGAATGGAAAAGAAATAGACATTTGCTTCTGAACTTGCACTTTATGTAGATATTTTGTCACAGTTGCTTCATTTGTATTTTATTTAAAGGGTTTAGAACACTTGTAGTAAGAAAAACATACAAGAAAACTGTATTGGTTAGTCATCATAAACGTTTAAAATTATAAACATGGCAACTGCATTTTATGTACATATATTATATTGTACTTTTAAACAAAACGTACATGCTCAATGTATATAATCAAAAATTTACAGATATTTTACAGTATCGGGCATTATTATGTCAAATAAAAGATATGGAACGATAGCAGGGGAACTGATAAAACATACTTGAAGATATAAAAGTTGATCAAAATTATATAATCCTTCATGTCCGTTAACGAACATTTAATATAAAATCCCGTATGGAAGAGCCCAATTGATATGTATATGATAGAGCAAGTAAATAAGCTGCACACTCTTAATATATATTTATGCAAACTTGTATTTTTCTACTACAAACTCTCTCATGCTAATTAAATGGAAAAGGACATATTTACTTTAAATTTCGGTTTAACGTTATGAATATGTTATTTTCTCATAGCTACCAACATTTTTAACTCTTTCACTTAATTACAAGATGACTCATGCAACATGAATACCTTACACTTTCATTTGAATAATGAGGACTAGAAATTAGCGTTATTATGTTAATACAGCCAACTAATTTCATATAGAAACGGTAAATTTCAATTTAATTAAAAGGAAACATAAGTGTAATCAATTTTAAAACTCGTTTCGATACTGTGGGTTAATACTTCTGAATGAGGTCGTTTTCCATCGGTTTACCATATAGCCTTAAGTTACACCTGTGTACATATGCCATCATGAACTAAAGTGTTAAAGACATTTTAAACGCATTTCTGAAAGATAATGTCAGGCGATATAAATAACAGTGTTTCATCCCATTAGTGTCCCATTGCTGAGTCGTATTCTTATGCTTTATTATAAAATGGTGCTGTAGAAAACCCAAAAATACAAATATATCATTGCTAGATCGTAAATACTTTTTATTCGTCAATTCAAGTTCAAATACTTTTTAACTTATGCAGACAATAGATGTTAATACAGTTTTAAAATTCAATTGATTTTAATGTAGAATTGAATAAACGTCCTAATAGGACCGTACCTTTAGCTTTCGACTTTGATTGATTTAATGAAAAAATCTTTGTACGGTTACGTACGGCCTACGGTCTAATATATTCAGGTTACTTTGACTACTTTTAATGCCAGTACTCGCTTCGCCATCGGAGGTATTGGGTTCGATTCCCAGCAGGCCAAATTTAGGATATTGCATTTTTATAATTTGTCTGAGTGTTGGAAGGCCGTTGCTAGTTATTATCCTACCAGCAAACACGTACCGCCAAGCAAGAAATTGGCATTCCAGTATTATGCTGCAGTACGAAACAATAACAGGCAAAATAGTTGTTACGAATGGAGTGATTGGGAAATTTGGAAGGCGAAGGCGAACGTTCCTTGGCCAAATCCAGGATATTTTAAATAAGGGCCAGGTCAAGAGTACTCTTGTATGAAAGATTTAATGTGAATGAAAGAAGCGAAGGAGATATACAAGGATCGTGGCAAGTGGAAGGACGTGGTCTCTGCCTATCCGACCTATCCTGGGAATGAGGCGTGATGTTATGTATGTACGTATGTATGAGTTACGAGGATAGCGCTACAATCTTAGGCTGTATCATCGCTTATCATCAGGTGATACACAAGATCACAGTCATGCAATAATCGGTTAGCTTTTTTTATTGCTGACAGTTTAGCGCTTGACTGTGATCTCACCTGATGGGAAGTGATGATACAGTCTAAGACGGAAGCGCGCTAATCTGGTAAGAAGCAATATATTACCGTACGGTTTCTACACAGCATCGAACCGGAACACAAGTCTCTTTGTTTGGCGGTACGTCTTTGCTGGTAGGGCGGTAACTAGCCACGGCCTAAGCCTCCTACCAGTCCAGACTCATACAAATTAGAAAATACAATTTATGAAATTCGTCCTACCGGGGATCGAAACCGGGACATCTGCCAGCAAGGCGAGTACTCGCATCACTGCGTCAGCGAGGCCGTCAGCTATAAAAGAAATTCTCGTGCACTTTATGACGGCCTCTCTGATTCAGTGTTTCGAGTACTCGCTTTGATAGCAGAGGCCCCGGGGTCGATCCCCAGAGCAAATTTAGTAAATTGCATTTTCTAAGTTACCATCCTACCAGCAAAGACGTACCGACAAGCAAAGAACATTTGCGTTCCGCCATGATGCTGTGTAGAAACCATAAGACATAAATTGCCTCTTAACAGATTAGCGCGCTTCCATCTTAGACTTTATCATCACTAACCATCACGTGTGATCATAGTCAAGCGCTAAAGTGTCAGCAATAAAAAAAATAGTGCACTTTAACGCCTCTACACTTGATCGCTACATGTTGCAGGGAGCCATACTAAACATTGTTTTTTTTTAACTATTTTAAATCATATTTGATATTTGTTTATCTAGTTGTCGTGACTTCTCTCCAGTTGGAGATCCGGCGCAATGACCCGTATTCATTTTTACCCGATGATCAAATGATAACACATCAAAAATATAATTGGCAGAGTATGGGCGCATATGCGACGATACGATTAACATCTGTTGCTTGTTCACATTTATAATTTGATACATTCCTAGTAAATATTTTTATGAAGAGTAAGTAGTATTACAGTACCTTAATATTACGAACTCCAACATAACGAATTTCTTAATTTAAAAATTCTTTCGAAATGCTCTAGCAGTGCTGTTAAGAGCTAATGTAATATTTACTTTTATATTACAAACCCATTTATCAGATTGGTTTTTGTAACGAATTTCTAATCATTGCAAAATTTCTATTAAACTATTTTTTCAATGTATAACCTTCATATACCGTATGGTGTGTTTTGTAAAGGTTATCAAGTAAGGTAAAGTAAGTTATCTATTAACGTCCAAATGTTGGGCACAGGCCTCCTCACTCATAGGAAAGAGGTTATTAGAGCATACACCCACCACACTGCTCCACTGCGGGTTGGCAGGCATAGGACACACTCTCTATTACTTCACTCTCATACTCCGAAGAGAAGTCAGCCACAAGACTAATGGTTTAACTAGGTCTCCGAGGCACGGGGGTGGAGCACACCGCCAACTTCCCAACGTCGGGCAAATATTGACCAAATCTTAATATAAAACTCAATATAAATTTTTGAGTTAGCCCGATCCAGGACTTGAACCCAGGACATCATATTTGTAGCCGAACAGACTAACCACTAGACCAATGAGGCAATTTTTGGTCAAAGACCATTGAGGCAGCTAAAGGTTATCAGTTATCCTATTTTATTTATACCAATCGTAGGTTAACCTAACCTTTATATAACGAATTATTGTAATGTAATATATTATGCTCTTCATTGCTGGTTAGCATGTCATACATACCCCAGAATTTCTATCAGGCACAAGGGGCTCTGTAGAAAAATTAACAATATAACTTTTAATATAAAAAATGCAAGTATTGCTAGACCCGTGCCTCCTCGTTTAGATGAGAGAGGGTTATTAGTGCCAAGACCCGACATGCTGTTCTAATGCTATACATATTCTGGGGGTATGCAAGTTTCCTCACATTGCTTTCCTCCAACGGAAACCAATGATGGATTTAAAGGAACAAATGAGCACGTAAATAATTTTTAGTCGATTATTATTATAACCCCCGATTTCACTGCACAAGAATCCATGAATCTTATAAGGAATATACTTAAACGGCTTCCAATTCAATTTTAAATATAAAGACTTGAGTTTCTGTTTATACAAATTTATAGAGATGTGTATGACTAGGTCACGCGACCCTTTTCAAAAAAACGTGTCTAACATAGTGGTTATATTGTAAGACTCAGTGGTCATCATGGCATGTCATCGTCATAATCCTAATAAGTAGCAACTATTACTAATGGTACATGCGATATTGCGACACATAGTGGTTGAGATTTGAGGCCATTTAAGTCAACGCCACTGCCAAGGTCAGCTCGACCGGCTTCGTCAAGCAATAATAAAAATTAAATATTATCGAAGCTCTGAAGTGCAAGTCCTTATCACCATCAAGATATGACGTGTTATCTCAGTCGTTTGAAGAAAAGTTATCCAATATTCCCGTTTAATGACACTTCGCTTCCATTCCATTTTGTGTAACAAATATACAAATACCTTGAGCTATAAATAATATATTAACAGCTTGTTAAAACTAATATATTTATCCTTCAATTTAAGGAAAATATTCCAACAATAACATCACGTAATATGCCTGGTGAACTATTTATAAATGTTACGCTATTAACTTCCTTTCTTAATTTTTCAAATGAATAAAATTTAAGTGTCTGGTACTCTTCTTATATATCAGCTTGTATAAAATGCGTATGAATATTTACCAACCACTTTAAAAAAATGCCTGTTGTCAAAAACTATAATTAATAAATAAAACAAGGAACTTTGTAATCCGCAATTGACCAATTTTAGTCGTGTAATATATAAAATGGAGGTATATACTTGTGAATAATGAAATATGTACCAGTGATTATTGAAATAAAGATCCTACACGTGGTTATTTACACTATACGCAATCTTAAACCGTCTTTACATTGTTTTATTGCTGTCGCAACTATTTTAACGGAAACTTTCCAAGTAGGCAGAAACCACAGCTAGTAGCTGTAGTAGCGCAAGACTAAAAACAGTTTAATAACATTTTGGTGAATTAAAAGGTACTTTTTTAATCAAATTATTTTTGTACAATATATACATTGCCAGAGAAAGTCGATCTGCGTAAATTTGCGATCTTGTTGAGTTGAACGATCTCTAGAACCGGTCAGACAGGCGGCCACGTTATAAAAGATCCACCCGGGAATGTGCCTCCGCCGGGTGACTCCCTCCCTTCTCTATCTGCACCGATTTCCGGCGTCAATTGATAACATATTAGAGGAAATCATAGCTCACATGATATGTATATTTCCATTTAAGATTCGAATGTATAAATTAAAAAAAAATAATACTCGTTTCTCGCATTAGACTAATTATAGACGTGTTTTCATATAGAACTGTTGACATACTATATACTGGTAGAGTTTCTTTATTTATTGGGTTAAAAGCGATAACCTCTATCAGCCTACCAGCAAATACCGGTTCGAATTGAAAATTTATTTTAGTTTTACATAGATCACATGCTGTGCAAAGCTATATAACAAAACAGTAAGCAGAAGCTGGGCATTAATTAAAATAGTTGCAAAAAGGGGGAAAATTTATTGCTTCTGAGAAAATTTATCAGACTTAATGTTTTCACATTTGTTTGTTCTTGTTTCACTTTGCCTGATATCAAAATTGTACTAAGAATTGCATTATCATAAAAATTTTCGTCATATCAATTGCCCTGATGTCACTGTTAGTACTAATTCGATACGTTCACGTAAAATTGAAGCGAAGCTTATAAAGATAAAGAATAATGATATATTTTAGAACATCCGACCTTTTCCATTGCGTCATCTTTCGTTATTTAAAAAGAAATACAACAACATAAAATTTGAATATTGTAATTTTAGATCAATAAAAAAATTTAACAAATTACATTTAACAATATTTATTATTTTATTTCATAAAAATATCAAATTAAGGTGACCAATATTTTATTCATATCAATAAACTTTCAACATTTTAATTAATATTATTTCATTATATAAAATTATGAAATAATATTGGTTTATTAAAATTTAAAAAAATTGTTTTATAGTTTATCTGAATACATATACATTTATTGTAGACGTATTTCAATAACAAATGAAATGTAAATTATTTGTCAATAAGGAATACGTGAGAATAATCACGTTTTAGAGCTATTTAGCGATATGTTATTTCATAATTACTTTTCTTTATTCTTAGGAAACAATGGGAAGGAGAAGGAAAATTCTCGAAGCAAAGAGGCAACCTCACCAGCGGCCCGTTCAGCAAACGGTCAGTACTAACTTTATATTATTTGCTATTTGACCATTTATGTGCATTTTAGAATTTTGTTCATTAATTGAAATTCGTTATAATCGAACAATTTCCTTCGTGTCTTCTCCAACAAACTTGACACCGGCGATTAGTTTATTTGTTTACTTTCGTTTCTTTCTTCATTGCTTGTTTTTATTCCTTTTAGTTAGTATATATTTTTGCATGCTGTGGGTTTGCCTTAATTATTTTTTGTTATTTATTAATCTTTATATTTTGCCTATTGTTACTGTAACCTGTTGGTGTCCTATTTAAATAAATAAATCGCCTGTGCTCAATTGGCACACCTGAAAGCCATTCAACAAAGAAGAAGGAAAAGAAATTCGTTATACAACACGTATATTTATAAGTTAATATCACGATTGCAATAGATTCAGTTGTAACATTGCTTACGTAAAAATACGTAATTATTATGAAGTAATAGTCTAGAAAAATTAAAAACGAAATACGTTTTAATAAAGACACTAGAAAAACTAAGAAGTTTTAAATATTTTTTAATGTGTTTGTTTCCAACTATAAGAGAACATTCATTTTAAAGTTTAAAAGGGCGGGGTGCTCAGTGATAATTATAATTGTAACCACCCCACGCTATCTCAAGCCCCCTCTCCGAACACGCCATAGTATTTGGCTCAGGACATTATCGAATTTCGTATATAAATAAAAATTACGGAGAACAGGGTTTAATTTCGGAGATGAAGCGTGAAAAACTGCCATATCCAACAAGCAGGCGAGTAATTTTTTTTATTCCCGGCTCGAGGAGACAACTTCTTTTAAATGTCATTGGTCCTTGATAAGTCTGCCTTTTTTTTGTATATTTACCAAACAACACATGATATTTCTTTAAAATCAACCTTCCACCGTAAGCATAAATAAGCCCTTCAAAATAAGAATTAAAATAAGGAAAATACAATTTGCCCGACTAAAAATACAATTTACAATTAATACCTATTAAGATATGCGGGAACTATATATTTGTTGTATGATTTTAAAATTAAATCTTTTTTAAGATATGGCTATGTTTGTGTATATGTATGTGCAGGAGTATTTAAGTGGGTGTGTGTGTCTCTATTTGGTTGCAGTGGTAGAATTAATTGTTAACACGGAACTATGAGTAATTTTTTTGTTTCTTTATACGTTAAAGCCAGACACTTCATTATTTACTGTTTTACATTTTTTATTGGTAGGAGAAAAGAAATTGATAATCGGTCAATGTATAAACAGCATTAGTAGATTAGTGTGATTTTACACACAGTCCATCTTCTTCTAGTTTCTATTTGTCTGAAATGTAATTATCTTTGGATTCTCAATAGTACCTCAATTACAATTTAAAAATCATACGACGTTTTAAATATTCATAAATCGTATTCAATGATTCCGTTACATACGAATCTAATAAAAGCAAGATAGAAGTGTACATGTATAGTGTAAAAGTTTTTATAGGCATGTATATTGTATGTCTGTTCTGATGAGAATTGCGAATAGAATGAATGGACGAGTAATGATCGCTCCTTCCATTGGTATACGGAGGGTAGAACGCGGGGGTGCGCGGCGTGGGGTGTTACGGCGCACATGGTGTCCCGAGGGGTTGCGACTAACAGAGCGCAGACGCGGTCGCCACCCTGCCGCCGTTACCGGGTATTCTACACGCTAAACCCTCTGCCCCTCCTCCCCGCTCCCTTTTTTATCCCCGCTCTGCAGGGGCGACGACTCCACAGGACACCGCAGTCTACTCATTTTTGCGGAAATTGGAATCCTCCGCCGATATTAACACAAAAGTTCGACAATATCGGCTGCCATTACCACGCTAGGACATGCCGATGGCCGCACAATAGCTGAGTAACATCGCTTGTTTAATTTACTGCATATCATGACATTTTTTTTTTACAAAATACGAAAACACGAAATACCAATTTTATTTTATACTAGCAATGACCCGCAGTTTCACCCCTGTAGATACCGATCTCGTGGCTATGGAAAAACTACAGATTTATTTTTGTTGACATAAAAATTGTATTTCATTTAGTTTTTAATTACGCCTTTTCCTAGTATGAGATACATACTTAACATTCATAATCTAATCAATATACAGATATTACTTTACAATAAATATATATCTAACTAATACATTTTTAAATTCGCAACATCATTTACGTGGAGTATCCGACATTAGCAAATTTAAAAATATTGAAAAGTAGGAGGTAATGAAAGAATTTTTGAAATTGCTCCAGTAATTGTTAGCTTGATAAAATTAAAAATAGTGTCGGTATATGGCTGGGTATCCTTGGAATATAAGGTAACTCAGTCGTAGGCCCAGTTATAAGGGTCGCTACAATTTTCTTTACTTTTTTACATTCGTTGTATCTTTCGAATGAAAAGTCCAATATAAAAGTATATATTTCCTCTTTATATATATAGTTAAGATTATTTTGTAATAGTTATTAAAGGATGGCTAATAATGTATGTCGTGTGGTTTAATTCAGATTTTTGTTTTCTTTTTCTATAACTAAAACCAAGTCAAATAAAACTATAACCTCTCCTAGAGCTTAAATCACCAAATAATTTAATGATTCATTAGTATTATCAATTGTACAAATTATCAGTTTTTTTGTCGTCTAACTTATCTTAATTATAACACATAACAATTGACCTAAATAGAGGTTAATAAAATACTGATATTTATATTCACTCAATTTATTTCGCTTGTTTGCTAAGGTGCTGTAAATATAGCTAATAGCTTATTAATAGGCTTAATGTTTATAAGAAAAATATGTTTCGATTTTTACATCCAAAATTTAAATCGCAATAACTTCATTTGTAATCATAATTTCTAAAACAGTTATTATTGATTTTTATGCATAGATGTGGGAATTTATAAATTGGCGTTTAAAACGTCAACCCTTATTTCTTCTCCATAGCAATTGTATGGACGACCTTGCTGGTGTATTGATACGAGTACTCGTTTTCCTACCAGAGGCCCGAAATTACATTTTATTTTTCTGAGGCTGGACTGGTGGGAGGCACCAACTGTGGCTAATTGCCACACAACCAGCTGGCTACTAAAGGCATGCTCCCAAGGAAAAGATTTGCCTACGTACGATGCTGTATCGAAACCATAATAAGTATATTACCTCTTACCATGTTTGTGCGTTTTCATCTCAGACTCTATCATCACTGACCATCCGGCGAAATCACAATCAAGCACTAACCTACCAGCTATAAATATCTTCCTGAATAAATTCCTATTGTATATCTATATTGTAAAATACCTGGACCTGTAAACAATATGACATTCTAAGCATGCTAATGCCAATAGAACTCTTAAAATATATATTTTTTTTTATCTAAGATAGGTCTGCGTTTGACCTCAATCACGCCTGATGATAAGCTATGATGAGGTCAAAGATGGTACGCGCTCGCCTATAACGTACCTATTCACCCTTGTCTTAAAATGATTTGGGTTGTAGGGTTGGGGAAACATAGAACTAGGCAGAGTATTCCACAGTTTTACAGTACGGATCAAGATAGAGGTTTCGAACTGTTTTGTGCGGATAGGTAGCTTACACTCTACAACGTATGGGTGGAAATCCTGACGTCGCCAGGTGGTGCGATGGTAAAGCGGTGCTGCTGGAATTGCAGCTAGAAGAATATCCTTTAAAAGATAGACAAGCTGGCTACAGTACGCCGATGTTGCAGGCTCGTTTATCAAACCCAAAGCCCGCAGCTGGTGCTTAGCTGAACCGTCACACAAATGGCTACAGTACGGGAATGACGCTGGGCTACATATATGGGAATGACGTATAATATTGTTATGTCACGTGATTACATGAGCAAATTCTATGGTTCTAGTCATTCAACGTAGCGTTATCGTACTTAGAATGTCATATTGACTAGGGGGGCCGATGTATGTTTAAATTCCTAATGTTTTTCCACTCTTACTCTAATAAGTATGTTTTTTAATTTGCTGTGACGTGAGAATAAATTCCACTTCGCCAGTGTTATGTAAAGAAGGCACAAAAGAGATTAATGAGATTCCGGAAAAAAAATTGTGTATCTATAAATAGATGATACCTTCACCTTTTTATTATCATCACTTCCAAATATTAAAAATAAAGTTAAGGCCAACATAATAAAAGTACACTTCATACAAATATGTTACAAATTTTATATTATTATTACACTTTGATACAGTTTTCCAATTGACTTTATTTTGTATATGCATCTGATGACACTACAATTAACACACAAACCAAAAGGTGAAGAAAATCGTGACTTTAAATCCAAACATTTTGCAAAATAAAACTAACTATATTACGATGAAATACAAACATTAGTTCTTATAATCGTTAGCGTTAGTTTTTAATAACGGACATGTGCGATGATATCATAATTCAAAACATCCCATTTTTTCACCGGACAACTGGTTAATTGGTTAGAGTCTCCCATTGCCGTCTTGTATGAGCCAGTGTCCTGGTATTTGTTAATTGTCTCTTTATCATCGCCTTCCACGATAACAACGTTGGTGCTTTCTTTTTTTGGGTGCAGAACAATTAAAGATCAGAACATATCGTCATTACCTATATTTAAAATACACGTTAATATTTTTCTTTTATTACTTGTTAAAAAAGATTAATCATCATTTCATGCCACTTTAAAATGAAGTTTAATTATATTTAAATATATCATTTATAAAAATAGGTGTTCATAGACTGTTTTTTAATCGTTTTATATACCGTCCGAGTACATTGTGTGATAATGCATGTTTATTCATTTAAATTATAGGGAAAATGTACTAACAAAAGATAAACGAATATACCCGGAAATTTTAACAACACGTACACTGCAAGCTTATACATATATAATAATTTAAAATGAATAAACATAATAATAACTTATATCTTGTTTTGTAATGTGACATCATTAACGGTTTCGTATTTTATTGTGCATATATTTTATTTTATAAAAAGAAAATTGATACGGAAACAAAGTTACCATTAGAAATTGCCTCATTTTACTATTTTTTATATGCATAATATTTTCGGAAAACACATTGTCTTGTAGTAGCTCTTTTTTTCGTAATTTCAAATTAATTATAATATTATTTGCAACCAAGTAATTTTCAGATATAAGGATATTTTATTAGTGGTCCCACAAATAGTATGTATGTTTGTTTTTAGAAGAAAGAACCTTTCCTTGTTTGGTAGTTTGATTAATACATCGCATGAGTGATCAATAACCATACATGGTTTTCATATCGCAGCTTATGAAGAATAGTGAAAAAAATAGTTTATATTTTTTATAGCGTCTGTTTTGTCAATTAGAATGGGAGTTCTTAGCACTATAAAGTATACGAGTATGTTACTGGGTTATGTTTTAACTGTAATTTAGAATTGTGTGATTATTTATGCAAATGAACTATATATTTATATGTAAGATTATCTAAAAGAGTGGTCATGATTTGTAAACGTGCACACGCGGTCATTCATACAAGATACTATTTTCGTGACAGACGTATATTTTCCCAATTTCATTATTCTTTGTTTTCGTGTGCCGTATTTTGTTGTAAAATCATTTACATGATATCTAGAAATTGGATGTGTTCCAGAGAAACTCACAATATGAAATACTGAAATAGTAATCACACAGTTATATTCAGTTCCGACCTCGCTCGTCATAATTCAGAATGTTAAAAAAAATGACGGTAAGAATACCATATAATATTCGCCAACATATTTATTAAGAATAAGAAAATACTGGATATTGGCAAATTATAGAAACCTTGAAGTGTCCATACGTCAACTACAACCTACGCGCTTTTTTTAACTAATGATATTTTAAATAAATAGTTTAGGAAACTTTCAATTTGACACCTCCTACCCTCGTGTCACCAAAAATAATCATTTTGTGAATGATTAGGCTTAGATGTTCAATATTGTTATTTTTAAACTATTTTCAATGCAATAAAATACCTCCATGTTTTGTTATGATGGAAAATTTTAAATGTTTTAAAATTACAATATTAATAGAAGAGGGGGACGGTTCTCGTATATTGATGAAAGTAAGTAGCAGCCCATTAATGTCCCACTGCTGGGCACAGGCCTCCTCACTCCGAGGAGCGAGGGTTTTTAGAGCATAGACCCACCACGCTGCTCCACTGCGGATTGGCAGGCATAGTACACAAGTGTACTCTCTATTCCTTCACTCTCATAGTCTAATGTGACGGGAATCCGACACGACCGGAGAGAGATCAGGCGCAGGACCGACGGCTTAACGTGCTCTCCGAGGCACGGGGGTGGATCACACCGCCAACTTCCCAACTTCGGGCAAATATTGAGAAAATCTTAATAGAAAACTCAATATTGATTTTTGAATTGGCCCGACCCGGGACTCGAACCCAGGACCTCATGTCTGTAGTCGAACATGCTAACCACTAGACCAAAGAGGCAATTGATTGAGCATATTGATGAAGTATGCATATATATGTATGAGTAAATAAGGACAAAACAAAATATTGGCAAGGGTAAATGACTGCGCTCTAGCGATACTGTATCTATGTACGTACTTATTAACGAGTTTATTGACCCACACGGTTTGTCTACGTCTACAAAAATTAAAAATTAATATTGCAATTGCGAGCGTTCCGCCGGAATCTGCGATCATTATCCTTACCAAACGTAGTTGAATTTTTAATCAATAATACAAAGAAATAAAACGGCTATTATTAAATCCCAGTAAAATTACAGTGGTTTCGGGCATTTAGACACCTATTTTATAATCAATAAATCAAATATATTGCAAGTGGGTAAATATCTCAATTCATCGTGAATTTTATTGTCCAATGTACATTTTATTCATCCAAAACAGCGATATTATAGTACTAATTAAAATACTTGACGCAAACATATAATGGAACATTTTAACGTAATCTTAGAGAATATCGTTAATGAGTCATCTGTTTAAGGTGTTCAATTATTCTATGTCATTCCTCACATCGAGTACGTGAAGGTCCCTTCCTTAGCGAGAGAAGGTCGGTTCCGCTTGGTGTCCTCATTAGCCAACGAAAGTGAGTCACTGTACCTACCGTCGCACTAATTAGTTTTTGTCAACATTCCACGTTCATTACTTGACTATTTTTCCAATCCATTAGATTACTTACGTGATTACTTTTAAAATACATCGCTGTTTTAGAAAAATAATATTATCAATTGTATTAGCAGATTTATTTTAAAATCTAACAAATTTGTACAGCCTCCGGGTCATTTCTGCCAAATTCAATTTGTTTTAAAACACAAGAAAATATACTCTAATTTGAATTCTGCTGTAACCTGAACTATAATTTCACATCAAATTCAACCAAAGTAGTGATATCCTATTTTACATAACCTCACTACACATTTTAAAATCATTTATAGTCATCACGTGAATGCCAAAGCTGCTAAACTTCTGGATATCACACGGACAACGACTTGAAAGAATAAAACCTTTTGAGTTAGTGAAAGTGCAGTGACACAATATACTGTAGTGGTGGTGTTTTAAAGCAAGAACTCAATAACAGTGTGAGTCAATAAACATTATTGTAAACTAAGCATAGTCGTTGGACTCTAGACTTAGATAAAACAAGTACAAATTAGGTAGTTTAGGTCAAAGTATTATTACTAATTAGTCTTTAAGGTATCTAACCTTATATTATAAAATATAGTTGGCAGTTTTAGTCAAAATTAAGGAAAGTCAAAAGTAACCTGACTGTCTAATTGGTCTAGTCACTAGTGGTTAGCATGTTCGACCACAGACATGAGGTCCTGCGTTCGAGTCCCTTATTAAGATTTTCTCAATTTTTGCCCGAAGTTGGGAAAAATTTGGCGGTGTGATGCATCCCCGTGCCTCGGACGTTAAGCCGTCGGTCCTGCGCCGGATCTCTCTCCGGTCGTATCGGATTGCCGTCACGTCGGACTCTGATAGTGAAGGAATAGAGAGCATACACTTGTGTACTATGCCTGCTAATCCGCAGTGGAGCAGCGTGGTGGGTATATGCTCCAAAAACTCTCACCCATATGAGTGAGTAGGCCAGTGCCCAGCAGTGGGACGTAAATGGACTGCTACTTACTTACTTTAAAAGTAACCTATTATATCTTACATATTTCTGCTACGATTAGCCGAATAAAGCTTACATCTAAATTTTGATATCAACATTAAAAAAATGTTTAAAATTTAACTACTAACAAAACCTATGCTTCGCACAAAACCTATATATATCTAATATTTGCACACCCCAAATGTTTTTGACTCCAAAATAGACAATAGATAAAAAGTATTTCTTATAGTAGCTCCATGACGCTAAAATATATTTACAACTGCTGTAATAAATAACACATATTTTTTAAAAGAATAATATGTGCGAAATTGGTGGGTGGTAAGTTTTTTATTTTCAGTATTAGCACGTAGCTAATTATAAAAAGCCACTTTTTACAACTTTGAATACCACATGAGTTATGATTACAACTGAATAGGTTTAACAAAAATCTATGAACTAAAATGCTTTAAAAATAAATTTACACCAACACTCAAATTTAGAGAGCGTAAACTATACGGTTCCGTTTACTAAGCTTTAATTTGATCTCTGTTTGTAGAAGCAAAGATCAGTCTAAACGAAACTGTCGAATTTGTTGACACTGATATGTACCGCCGAGAGTAATAATTGAAATTCATGCAAGTCTTAATCATATAAAGAAGCTGATTGACTGTAATTTCGTTTTATGATGCAGAACACACTGGATTACGGTGGTTTTTCAATCCAATTCTTGGAAAAACCTGATAAAATCTATGATTTGGGTCGGAGTTTTAACAATTTGCTTATCACTTATTATACTGTTTAATAGCATAACTTAGCTTAATATAGTAAGTAGCAGCCCATTAACGTCCCACTGCTGGACACAAGCCTCCTCACTCATAGGAGAGAGGGTTTTTAGAGCGTAGACCCACCACGCTGCTCCAGTGCGGTTTGGCAGGCATAGTACACATGTGCACTCTCTATTCCTTCACTCGCATAGTCAGATGAGACGGGAATCCGACACGACTTAACGTGCTCTCCGAGGCACGGGGGTGGATCACACCGTTAACTTCCCAACTTCGAGCAAATATTGAGAAAATCTTAATAAAAAACTCAATATTGATTTTTGAATTGGTCTGTAGTCGAACATGCTAACCACTAGACCAATGAGGCAGTCTAGATTAATATATTTAACGACATTTCTATAAAAAACAAAAATTCCGAGCATATAAGTGTCATTTTATGTCAAAGTCAAGTGTCGCTAGGTTTTACTGTTGCATATAATATATGTATAATAGAATAAATAAATTGTAAACTTTTTTAATAAACGTAAAAATATATAAATTTACTCAGATAAGATTAAAAACTACACTTTGTTTGGTGACATAGATTATGTTGGCTGAGATCTTATATCATATCAGATGATTGCTAATTCGTATCTTTGTAAAATTGTATGTTAGTTATCACATGTTAATAAATTGTTTGGTGTTTATATTAAAACAGAAATTTATTTTTAATAATTTTGAATGTTAATCCAAATTAAGAATACGAATATTACTTAAATGGACTTTAAAATTTTGAATATGAAAAGAAATTGATGTCTAGTTTGTTTTCATTGAAAGTGAGACCTTCGAACCAATCTTGTAAATGTATTAATAGCTTGTAGTTAGTGCTTTATCTGTCACAAACTCAGGCCACTGCCAAGAATCAGTTATAAATAAAAGTGATCGTTATACTTGACAATACAAATATACAATATAAACAAGTGCCGGTCGATAAGAGGTCACACGATATGGTGACCACATCAGGCGCCTTTTTGTTTTATAAATAAAATTATTACGATGTTTAATAAATGGCTTCATTTCGATTGAAGTATATACATGAACTTAAATGCTATATACTCTTGTTAAATACAATAATTCTTCTTTTACATATATACCATAGTCGTATGTATGTTATACATATGTATGATGATGAGATCTATTTCAATATAAATGCTTTACGTATTTATCTGTTAAATTGTAAAGCAAGACAATTAATGCCTATAAACTTTATTGTACCTAAAAAATCTTATCATATAATATATGAATTGAAGTTTCATTTATAGCATCGCGCCTCATTCCCATAGAGGTAGGCAGAGACCACGTCTTTCCACTTGCGATGATCCTTGCATATCTCCTTCGCATCTTTGATTCTCACTAAACGTTTCAGACATGTTCGTCGGTTCACAGTACTCTTGACCTGGCCCTTATTTAAAATGTCTTGGATTTGGTCCAGGAACGTTGGTCTTCCCCTTCCAACTTTTCGATTCACTGATGACTCCTTTCATTCATTCTCTCAACGTGCCCATACCATTTAAGCATACCTTTCTCAATTTTACTTACATCTTTTTTTATACCACAACATTCATTTTTTATGGTATTTTTGTTATTATTAACTTTATTTTAAACCTAAAAATGTATTTTTCTAATCTCACTCTATACATATAACTTATATCTTGCTGTATCAATGCTGCATCGCCAGCTTCATGACCTACGCTGAACGAATAATGATATTGTGTTTTCAACTCTTCATGTCCAGTCTTACATTCGTTTCAGTAATGTTTACTCGTCACACAGTTTTGTCCTTATAAGTTATTCAAACAGGCCTACTTCCACTCAAAGAGGTCTCATTTCTCGAGAGTGACTTTCGCCTGCTACACAAAGTTTGCCATCTCATTGTGTGATGGAGCTTTGTGTCTTAACAACGAGAATGTGTCTTTCTTTTAGACGGGTCCCTTTTCCGGGATTGAAACTTATATGCTAGTTACATTACTACATAAAATTCAATTCTTGGCTTAATTACTTCATTTTGCGTGTAAAATAAAGACTCATTACATGAAAAAATACCTTTTTAAATTAACAAAATTATAAAATATAATGCCATAACCTATCCATAAGCTCCCAAAGCAGAACTTTTAAATCATTTCTTACCTTAATTTCATGAATCGATATCGTTATGACCATTTTAACAAGCGTAAAATCGTCTCTTTAATATGACTATACAAAAGCGAATAGTCATCACTCTATTTTCATGATAACTGATGACTCTTAATTCCCATACTTTTAGTGTAAGCAGCAATAAAATTGCAGCAACTGTATAAAACAATGTAAGAATTGAAATCCAGGAGAAAAAATATTTAGTAATATATATATAACCCATTATTCTTTTTTAGCACTTGAATCGTCGAATGTAGTCATTTTTCATATATTATTTCCAATGTATAATTGATGAACAGCTTCAAATCATAAATTACGAGAGTTCCTTAGCGGCTGGTTTTGAGAAGAACTCACAACAAACTCAGTTCGGATTATTATACATTTGAAGTGAAACTTCTTTAGGCGCGTGAGGGTAATTTTTTTACGGATGAAACGCGTGATTAGTATCACGAAGATGTGCAGCATTTTTATGCTAACTCGTTTGAAGGTTATGTAGTTTTAATATTAACAAATAATGTGTGGCATTTTAATTGGCCACTCGTCATTTAAAAGTTTAATATACTATTTTTCATAAAATAAATATTTCATAAATTTCTTTACTAAATTTTAAATTTAAAAACAAAATAATTAATAATTTCTAATATTTACCAAAAACACGTGACAATTTATTTGCAATTCGTCATTTAAGATTTCAATAAATTATTCGTATTAATTTTCGACACTCTTTAACGACAATTAAATTCCTAACATTTCTTTTTTACCTCCCTCCGTCTCGGAAATCTAAAGTTTTAGATTTGTGTAAATATAAACAAGACTTCAAAATTAGTTTGCCAGAGAAGTTTCACTTCTGACATGTGTACTTCATACCCACGCACTTTTATTTATTTTTATCAACACCCATTGCAATATAATTTCAATTTACGTTAGCAAATAATTCGGTAAGCTAATACATATGTAATGTAAAACGAAAAGATGAAAGTGAAGAAAATAAAGAGGACAACGCCCCTGTAACATTGCCAAAATAGATTGTCTTGATGCAAAATGTTTAATGAGATTCAGAACACACTGGGCCGAGCCGTATAACGGGCAGACTCCAGTGCGGGAGAGCGGAGGCTGCGAGATCGATCAATACGTCGCGGCGCCCGCCGCTTGCCGCGCCGCCACCGCGCGCCCGCGAAAGCGAACGCACCAACCTCGCTGCCCTTCACCGCAGTGTCGACGAACCCTGGCCGCACCCCGCACACCCTCTTCCCGCCGGCCTCGTGCCAGCCCTTCCCACTCTCTAGATGTTCTTCCTGACCCGATTAGACTACGACATTATTATCACTCAATAAATTCACCAAGTTTAGTCACATACGAAGAACCATTCGTCACCAACGCAATGACTCACTATACAAAGAAAAATTTAAATTAATTTCCTGACACATAAAACTTATTGTTATCAATAATGAGATAAACATAAATGTCACATATGCCACCAATTAACACAGCACATACGATTCGCAACCCATATTCGCTACTTTATATTTCGTCCCAAAATCACAAACTTGTTTATTTTAAAACCTGATCAATAAAGCTCTCATTGTTAATTCAGAAGCTTAACGTGCTACTTCAAATCTAGGTGCGGTACATTCGTATGAATCGATCGTATTGAGTCTTTGGATTTTTAACTCTCATGGAAAATAACAACCTCAAACACTACAAATTTACCTGACATTAAGTGAATATATATCCTATCATCAATTTAAAACATACTTAATGGAATGGATAGTCCATTAAATAATCGTAATACTGTTGTACGGTTATAATGTAATGTTAAACGATATAGTGATAATGGTTTAACTTTAATGTGATTCGCGTAGAAAACCCTTGTAGTAAGTGTTTAATGGCATAGAGTAAGTACATACGAGTATAAAATTGAGTGTTCGCATATGAACTATCGACAGTCTGCAGAATCTTTGCGGGGAGTCTAGCCAATGAACTTGAATCAGACGCACCTCCACTGCGCATGCTATAAATAGCCAAGCGGCTCCGTGATCTGTGGAATATGGAGATGCTGCTTTGATGTTAAAAAATCTTTGCACTTGCAAAATATATGTTATTTTAGAAGCGTTTGAACCGATGTAATACATTAATTCATATTATAAAGGTATATGTATATCGCTGCCGTGGATGAATAATCACGCAATCTAAATCGTTGGATGCGAATGAATCCAGAATATATGTCAAAAACTCATATAGGTCAACAAAATTGATGCGACAAAATATCACTAATGTCGTTGGTTAATATAAACATTTTCAATTTCAAACAGCTCTCCTGTAAATTTAAATTTTTGAATCGTGCCACGATTCTTCCAAAGGAGCGACTTGTAAAAAATTTATGAATTGAACTAAAGCTACTACTATGAACATATCCACAGCTATAGTTTATGGAGAAAAGCGTCAAACGAACTTTTGAACGTTACTTGTTTTTTTATTATTAGTCGAATTATAATGTTGCATTGTATAAATATCATTGTTATAAAGGTGCAGTTGAAGTAGTACATTTAACATCATATAGTATATTGTAAAAATGAGTTGCGATATTATAAAACTATCTGTTAGATTGATTTGGCTCAAATGACCCTTCCCGCCTATCTGGCCTGAAGGAGAATTTGGCCATTTTCTAAAATAGTTTTTCAGTTTGGAGACTAGAGCGAAAAAGATATAAAATATTACGGAAATAATAATAATGAGTGAAAACAAATATACTACATGTATTTATATTGAGTAATAGTATAAAGCGGTTATTTTCACATTACAAAGACTTCAATTTTATTATTCATTTGTATAAGACCGTATCCTTATATTTATTTATAAGAAATAATACATAGTGATCAAAGTAGTTATATTAGTAGTTATATTTGAACATAAGTCAATCCTAATTAAAAATTCTTCGTCCAAGTCGGATTGCACAGCACTTTTGAATCCTCAAATATAGTTTTCCATATATCAATTAGGTTTCTTTCAATTGTAGGTTTGAATTTATTAACTGACATCTTTTGAACGTCTTCTGAGTTTGTAATAGAAACGTATACATTTACCCTTGAATAAATTGTTAATTTATGTAGCCTACTAGAATTTGCCAACCGACTAGTTTAGTTAAGGAAAAATCACAAATTAACAAGTTTTTAACTTCAGTTATTAATCTCAAAGGGAGTCAGATGTCGGGACCGGCATCGTAAAGGCTATTTTAGGCCACAGCCGAGGCATTTGGGACGCGCGCTGGAAAATATCTAACCGGTCGTCTATTCTCGGACGCCCTACTAACGGTGCGTTCTTACTTCATAGCCAAAATGCTATAATTACTACGGTTTATTTTTATCACTCATTAAAATAAGAAATATATTGTTGTTAATATAAAAATCACTCACCTTGCCTGTGGGAGTATCGGCGGAGAGATAATTAGAGGGAGCTGCTTAAGGATTTAAAAAAATGGAATATTATCATTATCTTGGATAAATTTCAGAACCTCGCTGGCATTACGATACGAGTATACGTTCCGCTAGCAAAGATCTAAGCTCTATTCACAGCAGGATATATATATATGAAAAATTTACGATTACATCTCTCGTAATTGCATTGTTTCATAAATAGATAAAAATGATCTCTCCTATTATATAATAAAATATGTATATCGATTGTTTTTTATATCTAATACTTATTTTCTCTTTATATATTCACATCTGAATATTTTATATTAAATGAAAAGATCTAAGATATTTATTATGACAGAAATAATTCAAGAAATACCTAATTCTGTTTCTATTAAATATAGATATATTTAATAGAAAGAGTTAAACATTGTTATCGCTGACTATGTAAGAGCCCCAAGTCTCTAAATAGACTATAATCACACCATTTAATATTGTTTATTATTCTCATTATCAAGTGTCAACATTGATAATTATATCATTGGTGTTTGTTATTAATTTATATTGTCTGGACCAGTTGTATACAAACGCGACCGCAGATATCAATGGTCAAATATAATCACGTTGAATTTATAGATCGATGACGAATTTCAAAACACAAATTCATTCAAAACTATCCTTATCAATCTTTATATTTTAATGTTAAATTATATCTTGATTAAAACCTGGAAGTGTGAGTAGCTGTTCATAATATTAAATCAACTTAAATACGTCTTGTAGATACATATTACAATGCGTAAAAAAAAATATTCCCCTGAACTTCAATTACCTTGTATATTATAATAATATATCTAAACCCGTGTAGAGCTAGTATAAGAGTTAATGTCCCATAAGGGGCAAAACAATACTACCTAACCCTTTTTGTCGTCGATTGACATATAATTTAATAAGTAGTTTAAAAATTTCTATATAAAATAATATGTAAAGAATGAATTAGCTTATAGAAATCTACAAATCGTTAGTAGCTTTATTTCTTTTCAATTTTATTGTCTGCCTGATGCACTTTGAATATAGATGTATTGTTACAATGTGCGTATTTCATTATCGATCCGGCGCAGCTACTGGCGCGCTCGTACACTTGACATTCGCACTTCCTCGCTCTTAAAATAGGGGTTCACGTCTCCTTCGGCCAGTTGTAACGATTTAACCCTTTCAACGTGTTTTATTTTGAAAAGTTAAATACTTTACCTTATGACATTATACGCAAAGGTATTTTTAGCTATTTATATTAGCGCAATCGCACAGTTCATTGTCTGGTAAAACATTTACTGGTACAAACGGTGTACCAGAAGTCTCAACAGAGTTAACCGTTCGTCGATAATCGATAAGGAACATCCACACAATACATTAATCTTATTAGTGTATTTTAAATCTAAAATTAATAATTCAAATAATTCTTATTGTTACATGAAATCTTTTTTGTTTACCCAATTACTTCCAAATACTGTGCAACATATAATTAGAAGCAAAATATACTTTCGACATTAACTCAATAATCAATTGTAGATAGACTCGTTCCACTTTTCGGTGAAGTAAAACATCGTGAGGAAATCTGAATATCCTGGGAGACATTCAGGTGTAGGTGCAACAATGCCAACCTACGTTAGAGCAGTTATGCTTCGACAACCTTCGGTCTGTGAAAGTGTTGCGGACAGAGAGTGAAACATGGCAATAGGCCGTTTGTTCTGGTCTTTTCTATCATATTTTCAGTATTAGCTCTAGTTCTAGCTAGAGAAGCAAAAAGGTTGCACTTGTAAATGTCTTGGTCGAAGACTGAATCGAATATAGAGGCGTTTATTACTAATATTTATATTTGTTCACAGGCGAGGAGCATCCAGGCCAAAAGCAAAGAAAGGGTTTCTTTAGAAGCCTTTGGAAGAAATCACGTCATTACTCGTTGGAACATCCGTGACCGTGTCAAGAATCTGATATGGTGTGCGATTTGACCTTGAAGTCCCTTCCGTGAATCGTGTATTTGCTATTACCATAATTTCAATCTGAACAATTTAAAGTTCAATAACGTTAATTAGTGTCACACAAGTTGCTATAGCATTGGCGAGTATTAGGGGTAATTGTTGTATTAACATGTGCGTGAATGTGGCTTTGAGTATTATTCTTTTGGCTTTTTAAAATGAATGGAATTTATGGTTTAGTTGTCTGGTCTATATAGAGGATTTTGTCTAACCAGTGTCACATAACGCATTATTTATTTTAAGATCAATGATGCATATATACTATCCACTAACTTTTCTTTGATAATATAGTTTGTAGAAATGTAGATAACCACGTAGTAAGTTATGTACATCTTGGTTTATGACTTTTTAAATTATTGTTAACCAGTATTAGAAGATATACCTTCGAACCTGTAATAATTAACAATAGCACCACAATATATGTGTAAGTTTCATAAAATTTATTTCCTTATAGAATTAGATATGTAAAAATCTCGATATTAAAGAACCAAATCACTTTATAGACTACCTGTTTTAACTTTTTGTACCGACCCTTATGTATTCGTGTGTACTTAATTCTTATTATAGTAGATTTTGTCAAAAGGAAAATAAATATGTTCATTAGCAGTGAAGTTTTTGATTTTACTAATCAACCCTTTCGCTGCGGTTGGCTTATTACTACGATTTACCACCGCACCCAGGTGTCGGTGACAAAGATCCTTCTCGTATACGGAGTTTTGAACACAAGACTTTGTGAAACGGGTCCTTTACATAAGTGTGTTATGTTTGGAACAACAAATTACCGATTTTTTACGAATTGAATATTAAATAGAAAATTGTGTTAACGTCAACTCTTACTATTCCTTACACACACGTGAATTAATTAATTGCAAATAAAGCGATGATTATTTATTTTACACAAACAAAAGCCACGATGGCTGTGATGAGACGTATGGAGGTGTCGTTTAGAGAATTCGCGAGTTCGAATACTGGGCAGGCAACATTGTTTGTTTTTACAAATGAAATTTTCATGCTTATTAGTTCTTTCCAACCCGTGTGTATTTCGGTGAAAGAAAACATCGTGATAAATCCTTCATATTCCGGAAGTAATTTGGGGGGTAAAAGTAATCTACCTACCCGCAATGGAGCAGTGGATCTATGCTCTAAAACTCCCTCTCCTATGAGTGAGGAAGTCTGTGCCCGAACAGTGGAGCGTGAATAGCCTGTTGCCTTACACAAATGCTTATTTGGAAAACATAACATTACGCAAACCGCAAGGGATGAAACATTTTTGTTGGGACATATTACGTCCATAATACCACAGTTAAGAGTTTTGGAAAAAATGGCGCCGCAGTGAAAGGATTAAGGCGGATAAGAAAGAAAACGAATTACCTTATAATACAAATCATTTATTATTAGATAGACACGGTTCCCATCGCTTATCAGAAACAATGTACAAAGCTATAGTAGTAATATCAAATATAAACAATATGCACCCTTCGATTACTGCAAGCCTTGTTTTGAGGATACAGGATTATAATTGAGCGCTTCTAGTTTCTGTTGATAAGAGATAGTATAGAACAGAATGCAAATGTTTATTTATACACTACACGAGTTTATAAAGGCAGCACAATGAAAGGGGAAGCATAGCGAAAGACCGACGCGAGCCACGGGGCAAACAGCGCGTCCGACAGTTCTCACACGATGGTTACAGTGGGACTAGAGATTTTCAATAAAATTGTTACATGCATCTTGGGTGTACGGTGTCTTTCAATTTGTAACAAGCCCTTATACGAAATGCCTATTTGTAATTACATATATAAATGTTGTATATCGTTACAGTAATTTCATTACGTGGTTATTATAATTTCATTTCAAGCGTCCTTTTTTCCGCGAATATTATATGATTTTGCGATAGAAATGTCATCTCGCAATCGTACAAACGTTTTAGGGCGAGACTTAAAAAATTAATGTAATCGGAGCGCTTGAAAGGAAATCAAAAAGAAATCTCTATACACCATGCTCTCAAGACCTCTCCGCAAAGCCGTACAATATTAGCTTCGCCGTGCAGGTCGACAAAAGCAAAACTTTTTAAATACAAATAAAAGCCGTATTTGCAGAGACAATTACTTCGTGGAACAGGTGAGCGTATAAAAAATCCAGAATCCGCAAAGTAATCGCGCCTGCGCGCGGCCGCTAAACGCATCAGACACTGATGCCGCCATAATTTACCAAATATCAAAAACAAATGACGGTCTTTATCACTTTTATAGAATATACAAAATGCAGTTACTTATTTCCCTGTGGAAAAAATATTATCTTATAGTATTCTTAGATCACGGCGCGCTTCGATCTGCAAAAAGAGAGAAGAACTTGTACTTGGCATTCCTATTTTTCGATACATTTATAATTAACAAGCCATAAGCCGCGGTATCTAATCGTGGACAGGCACCATTAGGTGCTTGATTGGTAATTCAAAACCAAAAATAATCAAGCCTGTAAAAGTTTGCCTATCCCGAGAATAATTCTGAGTATATAGGTCCATGTTCAAAAAATCCCTCATCTATGAGTCAGGATGCTTGTGCCCAGTAGTGGAACTTAAAAGGCTGATATTTAGCTAAACTTTGTATGTTAACAGGTTCCTTGTCCTATAAGGGAAGAAGATATTACTCTATAGAATCTAAGTATAATAAAAAATAAAATGCTATATTAATTAGTCGTTTATTAAAGATAAAATTTTATACTGAAATAAGATAGGGAACCTGTTAATAAAAATTCACTGGTATAATAAGAAATTTGTAAGTCACAACTATATTTATAGTTGTGATAGATAAATAGACAGCTATGGACATAATTATAATGTAAAATAATAACTGTTAGATTGTGTTTGGGCTTAAAGTCTCAGAAGATTTGCCCTGCTGTAATAAGGTACCACAATCTATCCTTTACATAAATTGGAGCAACATGTAAATAGCACTCTTATACTTAAAGTGTATGTATACTGTTATCCGAAAAATATTTCAATAATAGCATAGTATTTATTTGCATCAAATTTCATACAGATATCCAATCAATTTAAAATATAAACTGACATAAAAAAAATTGTAATAATAAATCTTTAAAACTATTTATGCAATTCAGTTGAAATTCGGTTCCTTCTGAAACATAAGACTCTCACTAAGAACTGATATTACCACAAGATTAAGAACTACGCGGGAAACACCTACTTCTAACGAGTACATCGAAGAATGACCGAAATAGCTTAAATCATGATGAATTGTATCTAAATTTTTAATGCCTACTCACCTTTAATAACCACAGGTAATTAAATAGTCTCCTAACTTCTCCACTACGGATGCAGCTTGTTGGGGTTGGATCGGTTCTTCATAGAGAGAAATTACGACGGCTGCAACAAAATTCATCAATATAATCCCAAACTGTCAAGACATTATATATTTCAATTCAAAATCCACTATATATTTTCAAAATAAGACAATTTTAAATGACCATTAATAAATACTTAAATTAATATTATAAAAAATCTAATCATTTGAATATTACAATTTAAAAAAAAAAGTTGCCTGTGTAAAGTCTGTTTACGGACAATATTTTTACGTGATAACGTCATAAAAAAAATATTGATGAAAGATTGTTGTTGTAATAAACAATAGAATTAGGCCAATCGCGCCGCCGGTGTTTATCGATTTATATGACGATACCACGTTAAAAATGGAAAACTACTTAGCAAACACATATTCGTTTATTACATATCACGTATAGCTGCTATGAAAAAAATACTAAAACAATTTAAACAAGCTAATTTTAAAGGAGCACCGTTTGAACATTAAAGCGTTTAAATCGACCAATGAATGCCAGCTTTTGTTGCCACAGCATCATTTTGGCCGATTTGGATAGGAATATTAAAAAGTAATAATTTAAAAGAAAATATAGTAGCATACGCGACTTCGCGCTAAATAAATGACGGTTAGGTTGAACAAATTAATAATATACGTATATAACACCTATCATTTAAGAAATTTCGCCAAATGTGGGTCATTTTAAATCCTACCCCCATGGTAGCGAGCAAACAAAGTATTTACTTTATCACTAAGTGCACAATTTAATTAAAGAGTAATTTAGACCAAAATTAACAACACTAATTGTTATTAACGGATTACCAAAAATTAATAAAACAGGTGCGCGAAAATTCTTTGAAATAATTAAATTAAAACTAAAAAGATTTGCGTGTTTCAGGCCAATGTAGGTCAATTAACAAACTAAAGAGAGAACTTAACGGTCCATGCACACTATAATGATTTCTATTTACTATTTTCAGGCGATTATATTCACATTTCGTGAAACTTAAGTGACCGTTAATCATATATAATTAAATTAATTTTGAATCTCGAGACATCCGAGCTATATGCATTATATTACGTTGTGTGTCGTTTTAATTTTATCATTTATGGGCATAGTAGTTTCATCAACGTTGTCTTAAAACCTCAAAATAACAAAAACTATAAGTAAATATACACTCTAAAAAGGATGTGCCTATCAAATAACGATGAAAATCTATAATCTTTGTAACAACAACTTTATATTGAGACTAACTCTATAGTAAAAGCTATTTGGAAATAACAACCCAGTTATTTGTAAGGTTAAAGTAATAATTTAACGTCATTGAGTAATAGTATATGGGGTTTGCTAAAGTTCAACTGTAGACTGATCAATTTATACCTGATAAAAGATAACCTGAAATATTTCCAAATAAATCATAGTATGTTATTCTAAGCGTGTATTCACCTTGTTGTGTTTTCATGCAGTGGACGCCGACCTTGCCGAGCTTTGCGCGTATAATGCGGTCTGTTCCGCTGAGGTAGATGTACCGCGTGCCCGCTATCGTGACACCGCCGCTCGTAAGGAGTGATTCATTTTCAAATCCGGCGACTATCTTCCCTACTTCTTCTTTTGATATCTGTTGACAATACATAAATCGCCTTAAAAATGGTCCGAACTAAAAAAAATAAACCTTACAGTAAAAATATGTCTTACGTGTAATAAATATACCGATAACAATGCATGTAGATTCACATTATTTAAAAATATTGAGTGATATCTTATCGTAATGTTTATATGTTAATTATTTAATGTTTTATTATCGTGACAGCAGTAACTTCGAGGTGGTATAACCCATAATACAAATAATTGAATCCAGAGATTGTCGCTCGTAATATATGTCGGGCCATAAGATTTCACTGTGGCGTGAAATACGAAACAAACAAATGACGTACCTCCTGATCGGGAAACCAAATAAACCTATTTAAACATCATCGCTAGAGCGATGGTATTTAATCATTAGACAAATTAGATGCCATTTCATTAATTTTCCCTTCCAGAGATCTAACTCTGTTATCAAGGGGAGAACTTGGACCATTGTGCTAGCAAGTTTATTAATATCAAGCAAAGAATATTTTTAGTAAATGATATTTATCTTGTCATTCAAAATAGTCTAAAAAGCAAAATTTGAAAAAAGTGTTTGGGTTTTCTATTTTTACATATATAAACCCGGTTTGAGAGTTGCTGGAAAATTACCCATATATAGTAATTGCAGGTGCACTTTAGAATTACTTTTTTGACTTGTATATAACATTATATAGTATTAAAGTTTTTTTTATTTCTACTGATATCATGAGACAATGTTATAAAAATAAAATAATAATTTTGTCACCGAAAGCATTAACCCAGCAGAGTTTGTTGTGTTCTTCTCACTTTTGATTTTAAGTCTTTCTCTAATGTAATCATCAATTATACATTACATGTAATATGAAATATATTTCTTTTATTATTTCAAGCCTTATATCTCTATCAACTCAACTAAATATTTGAAGTTTGAAGACAGTCATAGACATATATTTTTATAAAAAAAAGGATTTGTGTATGACAATACTTATAAAAGGAGTATAAAAAATTTCAATATTAAGAACATTGATAGAAAAGTAGTAAGAACAAATCTTTAAATTTACATTTTTTACCGAAATTTAAACTTTTACTAAATGGAAGCACACAATCACAATTTTGATGAAGTTCAAATTAAAAATCAACACTAGTTTCACTATTTAGAACACATGTAATAAAGAAAATAGTCACCCAAATTTAAATCAGAATCATTTTGATTGTCTAATTGGTCTAAGTCTGGACTGGGTAGGTTTCAGACTTGGCTCGTTAGCAAAATACCTTCCCTACTACTAAATTTATAAAACCCATAACAATGGTTAATTATCTAGTTTTTTGCTATCTTTGTTACAGAAATGTATCTAAATGAACCAGCAATACTAAGAATGATAACCAACATTTTACCACATAAATTTTACAATATTCTTTTACTCATATTATTAATAGCTATATAGGGTAAATCCCTATTTACCCTATATAGCTGAATGGAGATGTACAGTCAGAGAGGTACAATCCTCATCTCCATTCAGATTTTTCTGATATATTTAATGGTTATATATGAATTGTCATTAAAAATAAGCAACAGTTAGTTTCAATGAAAACTGAAATTTCTAGTTTAAAAATAAGTTTCAATATATTTATATCTCTAAACAATATAATTGGCAAAATAATATTGAAACTTGATGAAAGTATAGATATTTAGCTTGTATATGGGAACAACTATTAGTAATAATGTTGACTTGCCTTTTTTTCTAGCATGATTTTTAGGAGGCAAATTTTTCAAAATTAAATTTAACCTTCAGGGTCTCATATATGTACGCAAATGAAACTTATTCTATGATTACAAATATTTTAAAAGGTACTTAAAAAAATCAATATGGTTATCACATTGAAGACATTAACCCCATTCCAAAGCTATGGATTTTTTAGTTTTCAATCCATTGCTATCTAAAAATTGCCATGTATCAAAAAAACCAACGTCTCCACACATCATGGATAGGTTGACTAAATGTCATCAAATAATTTCATGCAACTTTTCTTTCGCTTTGGTGGTTTAACAATATGTGTAAATCTTTCCCTTTGTTATTTATTACTCCATTTAATGTACTCCATAGTACATGCTAAAGGCTAGGAAATTTTATTTTCTTGCGATGAGTCATACACAAGCAGCGCAACAAAGTAGCGTACAGTCCACTAGTCAATATTTATCAAATATCCTTTATACACTAAAGGTTTAATAATGAACATAAATGTAACAATCGAATAAATATAAAATATGTAGCGAGAACTATATAAGGCATCGACGACGTGTGACCGTGACCAAGTACTAGACCGGCCGGCATCTATTATAAATGAATAAATACAAAATGTACTATTCAAAAGTAAGAAAGGTGTTCTTAGAGTTAATAAGTTATAATCGCAGGCAAAATAAGATTCGAGTAATAGTAGAGCATACAGTTCATTTCAAATTTGAACAGACTACTACCACATGTCGCCATCTTGTCAACTTGCCGGATTCGTCATCTGCTTTAAGTTCAATATATTCAGCACTTAATCATACACAATAACACCTTATACACACAATAAAAAATGATTAAAAATTCACAGTTCACCTAAGCATATAACAAGAAACTTACATCGAAGCCTTCAGACTTGGCCCAGACATTTCCATCGTGACCGGCAATCGCTGCCTTAGAAACACATCTGGATGCAATTAACTGTTTATCGACATAATCTTGCCAGCTCATTTTGATTGAGTTCTTAATAAATTAAAACTAAACTTTGCTAAACCACAATCTAGACCCGCAACGAGCTAACGCTCCACACGAACAAAAAGCACTGCCGTTTCAAAATGGCAGCGTACTCAAAGATAGGACAGGAAGTTTGATATGACCAACATAATAATTTTTAAAATGCGTTCAAGTTTTATGATAACAGTGAAACAGATAAGCAAAAAGTGACGTAAAGGTAAATTCGATTTATAATTATTATCTATTAAGATATTAATATGTTATAGTACTAATAGTCTAACTGTTACTATATAAAGTGAATCGTCGGTAACCTTTGGAGCCAGACGGCGCAGGAGTGGATCTAGTGGACATCATTACGTGAGACCTATGTCCAGCGGTGTCTATCAGATGAAGCGACGCATTCTAAAGAAATCGTATAAAAATTTAATTAACCGCGAAATAGCCGCCAGCATTAAAAAATATGCATATTGTAATATAAAGTAGTCTTCGTATAGTTAAAATCGGTTTTGCTGAATCTTTTACTGAAAACTACAAAACACTATATTACTATTAACACTATATTAGATATTTTGCTATCAAAACATGAATGGATTTATAAGAGATTTAATATACCACTGGCTTTGATCTTGTCCATAGAGCGAAAGATAACGATATTATAAGAACATAAAAAATTATAAACATGGGCATCAAAATAACAAAAACAGTAAAATAAGTACATAATATATTCAGACTCTAATGGTACAATTTACAAGTTACAATAAAGCAGAGTAATGTTTATAGCTGCGTTCAATTGAAACAGCCCCAAAATTTATAATCTATATCATCCACTGTAGTCTGTGCAAAAACTGCGATTACCTACTTCCGTCGTTTAATTTCCAATAATTTTAGTATTACTCATCTTCTTCTAATAAAAAGTCTATATAAAATTTGAAGTGTTTGTTAATTTTATACAAATATTTTAAAAATAAATGAATACTTATAAAGACTTCAATTAGATATTTTCTGTACTAATAAAAAAAAGCTTTTTGCTAAACTTAACTTGACCTTGCTAGTTCTTTTCCGTTCAGCTACCGCGATTGGAACATGTCCTATTCACCTGAAAGAAGGTAAGTTAAGTTATATTGCGATTATAAGACCTGTGTTTTATTAAACTATATTAAATATTTTACTTCCTAATGAATACATCTAAATATCGTTTACTTCATTACTTAAATAGCTAAGGTAATTCATTAATCTATCCGACTCGGGTTGCCAACATGGCGCTGGCAGAATAGTAATCCTAGTTCGGCTTTGTGCACGTGTTTTCTAATGTATTGTTAGCATCATGACCGTAATCTATTTATGTTGTACTAAAAGGCCTTTAATTTACATTTTGCAGCACATTTGTCTCATAATTAAAAGTTCTGAATACGCATCTAACAAAATGTCACTTGACAGTTTTCTTTAATGATTTTTACTTTTTCATTGTAGTAACTATACTTCTGATAAATTGAAAGCCAGGGTAATAGGATTTATGTTAGGTGTTTAAGTTATTTACTATTTATCAATTTCAGATCGGAGCCGGAATGGCCAGAAGATCCTAAAAATGGGCCTTCAAAAGATCAAGTCAACTACGATGGCCCACCCGGCTTGGAGCCCGGTGGCGCTCTTGACACAAATTGGCATGAAGTTGTGGAAAGCTTCGATGACATGAAGTTAAAAGAAGAATTGTTAAGAGGAATTTATGCCTATGGTTTTGAAAAGCCATCGGCTATACAGCAACGTGCGATCATGCCCTGCATCCAAGGCCGTGATGTTATAGCTCAAGCCCAATCGGGAACTGGCAAAACTGCTACATTCTCTATTTCAATTTTGCAACAAATTGACACTAGCATCCGTGAATGTCAAGCTCTGATTTTAGCACCAACCAGGGAGTTAGCTCAACAAATACAAAAGGTTTGTCAATTAAAAAAAAAAACAAATACTACATACCAACAGTTTGAGTTTTTGAACAATGCTAAATTTTATGAGCAGTGCAATTGATTTCATAGTGATATTTTATTGTTTACTTTAGGTGGTGATAGCTCTTGGCGATCATTTAAATGCTAAGTGTCATGCTTGTATTGGTGGCACTAATGTCCGTGAAGATATCCGGCAGCTGGAAAGTGGTGTTCATGTGGTAGTGGGCACTCCTGGCCGTGTATATGATATGATAACTCGTCGTGCCCTACGTGCAAATACCATCAAGTTATTTGTGCTTGATGAAGCTGATGAAATGTTGTCAAGAGGGTATATAGTTTCTTAAATTATCTACACTTATTTATTATAAGTATCCTTTTTATTTATTGCTGTCAGTTTTAGTGCTTGACTGTGATCTCACCTGATGGTAAGTAATGATTCAGTTGAAGATGGAAGCATGCTAATCTGATAAGAGGTGATATACACCTTATGGTTTCTACACAGCATCATACTGGAACACAAATTTCTTTGTTTGGCGGTATGTCTTTGTTGGTAGGGTGATAACTAACCATGGCCAAAGCCTCCCACCTTCCAGACTCTAAACTAATTAGAAGATACAATTTCCTAAATTCATCCTATTGGGGGGGTTGGACCCACTGCACTAGCGAGGCCGTCAAAATATTCAATACATAAATTGCAATGTTACCTGTATAAATAAATTAAACCTGTTATGTATTGATAAAAAACATGATTTTTATAAAGTTCAAGTTTGTTTTAGAATTTCAATGAAATGTATAATGATTTCATTGTTTTTTTTTTAGGTTTAAGGATCAAATTCATGATGTCTTTAAGATGCTCTCAGCTGATGTTCAAGTCATCCTGTTATCTGCTACTATGCCTGATGATGTATTGGAGGTGTCACGATGTTTCATGAGGGAACCTGTACGGATCCTTGTGCAGAAAGAAGAGGTAAATACAATTTGTTTATTCTTAAAAGTTAATAAATATATAGACCATTTTCTAATTAAGGTGTTAGTGTACAAGGTCACTGGTTAGTAGAATAACATATCTGAAAAAATTTCCATTGGGTTTCAAATTCAATTTAAAAAGATGTGGCCAACAGGCAAGAATATTGAATCACAAAAGATACTCTATTGTGATTCAATATTGCATTTATTTTCAAAAATGGCATTCATGTTGCATTTATTTAATTATTCACATAATTGACAGTAATTTGACATGATCATGTTTATAAAAATATTACTTTTTAAATGCAGAAATAAATATAATAGTAGTTATATTTTGTATTAATAATCTTGCCTTGCTGGATTTCAGTTTTATTGCATAGTATTAAGTACACACCAATTACTTTTTTGTTAATATAATATAACTTTGTTGACCACTTGGGACACCACAGTCTATCTTGTCAACGCAGTACTGGTCACCTTTCAAGACATGCAGCATTGAATGATACTTGTAGAGATCTTGTGACTGCTAACATACCTGCTCAATTAGAGCTGAATGGTATTGTTCGTAGTGATTCCAAGAGACCAGATGGAATTACATTAATTGCTTGAAGCCTGGGAGGTCCCTGTTATGGAATGTGACTTCTGTTGATACCTTGGTGTTTTCACATTTAAAATTACTGAATTTAAAATTATGTGTTGACTGGGATAATGCCTTCTTGGCACTGAAATTAATAAATTGGAGAAATATGGATCTATTACACAAGATCACATATTTCTGTCACTGGTGTGAAAACTATGCGAGAGTGGGGGTCAGAAGCTAAATTAGTTTTTAAGTTTCTGGATTCCACAAATAACCCTAGAGCTGGTGCTTTCCTCGGACAAAAGATCAGCATAGCTGTCTGAAGAGGTAATGTTGCCAGCATTTTAAGAACACACCCTATGGTCAGCAATTTAGATGGTGCTTATTATTTGAATTAATTATAAATTTTTTCTTTGCCTTTTATGTAATGTTTGTTTAGTTTTATTTAGTTTATAAAGTAATGTAATTTTATGTTCAACTACCTATAACATTGTTTTGATAATTATTGTTCTTAATTGATGTGATCTTTTATTGGAACACAAAACAATTTCACTTATTATAATTTTGATATACTGGAAAAGTCAATATATTACTATTTTATTAATATATAAAAATATCTCCAAAAAAATCCTTCAAGCCCTTTCAATGGAGTTCGATAAAAATACACTGAGATTTATTAATTATAAAGGCTTACCATTTTCTTTAACTAAAAAAACTTTACTAACAAAAAACTTTAACTAAAATTCTTCTTTAACTAAGTATATATCTATTCTCTTGTTTGTAAGTTTCTCCATTAAAGGCATATGCACATTCACTAAAATAAAAAAGTAACACTTACCATCAATATATTATATTTTGTGTTATGAAATTTTGATATGCTGGATTTTTTTTGTACAATGTGAGCATTCAGTAATTTAATTGTTTGTTTCAGCTTACACTGGAAGGTATTAAACAATTCTTCATCTCAATTGAATTGGAAGAATGGAAACTGGATACACTTTGCGACTTGTATGACACACTCTCCATTGCTCAGGCTGTAATCTTCTGTAACACCCGTCGTAAGGTAATAAATTTATTTTTATATGTATAATATTAAATTAATTATTACAATTAGACACATTATTTTCCATATTTTATTATATTCATTACATATGTAATGTGTCTAATTATAAATATTCAACATTACCTTTCATATTTTCTACAATAGAAGACTATATATATAATGAGCTTAAATCATTAGTTAACATATATAGTCAACAAGTTGTAACAATCTTCTTTCAACTCCATTTCAAGGTTATATGTGATATGATTATATAAGAGTGATATTATTCTTTTGATAAAGAATAACATTTATTGTCTTACAAAATTGTAGATTATATAAAAGAAAACTATATTAGTAAACTGTTTACTTATTTTAATGATTTTTGTTTTGTTTATTTTTTATTACTGACAGGTTAAAGAACATAACTGTGAGCACACCTGGTTGTAAGTGATGACACTGTACTGGTTGGAAGATCACTAACTTGGTAAGAGGTGATTGACCTCTTATCTTTTCTAAAGAGAATCATGCACTCGCAAATTTTAAAATTTGCCTTTGGAATTGAACCCGTGACTTTTACTAGTGAGCAAGTACCCACACTGTTACATCAGAGAGGCTGTCACAATAAGTGGATTTTAGGAACAGGGCTTTAAGAAATGGAATTGTTTCTATAGCTAAGTCCCCTAACTATTTGATGCATTAGGGAATGAGAATGAAATCTAGTATAAGAGTAGAAGGTATTTTTGGAAATCATCTTGTCATGTCTATTCATTGTTAGGTAAAAAAGGGAATATTACTATACTAACCACTGACATATAGATCATGGATTACATTATATTTCTAGGTTTATAAGTATCTAAGTTTTATATATCTAGAGTACTAATTCTATTGCCACATATCAATATTCTCATCTACATAAGAAAGTAGCTGCCCATTAACACCCTTGCCAAGCACAGGCCTTCTCTTTCCCCAACATAATTTTACACATAGAAATTGATGTTTGGTGAGGAATACATCATTATACAAGTCCAATGGGAGGGCAATCCGACACGACTGGATATATATTAGGCGCAGGATCGAAGTACGTTGTATTTATAATTTAAATTAATGTATTTTGTTTATAAGGTGGACTGGTTGACTGAGTCCATGCACGAGCGTGATTTCACCGTGTCTGCCATGCACGGTGACATGGATCAGCGGGAGCGTGAGGTTATTATGCGACAGTTCCGCACGGGTTCTTCCCGAGTGTTGATTACCACTGATCTTCTTGCACGTGGTATTGACGTGCAACAGGTCTCGTGCGTCATCAATTATGATCTACCCACCAACCGTGAGAACTACATCCATCGGTTTGTATTATATATTTTATTTATAATATGTGATATTTTTGTCTGATATTGTAACTGCTGATTATGTTTTCAGAATTGGAAGGGGTGGACGTTTTGGTCGTAAAGGAATTGCTATTAACTTTGTAACTGAAGCAGATAAGAGAGCGCTGAAGGATATCGAGGACTTTTACCATACAACCATTACGGAAATGCCCAATGATGTGGCCAACCTCATTTAAGGAGCCGGCGCATTCCAATTTATATTTTGTGTCCTGCATTCTATTGCGATATTTTAACGGTGTGAGTATTAGGAGCAGCCTCCTGAGTACCACTGCTGAATTTTTTATTAGAACTCATTTCTTTTGGACCGATTTTGGTTTTAGTTTAATTAATGAATAATAACTACTATAATAGACGTATCTTGATAAGTTTAATATATATAGGCATAGGACCGGCTCGGCCGGATGGCCCCCGTTCCGCGTAGGCCTTTCCGCAGCTTGCGGAGAGGTCTCATCGGGTACTGGAGAGGCTATTTCAATCACAAAAGTACCAGAAGGAAATATTGTATTGTAACTTTTTTCCAGTTGTACATAATATGGTAAACTGTTTTTTGTATTACGGTGAATAAATATGATTAAATATCACTTTTGTATTGTTATTGGAATAATTTAGCGCTCCACTCCCGATCGGAACCTTAATTTGACGGGTCTTGTATTCAATGTTTAAATTTTGTTTACAGAAAATCTACCAACTGAGCTGTTGAAACGCACTTTGGACACAACTATGTGGAAATAATAAATCAAAATTTCCTCTAAGTCATTACTTTCTTTTGACAGGTCCTTTATGTATCCTGTGTTCCCATAATACTATTAATTTTCTACATGGTTTTATGTTGATTGCGAATTATTTATATTTTTGGAATAAATTTTCTTCGAAATATACGAAGTTGATAATTAAGGTTCCTATTTAAAAGTGCGAAAACGTTAATGAAATTAAGTACATCTTGACACGGAAATATACATTACATAATATAATATGCTATATGTACGTTAGGTACAGTTACTATTATTATTTCCATAAAACACTTCATGTATACCACTATCTCAATATACTGAATATCTTAATCAATTACCATAACGTAATAATTATTGCCCTTATTGTCATATAAAGGCAGATACAGATTTAAGTCTTTTATTTCTGTTTTCCTTGGCCATAAAATAAAGATAACGCTTATGATGTGTCACTTTCCTATATGGCTATAAGAAGTTTTTTTCAGCCCAAGACCATGGAAACCATAATTTTCCATATCTAATTTAAGTGCACATTAGCGACAGAAAAAAAGCTAAAGATATATTAATGTCATTTAGGCTCTTCAGTTGAGGTATCCTAAAACTGTTGGTTATTAAAACGCTTTTATTAGCTTGGGCTGTATGTAACTGAATCTTTGAGCGCGATTTTTAGCGATCTCCCGAAGTCTAATTCGAAACTTTGCATTTGTTAAGTGCTAATGACAAAGCAATAATTTGTTAACAATTCCCCATTATCCTTGTTAAGACCGCCAGGATTAATATTCTTTTCATAGGTCCTCTATGAGGGAGTGAAAGGAAGAGTTCGGCATCTGCCGGCTATCCGAGAATCTAAAGTCTTTGAAGGGGGTTTAATTATACAAACTAGCCCGGAACTCCAATAACTAGATGTGTGGAAAAATACTAAATCGTACTAAAAATAAATAATATATTAAAAAACGCTTTTATAGTGTGTATTTTTCGAACTTAAAACTAGAAAATAATTTTTAATAAGTTTTAAACAATCATTTAATTCGGAGTCGAAAGCGTGTGGTGCATTTAACAATATTCCCATAATTCCTTTCATAGACAGTTGCCAATAGAATGATTGTAACCTTTAATTTGTCAAGTGCGCCACGGTTTTTACTCTGAATTCAATGATTCTGTTTATAACTTATTATTAAAAATTATTTTCTAGTTTTTAGTTCCGTTTGGTATAGAAGCGTTTTTTTTAACTGGGGGCGAGTGTATTTAGCCGATCTCTTGTGGGATAAACGACGCAATGGCGAGGAATAATAATCCATATAGTATTGTATAATCTAGCCCGTGAAGGCACGCGAAAATTGAAAAAAAAAGGTAAATGACATATAATTACTATTATCGCTATTTATAAATAGGGGTTGGTAATAGAAAGGTGAAAGTTTTGGGTTGTATGCTGTATCACAAAAAAATAAATCAATTTTTGGGGTGGATCACTCTTAACATTTAGAGATTTGAAAAATAGATAGTAGGCGATTCTCAGACTTGCTGAATATGCATAAGTAAATTCATAAGAATCTGTCAAGCCGGTTCGGAGGAGTATGGGAACGAACATTGTGACACGAGATTTTTATATATTAGAGATATGCGGCAAATGAGTGCGTTTCGCTCCAACTTCTGTCCAAGACCACAGATTTAGTTAATAGATTTGGATTCAAGTCCCGAGAAGGGAAATGGTAGAGTCACGCCCTCTAGTGAAGATTTTGCAAATTAAAGGAGTAACCGGATGTTTACAGTTAATACAACGGTATATATTTATTTATAACATAAATCCAATTTTGTTTTTAGATAAAGTTTTACTTACTAGTCCCGAGTCAAGCGAATTCAAAAATCGAAGTTGAATTTTCTATTTAGATTTTTTCAATGTTTGCCCGAAATTAGGATGTAGCCGGTGTACCTCGGAGAGTACGTTAAATCGTCGGCCCTGCACCTGATTTCTCTCCGGTCGTTTCGGATTGCCGTCACATCGGACTATGAGAGAGCACTTGTGTATTATGCCAGCCAACTCGCAATGAAGCAGCCTGGTGGTTCATTACTCTAAAATCCCTCACTCAAATGTGTGTGCCTAGCTATGGGACGTTATTGGGCTGTTACCTTATTATACGGATCATGGACTAGTTAATATCATTTATTATTCTTGTTAACCGATACCTTTAAAGTCGTATTTGTATATTACTGTTATTTTAAACCAATATAATTAATTGATTGGAGCAGGGAACGTCAACCAGCGACCCTCTGGCCGCATGCGGTCCGGCCCGCGCAAGTACCATTTCACGCTACGCAGGCGTGCCTGCGTTGCGGCATAGTGTATAAATGAGAGAAACCATATATATGGTTAAAGTATATATAATATTAGTTTTACCTAAAAGTTATTATATTTCCTAGATAAAATGTGGTCCACCAAAATATTTTCATAGCATTTCCGGTTTTTCCAAGATTATACAGCGTATAAGGTATATATTATATAGCGACAGTATTTGTTGCACAAAAATAAGAGCGATCTTTGGAATGAAAAAAGTGAAAGCTGCAAGCTGTACTTTAAGAAATTAAATATTCTGAAAACCTTTTCGAAAGGCTTAAGGGCGAACGCTGTAAAGACAGATTCCGATATTCCGATCATAATTTTTTTTTTTTTTTTTAAATAAAAATGTGCGCGTGATGGCTATTAAAATTTTGAATAAATTACTAAAAGATTCTGTTAAATCTTTTCTTCTCAATAAAACCTTCTACTCTTTTGACGACTATTTAAAAGGAATCTAGCAATGAGTAACTATTGTTTATTATCATATGTATTTAATATATATAGGTATTTAATAAGAGGTAATGTAATATATAAGTTCACGTTAATAACAATTTAATAGTGGTAATTTAATTTAAAAACCAGTAATTTCGCAAACTTAAATAAGTAGAATATGAGGACTATATATACCATATTCAGCGAATAAATGTCTCGATTTGATTCGACAGAAACATCGAACAAATTGTCGTCGCGACATCTCAGAAAGATTTTTAGTTTTCAATATCATAACTTTAGTGGTAAACTAGGCTAGTTTGTTGTCTATGACAAATCAAATAGAATTCTAAAATGTACTTCTATGCATTTATTAAAAGGTGTTAATACATAATTTAATAGTAACTTTGATTTCATTTACAATCTAAAAGAATTTCCATAATTGTCTAGAATTTCCCAGGTCCTATTTTAGTTTAGGTTCGTTTTTGCACTGCCATTAAGGAAAGAAAAAAAAAATCAGATAACATAATTTCTTTCTATATTTTTTAAAAATCTCAATATTATAACATCATCCAGATAACAGAGAAACTAGCAATAACAGTCTTATATTAAAAAGAATTATAGTTACTTTAATAAATTAATATCACACTTTTCGATATATTTATTCTTATAAACAAAATGTAAAGAAATAACAAGAACAAATATCATAAAAAGGCAAATATCAGTATTAATAACAGAACTGACACTGGGAAAAAAATATACACTGACATCCGAGGGTGACAAACAGATGTAAGAATAAAAAAAATATCATCATCATTTTTTAAGCCATCTTTGGTTGGCACCTCAACAATTACCAACTCATCACTAAACATTTCTACACTAAATTCACATTGTGTACTGTTGAGACACATTTTGGAGTTAGATATATTAGAATATTGGAATGTTGGCTTGTATATATCAAAAATGGCATGGATGTCATTATTAACAAAATCATTGTCACTGTAAAAGATATAATAATAATAACCATCTGATGTCACTTTATGTACAACCTTCAGGGTAGTTATTTCCTCTAAATATTTTGTATTGTTACATTGAATGGAAAATGGGAAGAAATCATTCATTAAAATATTTTCATTATAACATTCATATAAACTATTTTCAAAACTTGATACAGATTTATCTTCAACAACTCCTATGTTAGTATTATTAAGTGCATTTCCCCCGTGATTAACTCCAGCATCTAATACTGTGTTAGGGTTGTGTAAAGGTATCAGATTTGTATCTCTTTTCTGCCTCATTCTACTACTAGATTTATTAATTTTAGATAAATCTTCCTGATGATCTCTTATAATTTCTCTCCTTTTATCCTTAGGATTTTCTAATGTTACAGATACATGTCCATGTTTTTCAACAACCAATGGATCCCTCTTGTATTTGCCCTCTAAAATACCACAAGTATTAAATATCTTATCACCTTTTACAACTAATATTTTTGAACCATCATATCGGGAACAAGCTTTTAATTCCACTGTTGCACCAGAAAAAAGATAAAATCCCCAATACTCTAAAGTGTCATCTGGCAATGTCATAGACTTTCGTAATCTTATATGTCTTCTGTTACTTGCCAATTTAGGCCTGCCTTTCATTTGGAATGCATTAAAAGTGCTATTCATTTTTATGGAATGTTTTTCACAAAATATTGACGATTGCCCTTTGTGTATTTGTATCACATCTGAATCAGATACTTTATACATAACATCACCATATCTAACATTTCTTAAGTATAGTGGTGAAATAATTAATATGGCAGGTAAAACTGTTGTCAGCAGGCAGAACATAACAACCCGTTGGCTTCCATGCATTTTGCCTCCATCTAAAATTATAAGACAAGTTTTTAAAAAACTTTGTATTTTTACTTTAGAATATTTATCTGCCAGAAATGTAATAGAAGTGCTGTATATTTATAAGTAGCAGTATAATAGTATCAATATGATTACGCCATAGTTAATTTAGTTGTAAAAATAAACGGCAGTCGTTGGTAATTGCAAAAAGGACCATAGTGTTATTTTTTATACTTTCCGTACATTATATTTATACAACTTAATTTTTTAAATTAAATAGGTTAAGGCTATCCAAATAATCTTTTATTTACAGTTTGTAATCTAATAATAAAAATTGTTTACACTACACTCCTTAAAAATTAAAGCACACTGAGAATTGAATAGCACTAATTTTATACTTCTTTAATTACGAAATTTTACAAAATTTTTTATATACCTATATCATTTTTCAACCCACACGCATAATATAATAGAAAAGTGATATCTTCTACATGAATGTTCAAGAAATTAGGCTCTAAAATCTGAATGCGAACTCTAAATTCTAATATTTACTTACATTATGACGTATTGTTTTTTTTATTTCGTCTGTTAATGGGAAATACAAAGGTATTAGGCCATACAGCCGGCAGCCCCGTTATCAGTACGTATTATATACTCGGGTACAAAAATAAATTATATATTTTTTTATTATTAACTTGTGTAACCTTGGGTTCTGGCTCTTTAATTCTAAGATTAAATATAACAATAACATAAGTATCACAATATCTAAGTATCATATAACCTGTTTTTATATGATTACATAAGGTTTAGATTTACCAGAGTAGTATTAGTAAGAAATGCTTTTATTTTAAATAACTTTGTTAAATGTTAGTAGTATTAGTAAGAAATGATTTTATTTTAAATTACTTTGAATGTTAGAAACAACATTTTTTAAAATTCAAATAACATAAATCTTCGTAGAAAACATTATTTAATATTTCATTTACTGGTGGCATGGTGTCACGACAGAATGAAGTTATACCCTTATATTATTTATTGTTCTATTTTCTTACCAAAAAGTTTATTATCATGTGATACAATTTGGCTTATTACATAATGTTAAATATATGAGTCTAATGCTCTATGTCATGTCTCGTGTTCTTCGTGCGTGTGTTAATCGCGAAAGAGATCACTTTGCTAAATTTCAAGTTAATGAGACCAATTAGGTACTCCTGAGAAAGCGTAATAAGTCAGTGATATATGCATAAGAGGTAAAAGAATATATACATACGTCAGAAGCAGAAAAATGTGTGATTGTTTTATCTAATAAGGAAAACTCACCTCATTATAATTTGTACGCGTAACTTCATTAAGTGAAATAAAAATAATAAAGTTATAGTACTGTCACGATATCCTTGATAGAAACTTGTGAAATGAATTGTAATTACATATAATTTTAAATGAGTTTTAGTTAATTTGAAAAATAAAAAAAATACTTGAAGTTGACTATGATAAGTCTAGTCATAAATTTATATCTTAAACTACCTATATAAAAAAATGTGAAATTTTGGAATTTCGGTTTTTTAGTAGCGCTTTATATTTAATTTGTTGAAGCAGTACTCATTCATGCGAAATAGAAATATTTACAATTCTTATTTTTATATTTCACGTTCCTCAGAATATTAATAGTGATGTATGATTAATGATGGTACCGAGAATATATTTACAATTATGTAATATGTTGTTATTCTCAAGAAAAACTTTCGCAGTGCAAAAATTAGCATGAAATTAAGCTATTTATGCTAGACTGTTGCTTATGAAAGGTACATTTTTATAATTAATTAATTTTGCATTGAGGTAAATAAAAATACTACATTATTGTAATGTTTTATTTGGGTAACTCCGCACATGAAGTAATACTCATGAAATACTAAGTATAAATAATATTTAAAGCAACTATCCGTTATATGATATGGAGAAGTTTTGGTAGGTATTCCTTTTCTAGACTTTAGATACAGAATTAATCTTGACAAAAAAATTTTCCCCCGGTAGTTTTATGAAACGGGTAATCCACTGTACTATTGTTAAATTTATTTAGTATAAAGATCTTTCTAACTGTCCTTCATAACAATACCACTATAAATTATAGAAAAGTAATATGCATCTAAGCACTATACTTTATGAACAAATTCAAATTTCACTAATATTGATAGTTTCAAATTTTGGAGTTGCCTTGATCATTCCATAGTGATCTATCTGTATATTAAATCTATGACGCAAACCAACCAAAATTTGCCACCTTGCCTTTAGATAGAATGCCGCTATATATTGTTTACACTGTATGTATAAATATTGTATTAAATAAAAGATCTTAATATACTACTGTTTACTGTTGCTACTCTATTTACCTTTTTATTTATAACTTTAACTGAGTGTTATAGATCAATGTTGCTAAGTAACCATTATCAATGTTATTGATATATCAATGTTGAGCAGCCAATATTATGTTTGTAAAACGAAAATTTATTTTAAGAAAATAATACGCATTAAAAATGACATGAATATTGAAATATTGTATTTTTGTAGCATTTGTCAAACATTTGAGAGAAAAAGGAAAGAGTTCTATTACTGTTACTTACAGATTTTTCTATTCTAACTACTTAAAATGGAAGAAAGAGATCTAAGGAAATTACTGCAGACCAAAAATGGATGTAGAATTCCACCTATGTTGCCAATTCCTGATATTCACCAAGTCGACAAATTACCATTCACACCAATGCCACCATACAATAGAATCAAGGTAAAAACTATCTGTATATTTCCCTCAGTTAGACATTTGTCGTGAATCGCGGTATAAGAAGAACTTTATAATGATATAGTATAGGTGTTAATTTCATTTATAGATGAAAAATTATATAAATTTATCGTATTGCGTTGTCGTAGATTTGTTAATTTAATGGAACTAGTACTAAATATAAAAATATATATATTTAAATATAAAAAATATATATTTTAGGATAAAAAAGAAAAGTTTCGTCAGCTCTTAGAGGAAAAGGCTACAGACAGGAAAATAAAAATTGCTCAAGTACCTAAAAAGCGACGGGAGTGTGATTTACTAGAAATATCACAGGAAAGACATATAGCCGTGTTACGCGAATGTGCAGAAAAAGTACAACCACCTCCTATGCTTAAGTCTTGGGAAAGGAAAATACAAAGTTTAATTCCAGTAAAACTCAGAAATGCTTATCCCACGTTAACGGAGGAGCTTTTAAAAGAGAGTAAAGCAGAATGGAATCGTAATCTGCACGACTTAGCTGTGAAAACAGTTATACGTGACGTACCGGGAGTATCTCGAAAAAGGTATGAAGAGCCATATTTTAAATTTAAAGGTGTTACTTCTAATTATGACAAAATGATTATGTTTCGAAAAAAACTTAAATCAGGTTCATTACTCTTACATCCATTTATTCGACTTGTACTTGAATCCTCTGAAAAAACATTTCCTAAAGTCATGATCGATCTTTCGAAATACAGAGTTAAAGGCTGCATGTCTTTGGAAGACTTTCAAATGAGAATAATGGAAGAAATTAAACGGACTGACTATTTGGTTTCAAGTACTTGGTATTCTATACTTGTTAAATGGCTAAAAAATCCTAGATGCCTAAAAGGAATGCGGCCCAAGCGCATACCGGAATTCGTGAAATGTGCAACAAAAATGATATCCATGCAAATACAGGAATTGATGAGGAGATCTATAGATTCAATAATAGTTACGCTTACAGATCCTGAACGTGTTCCTATCTTGAATTTAGCGCTAGATTTCAACGGTGAATTTATATTTGATCCTTCTCTTGAAGAAGTTTATCGAGTTTATCATGCTATTGCCGATGCGATATCACACATAGCTCAGAGACTTATGCCTATTGAACAGTATCTAAAAATACCGTATAATTATGATGCTTTGCCCGTAAAATATAATGAATGGCTACATAAAGACGGTCACGACAGAATGCAGAAACAGTTAAATATTGTTTTTGCACCTCTCGTAGAATATTTAGCAAAATTAAGGCGAGACTACGACATGCTGTACGGTGATACAGCAAAATATAATCTATGCAAATTTATTGAGGAATCCCAAGAGTTCGAAGAATCGCGAGATAAAATTAAATATTTCCAAGCTATAGATTCGGATATTACAGCGGTTATTGAAAATGAATATTTTAATTGTGCAATAGTATCACAAACGCGAATGATAAGTGGATTAAAAGATAAAGCTTTAGAGTTTATTAACGATATTATAGCAGGAATTGTAAGAACTCACATTGATGAAAATGAAAGCATTTGTAAAGAGTTTGAAATTATTGCATCAAGAGCTTTAAAGGAACCAGAAAATGCGGCTGAATTAGTTGAACAAGGTGTGTACATTTTACATGCCAAAACTGTATTGGTGGAAGCATTAAAGGAAAGAATCCTTAGACAGTTAAACATAATTTCGAATTTATTAGAAATGACATCTCTGACCCCTGAACATGTTGCGTCTAATACAAGAACAGTGAACTGGATAACGGATATTAAACCAATATTTGAGAAAAATGCTGCTGCGTATGAAACTTTCAAAGCCGAAATGGAAGAAAATCTTTTAGCAAAGATTTCATTTTTAAATAAAGAGGTTTTGGAAATGACACCGTATCTTGAACTTTTAGATAATATGGATGACGTAGACCATACACTTGAATATTTAGAGTATTTAAGAAAACTTGTTCATCGTCTCGGTGATTGTGACAAGCTAGTTTCTTGGATAAATAATGAAGAAACAACTTTTAAATTTCCACTGTCCAGTTATCCTGATTTAGAGGAACTAAAGGATTACATTAAACCATTTCATTGTCTGGTTTATTTAGTACATAAGTGGAAAAGAAGCTATTATACTTGGATGGATGGGCCTTTCGAATATCTAGATCATGAAAAGATTGAACAGGATCATGACTTTTATTACAAAGAATTTTTAAAATTGTCAAAAGCTTATAGAACTAAAATTAAGCAACAAATAGCTGAAGGTGTTGAAAAGCGATTTCAAGGTTTAGTTGATGACCCTGATGTAAACAACTTACCTGCCCCAATGAAATTGTGCGCGCAAGCGGTAGCTGAAATTAAAGAATGGCGACCTAACGTACAAATGGGTCATATTATGTGCAATCCTGCTTTAGTACAACGACATTGGGATGAAATGTCGAATATTGCCGGATTTGATTTAACCCCTACTGCTGGAACTACATTACGTAAAATTATTAACTTTAATTTATGGGGTGACATAGATCAGTATGAAATAGTAAGCGTGGCTGCAACGAAGGAACTAGCCCTTATAACAAATTTGAATAAGATGATGGCTGAATGGGTTGACATATGTTTTAAAACTAGTCCATATAAAGATACGGGTATTTTTATTCTTTCGGGCCTCGATGACATACAAAGTGTACTTGATGATCATATTGTAAAAACTATTGGAATGCGTGGGTCGGCATTTGTTAAGCCTTTTGAGTCTCAAGTTAGGGCATGGTATGAAAAAATTACCCGAGTGAATTCGACAATTGATGAGTGGGGTAAAGTTCAAAGTCAATGGCTTTACTTATTACCAATATTTTCTTCCAAAGATATTGTAGCACAAATGCCAGAAGAAGGAGTTATGTTTGTCGAGGTAAACAATATTTATCGTCGTTATATGGGGTCAGTGGATAAAGATCCACACGTTTTAGATATTGCTGGCGGTGCGGGTGTCTTAGAATCATTTAAAATAGCTTCCGGTATGTTAGAAAAAATAAATGATGGCATTAATAATTATCTAGAAAGAAAGCGTCTATTTTTCCCTCGGTTTTTCTTTTTATCAAATGATGAGATGTTAGAAATATTATCTGAAACAAAAAATCCGCTTAAAGTACAACCACACCTAAAAAAATGTTTTGAAGGTATAAACAGGTTAGTGTTTGATCCTGAATACAATATTTCTGCAATGATATCAATGGAAGGTGAACAAGTTGAATTCCTTGAAACGATCAGTGTAGCAGCTGCAAGAGGTTCTGTTGAAAAATGGTTAGTTCAAGTTGAAGATCAAATGCTGAAAGCTGTCAAATCTGAAACTGAGTTATCTTATTATGATTATCCAAATCTAAGTAGAGCCGATTGGATACTGTCTTGGGAAGGTATGGTGGTGCTAGCAATTTCTCAAATTTACTGGGCAGTAGATGTTCATGAAAGCCTCAACACCCATAAATTGAGTGAATTACACTCATTTCACGTAAGTTTAACTAAACAGCTTAATGAAACGGTAGCGATTATTCGTAGAACGGATTTGTCTAAATTAAGTAGCATTACAGTTAAAGCTCTTATTGTAATTGATGTCCACGCTAAAGATGTTATACAAGAACTTGTAGAAAAAAATGTAACGGAAGTAACAGATTTTCAGTGGCTAGCTCAATTACGATATTACTGGGAAGAAGAAAAAGTTTTTGTTAAAATCATCAACGCTGTTGTCAATTATGCTTATGAATACTTGGGAAATTCAGATCGATTAGTAATAACACCTTTGACAGATCGTTGTTACCGTACTTTAATTGGCGCTTACTATCTACATCTCAATGGTGCCCCAGAAGGACCAGCAGGTACTGGAAAAACTGAAACTACCAAAGATTTAGCTAAAGCTCTAGCCGTGCAATGTGTAGTATTTAATTGTTCTGATGGTTTAGATTATAAAGCTATGGGTAAATTTTTTAAGGGATTAGCATCGTGTGGGGCTTGGGTTTGTTTTGATGAATTTAATCGTATAGAAGTAGAAGTTCTATCAGTTATTGCTCAGCAAATTTTGTGCATAGTACAAGCTGTAAGACAACATTTAGAAACTTTCGATTTTGAGGGGACAACTTTAACATTGAACCCAGCATGTTATGTTTGTATAACCATGAATCCAGGTTACGCTGGACGATCGGAATTACCAGATAATCTTAAAGTACTATTCAGAACGGTAGCAATGATGGTTCCCGATTATGCCATGATCGGTGAAATATCTTTATATTCATTTGGTTTTATAGACGCTAGAAGTTTGTCAGTAAAAATTGTAACAACATATCGATTATGTTCGGAGCAGTTGTCATCACAAAATCACTACGATTATGGGATGAGAGCTGTTAAGACAGTTTTATCTGCTGCTGGTAACTTAAAGAGAAGTTATCCAAATGAAAGTGAAAGTATTTTATTACTGAGATCAATAACAGATGTTAATTTGCCAAAATTTTTGTCTTTTGATGTTCCTTTGTTTGAAGGTATAATATCCGATTTATTTCCGGGAATAACTTTACCTAAACCAGATTATGATAATTTGTTACAGGCGTGTAATGTTGCTTGTGAGAGAAATAATTTGCAACCAGTTGAATGTTTTTTATTTAAAGTAATTCAGACTTACGAAATGATGATCGTCCGACATGGTTTTATGTTAGTAGGTGACCCATTTTCTGCTAAATCTATGACATTAAAAATATTGTCAGAAGCTTTAACCCTTATGGAAGAAAACAATCTTCCAGGTGGTTGTGAATGTACATATAAAGTGCTGAATCCAAAAGCAGTTACAATGGGTCAACTCTACGGAGCTTTCGATCCAATATCTTATGAATGGACGGATGGTATAGTAGCAACTATGTTTAGAGACTTCGCTTCCGAAGACACACCAGTAAGAAAATGGATTGTGTTTGATGGGCCCGTAGACGCAGTCTGGATAGAAAATATGAATACAGTTCTGGACGACAACAAAAAGCTTTGCTTGACATCAGGCGAAGTAATGGCTATGTCAAATGTCATGTCTATGATATTTGAAGTCATGGATCTATCACAAGCTTCTCCAGCTACTGTTTCAAGATGTGGAATGATATACATGGAATCTGCTACTTTTGGATTTAGGCCATTTTACAAGTCATGGTTAAATACATTAAACCCGATTTGGTTTGAAGAAAATGAAGAATTTATATATAATATGTGTGAATGGTTAGTAGATCCTTTAATTTATTTTGTGCGAAAGCATTGTATGCAACTTGTTACGGCGGGTGAAGTAAATTTATTAATAAGTACTCTAAGATTAGTGGAAATGTTAATGGATAATGCTGTTGAAGGAGAAGAAGACACTAAGTATACCAGAACATGGTTTTTAGCCGCATTTATGACAGCATTGGTTTGGGGTATTGGAGGCATATTAAATACAGATTCTCGTGAAAGATTTGATGAATTAGTAAAAGAATATTTCAAGGGTGAAAAAGGTATTCCATCAGAAATTGATAGACTTGATGTCTCCATACCCCCAGAAGGAATGATTATAGATCATTTTTATATGTATAAAAGCAAAGGATGCTGGAAACCTTGGCCTGATGCTGTCAAAGCTGCTCAAGTTAAAGAACAAATTAATCTTTTACAAACTGTTATACCAACTCTAGAAACGGAAAAATATGTATATTTATTGCAACTTCATACAAAGTTCTCGAAACCGTTACTATTGATAGGTCCGACGGGAACAGGTAAGAGCTTTTATGTTCAAAACTTTTTGATGTCTGTTAATTTAGAGAAATATACACCTGGTTTCATAACATTTACCACAACAACATCTGCAAATCAAACACAAGACTTGGTAATTTCGAAATTAGTAAAGAGAAGAAAAAATAATTATGGGCCTACTAAAGGAAAACAAGCTATCATATTCATTGATGATATGAATATGCCTGCTAAAGAAGTCTATGGTGCTCAACCTGCTATTGAATTATTAAGATTGTATTTTGATCAAAAACATTGGTACGATTTGAAAACAACCGAAAAGCTATATATTTATGATACGTTCTTTTATGGAGCTATTGGTCCTGTGGGTGGAAGTAGGCAATTAATTTATCCAAGAATGTTGAGACACTATAATATTTATTCCATTAATGAGTTTTCAAAAGAAAGCATGACTAAAATTTTTACAACTCTCTTACAACTTGGATGGAGGAGAAATGGTTTCGGCCAAGATACTCAACCAATAATAGTCAATATAATAGCAGCTACAATGAATATATACGATCAAGCTACTGAAGGTTTAAGGCCTACGCCAGCAAAGTCTCATTATATTTTTAACTTAAGGGACTTTTCAAGAGTTATACAAGGTTGTGCATTATTGAGAAAGGAATCAGCAGATAACAAAAAAACTTTTACTAGGGTTTGGGTACATGAAATCATGCGCGTATTTTATGACAGGCTTATTGATGACTCTGATCGTACATGGTTTTTTATTCTTTTAAGAAAATCAACACAAGATTTCATGAGAGACACATTTGATTCTGCTTTAGATACGTATCAAAACGATAAAGGAGAAGTTACACAAGAAAACATTAAGTCAATGATGTTTGGATGCTATTTAGATACAGACAGCGTTGAAGGCGAAAGGAGGTATGAAGAATTACCATCAAAAGAAGTATTCCTAAATGTTGCTGTGGCTATGTTGGCAGAATATAATACAATGCATAAAGCCAAAATGAATATAGTCTTATTCGATTACGCTTTAGAACATTTATCAAAAATATGTCGATTGCTTTCAATGCCCTCCGGTAATGCTTTATTGGTAGGTGTCGGTGGTTCTGGACGACAGTCCCTGACTAGATTGGCGAGTACAATATTGGGCCAGCAAGTGTATCAACCAGAAATAACCAAAAGTTATAGTGTGAAGGATTGGCATGAAGATATTAAATTAGTTCTTCGTGAATCAGGTGGTCTAAATAAGGATACAACATTTTTATTTACGGAAAATCAAATTAAGGAAGAGGTATTTATTCAAAACTTGGATAGTTTATTAAATTCGGGAGAAGTACCGAACCTTTATGGATTAGATGAAGTTCAAGAAGTACTTGAGCTTGTTCGTTTAGCAGCTCAAGGTGGAAATAGAAATTTGGATATAAGCCCTTTGCAAATTTTATCTTTTTTCGTCGGTCGATGTAAAGCGAAATTACACATTGTTCTTTGTTTCAGCCCAATTGGTAGCTCTTTTAGAACACGTTTGAGATTGTATCCTTCTTTAGTAAATTGCTGCACTATAGACTGGTATGATAGTTGGCCAGAAGACGCACTTGAAATGGTAGCTCATCATTATATGGTGAAGGTAAATGTCTCCGATAAAATTAAGGCAGCGGCAGTTGTGGCATGTAAACAGTTTCATGTTGATGCTAGAAAAATTTCTTCTGATTTTTATATTCAATTTGGAAGAAAGACTTATATAACTTCTGCATCATATTTAAATTTAATTAAATCTTTTACGATTCTAACAAACAAGAAACAAAGAGAGTTACGGGCAGCAAAATTACGATATACAAATGGTTTAGATAAACTTGGGCAAGCAGCAGATGCTGTGTCTATAATGCAACGTGATTTAAATGCTTTGAAACCTCAGTTGATAGTCATGGCAGCTAAATCAACGAAAATGATGGAAGAAATAGCAGTTGAAACTGCTACGGCAGATAAAGCTGCAGCACAAGTAAGAGAAGACCAAAAAATAGCTAATGTTCAAGCGGCGGCTGCTCAAGAGCTAAAAAAAGATTGTGAAGCAGACCTAGCATTAGCGTTACCAATTTTAGAAGACGCTATAGCTGCTTTAAATACACTTAAACCGGCTGATATTACAATAGTAAAATCAATGAAAAATCCACCAGCGACTGTAAAGTTGGTCATGGCTGCTGTATGCGTAATGAAAGGTATTCCCCCTGATAAAATACCTGACCCAGATAACCCTGGTAAAAAAATGTTGGACTACTGGGGTCCAAGTAAAAGAATTTTAGGAGATATGGGCTTTTTAGACTCTCTTAAAAATTTTGACAAAGATAATATACCGGTAACTACGATGCAGAAAATAAGAAAGGAGTATCTATCTCATAAAGATTTTAAGCCACATATTATTGCTAAAGCCTCGACGGCAGCTGAAGGTTTATGCAAATGGATAATTGCTATGGATATGTACGATGCTGTAGCTAAAGTCGTAGCTCCAAAAAAAGCCAAACTAGAAGCTGCGGAAAAGGAGTTTGCTGAAACGATGGCTATTTTAGAAGAAAAGAAGGCTACAGTTGCCAGATTGGAGGCAAAATTAGCAGAATTAAATGAAGCATTGGAAGAAGCTAATGCAAAGAAAAAAGCATTAGAAGATGAGGTGCAATTGTGTATAGATAAATTATACCGCGCCGAGAAACTTATTGGTGGCTTGGGAGGAGAAAAAGTAAGGTGGACAATGGCAGCAGAAAATTTACAGTGTTTATATGATAATTTGGCTGGAGATATACTTGTTTCCTGTGGTATTATCGCGTATTTGGCCCCATATACATCACCAATAAGAATATCAGCTATTGCTCAATGGCGAGAATTGATTATAAAACTCGACATGCCCCATTCAGAACAATTTGTCTTTAAAGACATTTTGGGAACAGATATTAAGATTCAAAATTGGTGTATTGCTGGCTTACCTTGGGATTCTTTTTCGATAGATAATGGTGTTATACAAGATAACTCTCTACGTTGGTCTTTACTTGTTGATCCTCAAGGACAAGCAAATAAATGGATAAAAACCATGGAAAAATTAAATGATTTACAAGTTATGAAATTTACAGATGGTAATTATATGAAAGTGATAGAAACATGTTTAGAATACGGTAAACCAGCATTAATAGATTGTATTTTAGAGGATGTTGAACCACCTTTAGATCCAGTCTTATTAAAGCATACCTACACCCAAGGTGGAAAGGAGTTTATTGCTTTGGGCGAAAATGTTATAGAATATCATCCAAATTTTAGATTATATATGACTACCAAATTAAGAAATCCACATTATTTACCGGAGGTATTTAATAAAGTTACATTAATAAATTTCGCTCTCACGAAGGATGGTTTAGAAGATCAGTTATTGGGTATAGTCGTTGCTAAAGAAAGACCAGATTTACAAGAAAAGCGTGAAAAGTTGATTGTACAAGGTGCAGCAAATCGTGCTGCGCTCAAACAAGTAGAAGATGATATTTTACGTACGCTTCAAGAATCAAAAGGTGATATACTTGAAGATGAAACAGCAATAGAAGTTTTAGATTCGTCGAAATTATTAGCGATCGATATAATGAAAAAACAAGAAGCTTCAGTTGAAACTGAAATTATTATTGAAAAATTTAGACTAGGATATAGGCCAATAGCGTCTCATTCCGCCGTACTGTACTACTGCGTGACTGAACTGCCTAATGTCGATCCAATGTACCAGTATTCATTGACATGGTTTATCAATTTATATATCATATCCATAGAAAATGCAAATAAATCCAAAGATTTAGAAAAACGGTTAAAGTTTTTGAAAGAAACTTTTACATACAACTTGTATAGTAACGTTTGTCGTTCGTTATTCGACAAGGATAAGTTAATGTTTTCTTTTATTATGTGTTCCAAAATGATGCTATCTACTGGAGATATGAACCATGATGAATATTTATTTCTTATAACAGGCGGAATAGCTGTTGAAAATATGTATAAAAAACCTGTTGATTGGATACCAGACAAGGGTTGGGATGAAATTTGTCGATTAAATGATTTACCAGCTTACAAGGGTTTCAAAGATAGTTTTTTGAATATTACACCCAAGTGGAAAGAAGTTTACGACGAGTTAGAACCTCATAGAAAAAATTTACCGGGTGGTTGGGAAGACAAAGTAACGCCGTTTCAAAAACTATTAATTGTGAGAGTACTTAGGCCAGATAAATTAACGTTTGCAATTTCTGATTTCGTAGAAAAACAAATGGGTATCAAATATATAACCCCACCACCGTTTGATATCGGAAAATCTTTCGGAGACTCAAATTGTTTAGCGCCTTTAATATTTATACTATCACCGGGTTCCGACCCAATGGGAGCATTGATAAAGTATTGCGAGAAAATGGGTTACGCCAATAGATTTAATTCAATATCGTTAGGACAAGGTCAAGGCCCAATTGCTAAGTCAATGATAGAGAGAGCGCAATTAGAAGGAGGATGGGTGTGTTTACAAAATTGTCATTTAGCAGTATCCTGGTTACCAACGTTAGAAAAGCTTGTCGAAGGTTTTGATTTAACCAACACAGATTTAAGTTTCAGATTGTGGCTTACAAGCTATCCGTCTGATAAATTTCCACAATCTGTATTACAAGTCGGAGTAAAAATGACAAATGAACCTCCGACTGGTCTTCAACATAATTTATTACGATCCTACTTATCTGAACCACTTAAAGAACCCGAATTTTATGAAGGGTGTCCAGATAAAGATAAACCGTTTAGTAAGCTTCTATATGGAATAAGTTTTTTTCATGCCGTTGTTCAAGAAAGGAAAAAATTTGGACCTTTAGGATGGAATATTCAATACGGGTTTAATGATTCTGATTTCCACATTTCAGTTATGCAATTGCAAATGTTTTTGAATCAATATGAAGAAATACAGTATGTAGCTATAAAATATTTAACAGGAGAGTGCAATTATGGTGGACGTGTTACTGACGATTGGGATAGAAGACTGATAGTAACCATTTTAGATAATTATGTTAACGCCGGAGTTGTTAATGATCCAAATTATTTATTTTGTGATCTTGGGACTCAATATGGATTGCCTCGTCGCTGCGAATATCAAGATTATATTAAACATATTGAATCCGTTCCTGTAAACCCCCCACCTGAAGTATTCGGATTACATATGAACGCGGGAATAACTCGTGACTATTCTATCTCGATGGCTTTAACTACTGCCTTAGTTTTAGTAGAGGGTACTAGTGGTGGAGGAGAGGGTGGTAACACAGAAGTAATACTTACACAAATGTCTTCAGAGATTCTATCAAAATTGCCATTTGCGTTTGATATAGAATCTGCACAGAAAAAATATCCTGTAGATTATAATGAATCTATGAACACTGTCCTAATTCAAGAAATGCAGCGATTTAATAAACTTTTGCATGAAATTAGAACCTCATTAGTTGATCTCCAGAAAGCTGTGAAGGGTGTAATCGTCATGTCTCCAGCTCTTGACTTACAATCTAATGCTATGTTATTGGGAAAAATACCTGATAACTGGGCAAAGGTTTCCTATCCGAGTTTGAAGCCCTTGCCAAGCTACGTAACGGATTTTATTGAGCGATTAGGAATGCTTGAGGGTTGGTACCAAAATGGTAAACATCCAACATTTTGGCTATCTGGATTTTTCTTTACTCAAGCTTTCTTAACAGGTTCCGTTCAGAATTATGCTAGAGCAAAAAAAATACCTATAGATTTGTTGATCTTCGATTTTGAAATACTTCATGTAGATTATGAACAAACGCCACCTGAGTTTGGAGTATATGTACATGGACTTTTCATGGATGGCGCAAGATGGGATAGGAAAACTTTTGCAATAGGTGAACAATACCCAAAGATTTTGAATGACAATATGCCAGCCGTATGGTTATATCCAAAATTAAAAAAAGATTTCAAAGAAGGCACTAGATATAAATGTCCCTTATACAAGACTTTAGAACGAAAAGGTGTATTGGCAACAACAGGGCATTCTTCTAATTTTGTGCTGGCGTTCTATTTGCCATCAGACAAACCCTCAGCGCATTGGATAAAGCGTAGTGTTGCACTTATATTACAGTTAGATAATTAATTGTATATAGTTGTACTAATGTTTGATATTACGAGGCATATTTAAATAATAAGTGGTCTCGCGTTATGGAACAAAATATATTCGATTATGAACGTTACATATCTGAGTTCCCTTAAAAATACTTCGTCTCAGACTGACCGCCGCCTTAGTAAAGGGCATGCTGCATTCCTTATCGAAACGTCGCTGTAAGCCGTCGTAAAACAAAATTTCAAAGCAAGTCTTTACTCTTTAAAGTTATGGGACTTAAACACTCTTAAATCGTCCGAATGAAGTAAACACACTACAAAGAAATTATGCAGCTAACTAACAAAAAATGGCATTATCACAAATAACGGCTGGTACTTTTTATATAGCATTAACTAAACCCGATTACGCGTTGAAAGTAGGACAATATTTATGCACCTGAGATTTCTCGTTTCCGTACTATCGCTAGCGATAATACTATCAAAATCGGTCCATCTAATTGCTTTGCCGTAAATATTTCATGTTTAAAGCTAGCTTGTTACTCGTTCATGAAAAGCTTTCGTCTTCTGAAAAGACATTAATATTCATTGAATTGTGTTTTTTTGTGCCTGATATTCAGGTAGTGTACTTTTTATAGCACAGAAAAAGAAACTATTTACCCAGTATGCCTGGGTCGCGATTATTATTTTTAAGTGATTTAGGAAAAAAAATTAAAAGCACTTCAATGTTTGTAAAATGCTTTGACAATTTTGATTGTTTTTGTATAATTGCTATTATAAAAACTTGCACAACACTCAAATTAGAGATATAGAAAATTATCTTAATTTGAAATGGATATAATTTAGCATAAAAGATAATAATTTATAAAATCAACGTACAAGCGGTGTGAACAACATTACGGTTTTTAAATAAGATTTATAATTTTGTACAATCTTTGTATTACATGTATGTGGCTATTATTATTAAATATATTTATAAATGGTTGTTGTCTTTCACATCTACCATCAATATCCTATATAACAATTGTATATACTAACAAAAATTATACATGACAACTCGGACACGTCTCACTGTAGCATGTCTTATATATTACTAAAAAAGTAGGCCACCGACACCTTAATCCCTAATAGTTATACGAACATATTAATAATAAACGAGATAATTGAATAAATAAATACGAAAAATGTAGATTAAAAAAAAAAACTAAACAGACCAATTTTATTGAGAATAACTTTTCCAGATGAAAATAAGTGTTTTTGACTAAACAAAAAGTCACACCCGCTTTGTGGTCTAATGCGAAAAAATGTATCCTAGAAAATATTTATAAAGACCAAAATTGTGGGAAATTGAATTTCATGCAACGTTATTACAAAATTTCGTGTAAAGTTGTAAATAAGCGAATTATTGAGTAAACAAAAATCGGCCTTAATCAGAAACAGCAGACGACGCAACAGTTGTTGGCACACGAATGTTAAGCACTAAGTAGTTGCTGACCCTCGCCGATGATTCCCGAAGAAAAATTGCTGTTTACGTATTAATGTGATGTGATATCCTTATTTAACTTGGCTATTCCTATTAAACCAATAGTTACTTTTCTACGCTAATATTATTCTATTCAATACTGTGGACATTGCATTGACTAACCATGAATATTGTATGATGGTTGTAAAAGCGTTATCTGATGTCAATGCGGACAAACAGAAACACAGAATCAACTTTGTTTGTTTAGAGATATCGCGTGAATAGTTAAATAATATTTTTTTTTAACAAATAAAGGCGCATTATTTAACTAATTGCACTTTGTCTGTTTTTAGCTAAATAAGCTTGATGAAAACTGCTATATGCATTTAATAATATAAAATTGAAATATTACTTTTAACCATCTAGAAACAAAACTACAGATATAAATTAAAAATATATTTGATAATTTGTAACTTTATAATTAATTTTTCGATTTCCTAGAACCCAGGACCTAATGATCTGAAGAGGAACAAGCTGGCCACTAGACCAAATGATGCAGTAATGTTTCTTCCGATTTTATAAATGTATTGTAACGATTAAATGAACACCCTAATGTATAACTAAATAACCAGCCGCATTATATACCTAGTATTGTAATAGATAAAAGACATTAAATTTCTTACCGCTCTCTTTGTTCTGAACAAAAGTATATTGATAATCCACATTGTAGTAGGCAGTAGTTGATTTTTTACACGTTTTACTCATTTTGTATTCTTAAATATTTTCCTTTTAAACAACTGTAATATAACAACAATGCGGTCCACGCGTTACATAATAATTATTATTAAAATACAATATTCCTTGCCATCCACAATACTAATAACAATACGTTTGATAAGCTTATCATCGTTTGAAGATTATACGTAGGAAATAGGTATTCATATTATGTTGGTATGTACCAGTTCGCTTACGGTATAAATGTAAGGTTACCAAATTTTAACTTCGTTAAGCGGGACACTGTTAATCTGGTTAAGTATTTGTTCTATTTGGAGCAACAAAAATTTTAGTATTATAGTAGAGAGTATTATATGTTTTGATATATCATAAAAAATTAATAGAAACGTAAAGTAAGTAGCAGCCCTTTACCGTCTCACTGCTGGGCACAGGCCTCCTCACTCCGAGGAACGAGGGTTTTTAGAGCATAAACCCACCACGCTACTCCACTGCGGATTGGCAGGCATAGTGCACAAGTGCATTCTCTATTCATTCACTCTCATAGTCCGATGTGACGGGAATCCGACACGACCGGAGAGAGGTCAGGCGCAGGATCGACGGCTTAACGTGCTCTCCGAGGCACGCGGGTGGATCACACCGCCTAAAAAAATTAATAGTAATATAATATAAAAATAATCGCAACAGTTATTTTCTCGGTTAAATTAGTACATTCGATAAAACAAACACCTTGACTACTATAAGTCTTGTATTGTTGCATAGTTTTAATGTTTTTAAATTTTCGACCCACTGATATAGAAATTTAAATTTTTTACCATTTCGCCTAAGATATTAAATAGTATATCCATCTGTATGACTTTCCAATTACCGCAGTGCACGATGTTAATACAGTATTTCAATATAGGTTAATTTATTAATTTTTTTAGCAAAAAAAGTCGTGGAAAGTTTTCTTTCTCTGTGATGAGTTTAAGAACTTCTTGCTACTTAGTGTAAGGTCCGACTTTATTTTCCTTTTTTTTATTCAGTCCAGTTTACAAAAATTTTAACCTGTCGATACACTTATAAGGCTGCTGAAAACTTTATATTTTGTACGCCATTTTGCCACTTTTCCCGACCTATCTTGTCTTGCATACTTTTGAGAATTTCGGACTATTTTATAAATTTACGAAATGCGAGTTTAAATCAAGATTATCTCGCCAAGAGGGGATTATCTGGTCGCCTAATATAGCGCTGTAATATACCAGATAAGGTAAGGTAATGAGTATTCTTATTGAACATTTTGTACTTTGAACAGTGTTGTCGTCAATTTATATAAACGTTACTTTTAAACGTTTCGATTACAAGTTTCAAATAGTGTGTATTTTTATATAAGAGGATATATTTCCATATAAATAGATTGTTAGGAAAAAATAATAAATTTATAAAATAATAGTAAAATGTTTACGAACAAATACAACATCTAGAATAAAATTGCAATATAAAGTGTAAAAAAAAGAAAAGCTGACCCTAGTGATGAACTGATTACGATTTAAGGCTCATTTATAAACCAATTACTTTTGAACCAAAAGGATTTTTTAAGGTATTTTTAGGTTTAGTAAAATAACACCGTTATAACAAAGCAAGTGTTTATTATCAATTATTATTTTATCAATCACAATTACATACATTAATCGAACCATAAAATATATTTACGGGCTAATTTAAGAGTTTGTCACCATATTGATGATTATTAAAATGAAACATATTTTATATTGCCTCAAATATTTTTTCACCCATTTATCGCATTTCGCGTTATGGCCGCCCACGGACTGGCAGTAAAGCGAAAGGGGTTCGGCTTTAATATTAAATTCTGCATAGACTTGTGAAAATACTCAAATAGATGATAGTCCACTAAAGAAAGTTAATTCTACAGTCCTCGTAGAATGACTTGAGACTGAGCTTAACTGGGGTGCCCAAATTTACGATTCTGGTAAGTATACTTAGTTCTGCATCATTTGCTGTTAGAGAGGTTATAAAATACACTAATGTTTTGTTCGGACTGTGTTTAGGTGTTAGCCCTACTGGCTTTTACAGCGTAACCGGAAGTACACTAATGTTGAAACTGATAAAATGGTATATTTCGTTTCTTTTCACAGCATGTCTTAAGGGGTAAGACGACGGACATCGGAACTTATACGAACGGATATTTGTATATTACAACAAAAAATAATACATAGATTACGCACGTGGCACTAACCCTTGCGTCTCTAAGAGAAAAAAATAATGAGACTTAAATTCTCACAGTACCATCGAGTTGAGTTTATATAATATATATCACAGATTTAGTATATAGAGTTACACGAATTTATGATAGACACTGGCTATGAAGAAGATGGTATTAACTTAGATGGTATTAACTTTATTAGAAATTCCAACTGAGCGCGAGGCTAAATTGTCGAGTAGATTGATTTTTCTATTAAAAGGATCTAAAAAAAATATAGTTCACATCTATTAAAAATTATGTAATTCTCCTATCAAATAATTTTATTTGGCAAAAATAATATAAAGTTAATTCAATAATATGCCTTTTCTCCCAAACTAACTCATAGTAAAGTACTTATATACATATTGGCTTAAGTAGTCATAATAACGCGTTATAGTGCTTCTTTATTAGTTAATATTAATATAATACTCTCTCAGTAACGTAATAACCCTCTTTTGGATTGAAGTTAATTTTCGTTATTTTATCGGTAAAGTAGCAAATAACGGATAAATTAGTGAGTTATCTTATTTATTTAATGGCCTTCCGTTGTGTGAAACAGATAAAAGAACTTGTAAGTACTCAACAGACATATAATAAAAATGTCGATTAAATATCGTAGACAAGGAATAAAGAAAAGTGTTAAAGATTATAGCTATATACAAATACAAAAATGACGAGGAAGCCTTATACCCTTAGATTTATTTACTATTTTTTTTAATTATTATTATTAGATTTTAATTGTAGTTCTAATTTAAAATTTATTTATTATTATTATTCATTTTAATATAAGTTTTGTTTTTTCTGGATGTTTTTCTGTATTTGTTTTGTTTTTTTATGTTACTAAACAGTAAACTGGGACAAGTGCCTTTTAATAAAGATAAATAAAATAAAAATAAATATGTCCATGATATAGTATAATGCGTACTACTGCCTATCTCTATCACTCTACTTTTTTACCAATGGAGATTGTCGTAATACTCGTTTACTCCATCGTAAGATATTGACAATAACATAATAACCCTCTTTTGGCTTTAAGTTACTTTCGTTACTTGTTATAATCACTAAAGTACCAAATGACGGACGTTACTTAAGTATAGCAAATAATATTTACTGGTAAATTTATTCTGGATCCAACTAAATAACATAGATAATACCTGTATATAAGGTAAATAAGGTAAGTAGTAGCCTATTAACTTCTAGTATATAGGTATAATCAATGCTAATAACTGCTGTGCTACTGCTGGGTACAGGCCGTCTCACTCGTAGCACACACCACAGTGCCACAGACTATCTGTGAAATAGCAATAGAATTACGGTCTGCTACTTTTTATAATATTCCTATATTAAGACATTTTTGTTGTCCTATATTTAATCTGTGGTCATAGATAATACCACGATAATACCTAATACCTATATAGTATATACTGGTTATCTGACCTGTGCGGTGAGCACCAAACAGCAAATAAAGTTTAGCAATGATTTCTAATTCTTACAAATATGAATGACGTTTTGAAACCTGATGTAATCTGGATAGAAGGAAGATGTTATAGAATAAATGACCACAATATGGATTCAAGTACTTTTCAAGAACACGATTTATACGAAAATGGTAAAATTGCTGTTCCTGTAAAAACTAATTATATTACTGGCTTTCCTTCTTATTTATATGTAAGATCCCAATGCTAGACTAGCTTTTATTAACACTAAGAATTTAAATAAACGGCGTACAAGATATTGTTAGTAAAAAGCTCTTTTTGTCTATTTTATATTGATCAACATCATTAGCGAAAACAGAACACATATTAAAATTATCAATAATTAAAACATAAAAACAAGTTGGACAATCATATTGTGATTTTATTTGCATACTTTGAATTCCGTTACTTTTAATATACACATATATAACAAATAATTTTAGATTCAGTCTGTTATATTTTCACAGATGTTCCTTTTATTGAAAGTGATTATGGAGAAGATGATGAGGATGCTGACTGTGAAATCTTACAAGATGAGAGAGGCAGATATCATACTAGCTTTCATGTGTCTAAGTATGTTATGAAATTTGTCTCTTATTATATTTTAGTATTTGGTTCACCATCCCATTGCCCATAGACTATTGCACAGTTTAATTGTAATCTCACCTTATGGAAAGTGATGATAAAGTCTAACATGGAAGCACCCACTGCATAAGACTTAACTTATTTTTCTAGTTCCTATGCCTCATATAAGGATGCATTTTTTTTCTTGGTTTTATGGTTTTGCTGGTAGTTTGGTACCTTGCCATGGCTAAAGTCTGCATTACTTTAGGCTCAATATGTCTATCAAATTGCAAACTAAGTTTTCTAAAATTTTACCTGCTAGGAATTAAATGCTTTGTGAAGAAGTACTTGCACCATTGCACCAGAAGAGCTTTCATTGTTGAGCTCTTCTATTGTTGGAAGTATTTTGTTGATTAATTAATGTTATTTGTTTTGAATTTTTTTTACTCTTTAATGATCTCTCTTAACTTTCTCAGTGTAATAATATATTATTTTATTATTATAGGTAAACAAATATATTTATTGTAAATAATGCATATATGGACATTCATTATTACCACATAGAAATAAAATATTGTTTATTTATTGCTGGTAATAACATGTGTAAGGCAAAAAATATTTACTTCTCGTATTTTTAACAGATATTACATGGGATACATTATAGGTAAGAAAGGTGCAACAGTTGCAAGAATAGGCAACGAAACAAAAACTGACATTAGAATACCGAGACAAGGTGAAAACAAAAATATTATCATTTATGGATCAAGTCTCTCTGTAAGTAATATAAATATCAAGCAGCACATATTTTGAACTTATGGTAATAATATGTAAAGATTGTCTAATAAATAATGTAAATAGTTATTTATTTATTAATCATAATAAACAACCATAATAGATTTTCCTTTTTTTTATGAATAAATCCTAGGTTAGCTTTAAAATTAACTTGAAATTTATCAAAGATGAGTTACATAGACAGCCTGCTGTTCTTACAGGAACATGGACTATGATATTGTGTAGATACATCACTATGTATCTACACAATACCACTGAAAAAGTAAAGTTTTTATAATTTGCAAAGGTTTGTATGTGTATTGCTAGCAGAGCTTCTGCTTCTTTATCTTTGACCAGTTTAGGGCTCTTTCATCTTAGACTATCACCACTTATCTTCAGGTGACATCACAAAAGAAGTCACAGTAATAAGAAATTAAAGTTAGTATACATAGGATACCTTATCCCTTTGTAGAGATCTCTTCCAGGAACCCCAGAAAGTGGAAGAATTTTATATAGTGCAGGTACACACAAAATACTTATACCCATACATAAACTACAATATAATATATACATATATACACACAGATAATATACATAAATACTAAAGATTTAATCACAAGGAACTGGATAGAAAAAAAATATATATTAAGTAAATTTCAGCCCTAATTGAAGTAATTACTAAAGTATTTTTTGATATTTAAAAAGTACTCCTTTTTTTGTAAATGTTTATTTGATTGCACCCAAGCAAACATTGTTTTAATTATATGAAATATTCTGTATTGGTTACAGAGTGTCAAAGTAGCCAAGAGAAGGATAGACACAATTGTTGTGTCATCAAGGATGAAGCAGGCTTATACACATTTTGTGTCATTGCCAATGAATTCTTTTGATATTGTTAAGAAGTTTGAAATTTTTAAGGTGCGTATATAGTAAAATCATTTAAAATTCAACTATTTTCTGAAGTAATTTTTTTTTTATCAAATAATTTACTGACACCTTTGACTGAAATTAAGATATGTTGAGGTTTGGACATTGACATTGAATAATATAATTTATGGGTGGATATTCTTTCTAGAAAATATATTACTTCATATAGTCACTCACTTCATTGCAAATCTTGAAAGGAATAATTTTAAAATTAGACTCAATCTGCATATTTGTTGCATTTGTTAATTATTAACTTGTTAAACAAGCAATAATGCAACAACTAGTTTTATTTATTGTTATTGTATATACAATATTAGAGCTCAACTGTAATTTCATGATGTTAAAAAACATTGCAGTTTAAGATGATTGTAGTTGTAGTATATAATTTATTTATTGCTAATAAATTTCGACTGACTTGCTGTGATGGTGGTGCAAGTACTATCTTTGCTAGCAGAGGTCCCTGATTCAATCAGATTGAATTTTATAATTTGTCTACATCTAGTCTAGTGGGAGGCTTTTGCTGCGCCTTTCTAGGTTATGCGACACATTGCAGGGTATTTTAAACTATAAGTAGCAGTCCCACTGCTGGGCACAGGCCTCCTTACTCGGAGGAGCGAGGGTTTTTCATAGACCCATCATGCTGCTCCACTGCGGATTGGCAGGCTTAGTACACAAGTGCACTCTCTATTCCTTCACTCTCATAATCCGATGTGACGGCACTCCGAAACGACCGGAGAGACATCAGGCACAGTACCGACGGCTTAACGTGCTCTCGGAGGCACAGATGTGGATCACACCGCCAACTTCCCAACTTCGGGCAAATGTTGAGAAAATCTTAATAGAAAACTCAATATTGATGTTTGATTTGGCCTGTCCCGGGATTCGAACCCAGAACCTCATCTCTGTAGTCGAACATGCTAACGACTAGACCAATGAGGCAGTTTATTTGCATTGTAAACCATTCGAAAATATATTGTGATGTGTGGCCTAATGTATAAATAAAGATATTTTCTTTCTTTTTTACCGGGTTAGTGCTCATCCATCTTAGACTGTATCATCACTTACCAACGCGTGTGATCACATGCCCTAACCTGTAACCAATAAAAAAGTATTATGATTTTATATAGGAGAGCGTTCTTCGCGAATGTTCTGGTGTAGATGAATCTCTGTTTATTAAACCGAGTAAACTACACATCACTATTGGAATAATGTGTCTTATGGACAACGAGGAAAGATTGCTTGCCTCTAAACTGCTCACTGAAGCAAGGGATAAATATATTATGTACGTAGTTTAAGTATTTTAAAATATATGCATGTCTTTATTTTGCAATCTAAAGTTAAGCGAATTCGGCCCAAAATATCTTTACAGATTTTATGTCGCTACTCGCCATGACTAAACGAAAAAGCTGATAAAATTCTAAATATCCATATTATATACCATTTTCATAATGAAATTGCAAATGTGCTTTATTAGCTACAAAGTGCTCTACTCTGTCTCTGAATAATTATTAAAAATGATTTCATCACACAAAATTTCATCAGATGCATCACACAACTTCCGTACACACATTTTACATACACAATTATTGAAATTTGAAGTGGTACCAATTTTTTTTGTATTGTTATATTTAAACTTTAGTGATGGTTTATTCGTATTATACAAAGGGTGGTGTGGTAAGCTTTTTTTGTAAAATAAATAATGAGTGAGCTTTAATTTTTACAATTTTTATTTTATCTGGTTTTCAAGTTATTATGTAATTAGTCTGTTCTTGTGTTTAGATATAATTATTTTAATTTATTGTACAGTTTGTCAGCGCTTGAATCTATGGACTGGATTTTAGGGCACATAGACACATCAGATTAATATGAAATTATGCCAAATTGTATGTATCAATTTAAATTTTAGACATTTTGACGTAATTGTTATTTTAAGCCATCACATTTATTCTACTAGGTTATCATTTTCAAAACAAGATGCCTCAAAACATATTTTAGTGTAAAAGATAGTATAGTATATGATTTATATATGATGCACTTATATTACATTAGAACTTATTCGCGACTTTTACATATTCTTTGTTTTTAACTTTCACATATTTCGTATAAATTTCATATATAATAAGAGTAAAGGACACTATTTATTTATTTTTATATATTCTGCATAGTCCAGATATTTATTAGATCATTGTTAGAAAAAGATAAATATTTTAACGAGAAATAAAAATGAGATATAAGTCAAAGCCCGGGGATCGTTTATTCGTAGCTTACCGAACGTTTGTCAGCCACATTTGCTATATATATAAATATAGGCCGTTTTGGCGGCAAATTTATTCCGTATTTTCAATAGATTCCCAAACAATAAGTGACAAGTAAGCCCTTCTTTCATACAGAGCCAGTAAGGGGTTCCCAGAGTTTCTCATATATCTGACGTTTTATACGTAGAGGCCGTCGATATGTTACTCCTTTTGTGTGTCAAATGAATAAATGAAATAAAATTAATCAGCCACCTTTTGTCAAAATTTATTCCAGGTCTCTGCTTAAAGAGCATTTGCCTTTTAAAGTCAGGTTGAAAGGTTTATCATATATGAATGATGAACCAAAGGCGATACATGTTTTGTACGGGTGTGTAGAAGAAGACGGTGCACCATCAGGTTTGCTGCAACGAATGGGTGATGCTATACACGCACATTTTTGTAAAGCAGGTAAATTAAAAAAAAAACAATAAGTTATAATTCATAAACGACGAAAGAAAAATTTGCCTATTAACCAGGGGTCAGCAACCTTTTCTTGTAGCAGTCCAAGAAATGTTTTGAACATATTTTGCGTGCCTTTATTTGAAGTATATTAAAATAAACAAAATCATCCTCTTACACTCTTCCATATACTACAAAATATTTTTTCAATGGAAAGAACTACGCACCATCACAAAGAACATACAATATTATTAAAAGAAGACATACTAAGTAGTGATAACATTTTTCGATGCTTGCTAATTAATAATTAAAACTTAATTATATATTAAAACTTGCAGGTTTTATGCAACGTGAATTCAATCGTGACAACATCAAGATACATGTGACATTGCTAAATTCGAGGTATAGAGCTAAACAGAAAAGTATTGATAGCAGCAATGTAAGGGAAAAAAGGGAAACCTTCGATGGTACTGAAATACTATCAAAATTTGTAAATTATGATTTTGGTGTTATCGAGCTAAATGCTATTCATCTTTCGCAACGAGGAACTATGAGTCCTGATGGATACTACCAACCGACTTGTGTCATCCCTTGGAATAAATAATATACCTTATATAACGATATTGTTTCATTTATCACTCGTCTCGTTAACTTTTCATATTTTGTGCTCTTAGAACAGGACGGGAAGAAACCCCTGTAACATTATTCTATGTCATCCTTTAAAATCATCGTGAATTGTACATTGAACATAATACATGGTAAAAATTATATTTGACGAGTCAAAAGTGCTGTAAAGCCTAGTTTAATAAAGAATTTGAATATTATTAAAGTGTAGCGACACATAGGACATACTTTTGAAACTGGCCACTTCGGCTTAAACAGGCTTTTAAAATAAAATATCAATTTTGGAATGGGAAAGGATTTAGAGAGCTGCGCGCTGATGGTCAGTTTTCACTAAGAGTCGAGCGATGCATGGTTATTGGTGATTAGCTGGTGATTTTTATAGCAGCACCTTCACGCCCAAACGTTCATCGGTTCGTCGGACTATGAGCCCCGCCCATTGCCACTTCAGGTTCGCGGTTCGTAGGGCTATGTCGACGTCGGTCACTTTGGTTCTACTACGGAACTCCTCATTTCTGATTTGATCGCGTAGATAAACTCCGAGCATAGCCCTCTTTATCGCACGCTGACTGACTGAGGTTTCGTATGAGGTCCATAGTCAGCGACCACGTTTCCGATCCGTAAACACTGGCAACACGCAGTTAGAAGACTGGTCTTCAGGCACTGAGGAATATTGGACGAAAACATCTTCCGGAGTTTCCCGAACGCTGCTGAGTTGGATTCGGCAATTGACCTCTTTCTCGAGATTGGACCTACCTAGCTGGACTATGTGTCCTAGGTGTGTACTCGTCAACAATTTCGAGTGTCGAGTTCTCAACGATGACTGAGTGGAGCGGAACATGGATATTGGATATTTGTCTTATCCATGTTTATTTTTAGGCCCACCTGTTGAGAAGCTCTGCTGCGGTCATCGAGCATTGCATTGAGATCTTCCAGAGTCTCTGCCATAATGACCACGTCGTCGCCAAACCGTAGATGAGTGATGTACTCGCCATTGATGTTGATGCCCAGTCCGTTCCACTCCATGAGCTTCGGGGAGATAACATCTCAGCAGTTGGATAGACTTTGTGCTTTGATCCTGTATATGGACTAACATAGTTACCTTTTCGTACAAACACTTCCCGTGTATGTATCGGTTGTCAATTCAGCATCTCTGCATAGATCTCAACACGGCCCACGTTTCCACCGAATCAAAGTCTTTCTCATAGTCCACGAACGCCAAGCAAAGTGGCCGATTATATTCCTCGGTCTTCTGTATAATATGCTGTAGTATATACATGATGTAGTCTATGGTACTAAAGCCTTTTCGGAATCCGGCTTGTTCGGGGGGCTGGAAGTCGTCAAACTTGCGAGCGAGACGATTCGTAATGACCCTCGAGAACAGCTTATAGACATGACTTAGCAGCGCAATAGGTCTATAGTTCTTCAATAAGGTGTTGTCACCTTTCTTGAAGAACAGAACTACCACGCTCCTATGCCACGCCTTTGGCACCGTACCTTCCAGGATGACGGAATTGAACATTCGCTGAAGGACTTTTAGAATGGGTTTTCCACCCGCCTTCAGGAGTTCCGCTGTGATTCCGTCATCACCAGGTGCCTTGCTGTTCTTCATCTGTTTAAGGGCCATACTAATCTCGTACAAGCTGACGTCCGGGATATCTTCGGTATAATGTCGGGTAAGTTTGGCACGAGGATCTTTAGCCAAACTATCAATAGGCTTGCAGGTCGATGTGTATAACTGTCCATAGAAACTCTCAACTTTATTCAGAATCTCAGGTCTAGATGCAATGAGTTCGCCGTTACCGGTCTTTAGCCGCGTCAATTAGCTCGAATCGACAGACAGATCTTTTGCGAACACTTTAGTACCTTTATTGCGTTAGGTGGCGTCTCGTATACGCTCGACATGCAACAACTGCAAGCTCATTGCATGTCTCCGTTCCATGAGATTAAGAGTAAGGTCTGAGAATCTCTTGGTTTGCTTTCTACGGGGTTTAAAGAATTTCATCCCAACCGTATGGACAGTTTCCACTAGCCCATTGTTTAGCTCGTCCACGGATTCGCATTCCTCGAGGCAACCGAAACGTTTTGCAGCTCCAGTTGAAAGCTCTCGGGGTCTTGGATATGAGCGCGAGTGAGTCGTAGCGTTGACTTCACCAGTCTGTTCCGTTCACGAACAACGTCAATATTCAATGTGCCTCTTATAATGCGTTGATCGCTCCCAGTTTTCACTTTATTGATCACAGAGACATCATTGAATATATTTCGCTTCGTAGACATGATGAATTCAATCTCGTTTCTCGTGGAACCATCGGGACTGAGCCAAGTCAATTTTCGATGTGGCCTTTTCCTGAAAAAGGAGTTCATCAAAGTTGTCGGCACTTTTATTAACTTTTGAAATGTAAAAATGCAGTTATAGTGGCATAAGTTGGGTATATAGTACCACGGACTTTTTTGTAGATTTGTAGGTCCAGTAGATTTTGTGTGAAAACGTTACAAACGTACACACATTCATACAAAAACACAAATGTTTCCTCTTCATAATATTAGTATAGATAGAGATTTATTTATGCCATTAACATTATAATGTATTATTGTATTATACAGGAAAAAGTAAAATGAAAAGTCGAGGGAATAAGAAATATTTTGATGCCAAAGGAATAGATTTAAGTTCATGTCTGTCAAGTAACGCGTAGAGCTTCGAGCTCCATTATTACAACAGCGCGGGGCAAAGTGGAAATTTCAGTAAACGCCAGTCGCGACGCATTGCCTACGGAATACGCTCGTAGGGCGCGATATAGTCAAACCTTGCTACGTTAACCTTGTGCGAACTGTAAAATAACTTATATCAGTCATTGTGTCTAAATAAGGTAAGATTTTGATTGGAAAAATAATTTTGAATGAGCTTATTGCATTACTTTTCTGCTCTCATATTTAAGAAACAGTCAAAATAAATTTAATACATTGTCATCGCTGATTATGATAATATAAGCGTTTGTTATTGCAATCGCAATAATTCCGAACTAGATTGTTGTGAGAATATCGTAAAATTTCGAAAACAATTTCAATAATCTCAAATTATATAAAGTATATAATTAATAGTATTTATGAATATACGTATGTACCAAAAAAATAAGGATTTGTTGTGCGTGATATTCATCGTTAGCAACGCTCTCATTTGTACACGGTTCTGGTTTATTATACTAAGTTTATATCATAACAATGAATAATATCTTTATCATTGAATAATATAACATATATGTTTCAAAAGTTCTTTGGGCGATTAATGATATCTGAAAGTTATAGATCTGCCATTAATGTTCATATAGGCCTATAGTTTCGTACATCTGGCGAAGTTTATTTGTATCACGTAATAGTAATCTTTGTGGATGAATCATTTAAGCGTTTGTGGTCCTACAATTAGGGTCTTATTTAAAGCCTAAGCGTGTGGTCTCCCTCGGTTAAAATATTTATTATTATAAATGTTTTATGCGCCTTCCCAGTTTCATCTTTACGACAGAAAGTTCCCCAACGCATCGGGCGATTAACATAAAATTGCTTTATTTCTTTTTCGAACAAGAAGTGACGGAAGAAGTTACCGTGATGAACTTAAATTACCTGTTTATTTATGAGCTTTGTTTTATTATTAGTTACGTAATCAATATAAGCAAATTATGTTACAAAAATATACATTGAATACAGAATGAACGTTTCTTTTCTATTATAACATTATCTAAACAACTATACAAAACAAAAATAAAGGAATTTTCTTTCTGCGGTATAAGTTGCTCACATCATAAGTGTCGAGTCTCAATTTTGTATACTTTTAACATGTATTTATAAATAAACTTTATTGCAGAAACACTTTATTAAAATCTATCTATTTAACCGATTAAGGAGTTATCACAGACTTATCACGAATTTCCTATAGAACTACACACGGTTGACTTGAATTTTGTAAGATGAACTTACATGATTAATAGACGCCCATTTAGAAGATTTTACGCAAATACTAACCAAAATTGTTTTTACATACCATCCACACCGGTGAGCGAATGAGCGAATTTGGTAGTATGTTATATAATCAAAAGAAACGCAGGTCCGTATAAATTAATATTTATCTGATTTTTGGCTGCTTTTTTAGCATCAGGTGCTAAGCTTGCTTTGATGGGGTTTCTAATTTTAATATTGAAAATCCGTAAATACATTAAAATTTACGGAATATTGTAGCTAGGGAAACCCCACGATCTTTTTTAACAATATCAATTCTAAAGACATTATAACTTATTATATAATGGATATAAAGAAAATGGTAGATTTTTTAGTATCTTTTTCGCATCAACGTGGAATATGATTGATGATAAAATTATATGACTCAGGAAATGGGTCCAAACATACTAAAGTGATTGTTTTTCTTGTAAATTCAATAAGTTGTTACGTCGGGACAGGAGATACGTAGTAAAACGCGGCTGACAGCGCACTGGTTTATTAAGCAAGCTAACGTCATATTTAACCCGGCTAGTTACATGGTAGCTCCTATACATATTACATACATAACAGTTATAAAAGATGCCTTAATAATATAAAATATACATCAAACACTACAATTGTTATTTACCTACTATATCCTACCAAATCCTACTAAAGTAAACCAGTTTTATGAGAAAGGCTCTCTCACTCGTCACTATCAGATCTTTAAAATTATTCATGACTCCATGTGATCATTTATTTAGTTTAGCAACGAGTATAAAAATTATAGAGCATATTGATTAAAACACATTGAAATATTACTGATAAAAATATTCCCTTTAACAAACTTGTTCAATTTCCGTGGCTATGAAGTAACTAGGTCAAGGTAACCGCGTGAGAGGAATAGTACCCACTCTTCTGACGTACGATTTATTCAACCACCGGTATTTTTACCCATTTTCCGCGATCCCAGAGATAAAATGCTTTTTTTTATGAAGAACGTATAGTAATTTGTAGTTTTGAAGAAATAGCATACTACTTCAAATATTTTCAGTGGTTTAAATACATCAGGTAATTACTGTAATAGATAAAAACTTGATGATAAAAACATTGGTATACATTTATTATCACTTTGTAAAACAAATAAATAACTTGTCTATTTAAATATATATATATATATATATGTATGTATATCTATGTATGTATATGTGTGTATGTATGTATATGTGTGTTCTTGCATTTCTAGTAGTAGAAATTATAGTAGGATGTTTTATTGCACTTAACCAGTAATTTCATGGGCTACGCGAACGAAGCGATAAGACCGCCTTTGTACACTCTTATCTAAAATTATGTTAGTGTTTTCTTTCAAAATCTGTATGTTTGTGTGCAATAAGAATAAATAAATAAGTAAATAAATATGACATTTATAACGACAGACATTTTAAAAAATCTTTGTTTGTCTCCTCTTTTTTCAGGCTACTTGCTTTACAGCATATACTTGATCGAGTTTAGACAATAATTTCATATAGGCAGAAGTTGATAACTGATCATATTTACTATTGTTAGTTAAGATGCTCTTATTTTAAATTACAATCAGAAACTATAATATTACTTCAATTCTTAGTTTTATATTTGCTAAGTAAAATTTCGCGTGATCACGTCATATTCTTTTTGAATTTTACCTTTTATTAAGACAAGTCCATCAGTTTCAAAATATATATTCTTTGTGTTGTATATACGTTATGTGTAAACGCGCGTGTGAGTTAAAACAGCAATAAAGCTTGAAAATGTTTTGTGTTTTACTACTACTTTATGAAAAAATATTAAAAAGGTAAAGCGTATTTTAATGGAATTCGGGAATGATGCTAGATTATCAGGCAAGTGCGGTGTCGCATGATGAATGGCAAGGGGACCGAGACGACATCGATCCGACTGGGCTAACTCCGACCCTCGAGGTATCTAAAATGGAAATTTAGTTGATCACGCAATACCACTTCGGATAGTTAAAAATAAATTACATATTTGAAAAATCGCTATGCATTACACTAGTACGTTTCAATATTTTTCCAGGACTAACAAAGTGAAACAGTTGTGTAGCAAGCTTTCATTTTTTTTATAAGTTCAGCTCATTATATATAAAAGTTAATTTATCAATTCAATAGTTTATTTAGATTAACGTGCGTGAGAATTTTTTAATATATGACTATTAATACGACCCTAAATAAATAAATTTATCCTTCGGGTGTAATAGGCTATTTAAATTAGTACAATAACAGATTATTTTGAATCAATTCAATTGTTATTTTATTTTGTCAAAAGTAAAGTATACCAATTTCAAAGGTTGTAGTGAAATATAAATATAAAAGCCAATTCCAGAAATTTCTACAAAGAAAACTAGGAAAGTGTTTATTGAATCTAAATCAGCAGGGAAACAACGGACCATATATAAGCCATACAATTTTTCCCGACGATAACAGCAATATCTTGACAAAAATGATGATATCAGTTAAACGTACTCTGCCATGAGTTGTACGTTAATCGATTCACATCAAAGGGAAAATTTATAAAATCGTAGTGATTACCGGAGTAGACGTCTGGGTAATCAGAAAGCCGCATGCGGTTTCGATTGCTCTGAATATCTGTACCAGAATCTTTCCACGAAGGTTAAAATGTCAGATGTGTACATCCCAGCCCTCTTCAAAGCAAGAGTAGCTGTCGAAAAGATTAGAGATATGCGCTTATGTGCGACTTGGCTCTTAAACAACGTCAGTAACGCACATCTAACATGTACGGCTACGTGAAAGAAAAAATATTCAACATTGATTTCGAATCTCTGTTTTCTGGATAATATTTACACAACATGCTTCACAAAAATACAATATAAAGTTAGTAAGTAGCGGCCCATTAACGTCCCATACTCCTCAACAGGCCTCCTCACTCCTAGGAGAGAGGGTTTTTAGAGCATAGACCCAATAGGCTGCTCCACTGCTGATTGACAGGCATAGTACACAAGTGCACTCTCTATTCCTTCACTCTCATAGTCCGATGTGATGGGAATCCGACACGACCGGAGAGAGATCAGGAGCAGGACCGACGGCTTACCGTGCTCTGACATAATACAATATGATACCATAATACAATTAATACATTATGATACCAATTTTTTGATTACATACTTGCTTCGCATATTCCGAAGATAAAAGTACATGATAGGCACCATGAAGCGCTGTAAATATATGTATATTTAAGGCTAACATCACGCCATCTAGCTACGACAACAAGCGCTACGGACGTCTACGAGTCTACGAACCGCATCTTTAGCGCCATCTTGTACGTATAACTTGTGCGAAAGCACTTAATGTGCTATTCATAGCTATGTATGGAAAGCATTTCGTCTTCAGACAATATTTGAATTGCGACATCTATACGAAGTAGAGAAAACTACAAGAGCTTTTTGTACAACCCAACTAGTTTGGACATCAATAGACGGCTACAGTATCTAAAAAAATGAAATAGAGAAAAGGTGTGATATGTGGTATTCAATAATGAAATGTAGAAATATATGTATTTGTGGATGTTAACTATAGATTTTTGGAACATATAATTTACGTTTAAAGATTTTATTCGTGTTTGTCCAATATAAAAAGAAAATGGAAAATTTCAATGGTTGGCTTGCATGAAAGCCGGCGCGGTGCGGGTGCGTGCCCTTGCCACGCGATCATTTTGCAACGACAAGCGTGGGGGGTGCACGTTTTAGACCAAGCTTCCTGGCAAAACATTCTTTATACTATAACCTCGTTAGCTTAAGTGACGTAAAAGGTTCCTATAACTAACAGTGTATAGTGTATACGTATGTAACAACGCTGCATTGGAGCCATGTTAGCTGAATAACAGGATAACCTTGCTTGCTGCATTTATTATTCAGTGAGCTGCGCTTAACTATGGCCAGGATGGCGCCCTTTACAGGTACTGTTCTTAAAATCTAATGTTCACAAGTAATTTTTGTACGATCAAAACCTGTTGGAAACACTAAGCTTATTGAGCGTGACTTACACCGTGCTTCGCCTAGTCTCGGAAATGGTAATTCTATGAAATTTTTTACATTATATACTGTACGTTTATATATAAGAGTTTACACCAAATTTTTTCATAAGAATACCTCATTAAAATTCTTGTATCTGCTGCTAAGTACTTTATAATCGGCAATATTCCATATATTAAAAATGATTACGCCTTAAGACTAAAAATCCGATTTCTCATTTTAGTAGAATAGGAATATAGAAACAGTATACTCGAAATCTAGAGGTAAAGAGGGATGTTAGTAAAATATTAATATATCTAATGTACATGTGTTTAACATTTACTAATTTATTTAGATATATAAGCGTGAAAATACATAATATTTTATTTAGAGTTTTACTTGTTAATATCCAATTATTGCTTTTCATTGTTTGAACATATTATTTAGTCGTGCTTAATTAAGAAAAATTAGTAATATATTTCTGTAAATGTGCCAATAAACGTGTAAGTGCGATGTTATTAGTAGGTCATAATATGTCATTTCTATCAATTTTTCAGTACAATCTGTGATCCTTTTTTATTTCTTATATAAAAATAACACTAATGGGCGAACGGAAACTGAAAACAGCGTAGGCGACATCTTTTTAGGACGTCCGCCCACTGTATATTAAGACCTTTTCCACATTAGCACTGAGTTTTTCCTGAAATACTAGTAGTATATAAAGGGTCTTTACTAAGAAAATACGTACATGTCCTTTAACCAATGTTTGGGTAATATGAAGAAAGAAAGAAGAAAATTCGTCGTTAATTCGATTTATTTATGAAGGTAATTTTATGGTTTTTCTAATTTATTAATTTTGATTTCTAAGTAGATATACCGATATATACTCGATAAAATTATTTAAAGAACGTTCCATTCATATCTCTGGCAAGTTTAAAGTTTCTTTTAAATTGTACTAAGAAATGTAATCATATAACAAACAAGAGGACCGATCAAAATATTACTTAAAAGACTACAGAGTACGCACAATATTTTACCTTATTACAATTATTACCTAAATTTAAATGATCTCATAGTGAATGAAATTTTGTCATTCTTTGTACCGAATTCTTTTGCACAATTTTTTGTTATTTATCACTCATGTTGAATATTCTACTTAATGAATGGACTGGCGAGATTCGGTTCAATGGGGTATTCAGCGAATACATTTTATTTTTTATTTTACTACGGTACTGCTGGTGCTTTAATTAAAACTGACATGGTTTCATGAATAGCGTTGAATAACTCTTGTTAGGCAATTGAAACGTTCCTTCAGCATATAAAACGTAATGTTACAATTGCTCTAAATTCTACAAATAGCGACTTCCTACGGTCGGTACGGTCGCATTGAAAATCATTAATTTAACCCTTTCCAGACGCCTGGCACATCATACGTACCAGTAATTGTTTTACGAGATTAAATTCTGTTAATCAGGTTAAATTGGTACCACGTAGTTCTATAATATCCTAGGAAAGCGTAAATGAAGTTCTGCTCTTTGTCACTATATAAAAATACCTTTATAACAACCTAAACGTAACCTAAACGTAAACCTAAACGGCGTATAACAACCTAAAATATTCAAGTAAAGTTATTCTCTTCTTTAAATAAAAAAAGGTATTGACAGTGTAAAGTTTAAGTGTTTAATTTACATATTCGGCGTTTAAATGCTCAATTTTATCCATTTAACGTCCCACTGCTGAGCACATGCGTCCCCAATATGTGAGAGGGTTTTTATTAGAGCATAGATCTACGACGCTGCTCCATTGCGGATTGGCAGGCATGATATACAAGTGCACTCTTTATTCATTCACTCTATGTATACTCCGATGTGACGGCAATCCGAGATCAGGCGCAGGACCGACGGCTTAACGTACTCTCCGAGGCACGGGGTTGGAGCACACCACCAACTTCCCAACTTCGAGCAAATATTGAGAAAATCTCATTAAAACATTCAATATCGATTTTTGAAATGGCCGGATCGGATCTGAAATCGAACATGCTAACCATGAGGCAGTTTTACCCACTTATTAATGAAATTTTTTGTTGCTAAAAGGCTAGGGCTTGACTATGATCTCACCTGATGGTAAATGATGTTACTACAGTCATACTATTAGTTTGGATTCATAAGAAGTCATGACACTTGTAGATGTATTTTCATTTTGTCAGTGGAACTTTGTCGTCTAGACGAATAATTGAGACGCCATCATTGAAAAATAATATCCTGATCATTGTTAAAGGTAGTATGTTTATTTAGGACGTATATGGCAAGTTATAATAGAGCTTTTAAAATAGATTGATTAAGTTGCTTGCGTGAAAATTGTTATGTGCCGTTGTAAGGGCTATTTATGACTCGGGCGGTCCATTTACTTTGGGTTCTCTTTGTGAGAATAAATTTTACGTAAGCGTTGCATTTCTATCGTCTCCTGGGACTATGACCTAATTTATTTCTTCTGGCTATTTAAATACTGTTACGGGCTACGCTATTACAGATATTATAAGATTATATTAATATATTACGCTACTATTAGATAAATAAAGAATAATGCGAGAGTACTTTATTTATCCATACAATAACAATATAAATTATTTCATTATTTGAAGAGACTTTCCCCACTGATCGCTGAGTATACGTGAACATAGGCATAACATTGACGGCCGCACAGGCTAAATGGTGCCAGTTCCCACTTTTCTAGTGGCCCGGTCGCAAGTTTCACGACCAAGCCCAGCCCCTAAGCCGAAGGAGTATAGTCGACCACTTTTCTTGGCGTTCTTGGACTACGAGAAAGCCTTCGTTTTGGTGGAAACATGGGCCGTGTTGAGGTCTTTGCAGAGATGCCAAATTGACTATTGGTATATACATGTTGAAGTGCGTGTACGAAAATGCCACCATGTCAGTCCGTATATAGGACCAAAGCACAGAGTCTGTCCAACAGCAGCGGGGAGTGCGACAGGGAGATGTTATCTCCCCGAAGCTTACGTAGGAATACCTCTTTAAGCTTATGGAGTGGTATAGATTGGGCATCAATATCAATGGCCAGTACATCATCTACGATTTGGCGACGACGTGGTCATTCATCACAGCAGTCTCTGGAATCTCTGGAGATCTCAATGCAATGCTCGATGACCTCAGGAGAGCTTCTCAACAGGTGGGCCTAAAAATGAACATATCCATGTTCATTTTTCGAGGAGATTCGTTGCAGAACCGAAGTCACCGACATAGCCGTACGCATCGCAAATCTGAAGTCGCAATGGGTGGGGCATATAGTCTGACGGACCGACGTAAGTTGGGGCCCGACGGTGCTGCAATCGCGACCTCCCACCGGATGGCGCACTGTGGTAGACCCTACACAAAGTGGACAGATGACATAAAGAGGGTCACCGGCAGCCGCTGGAACCACGCGGCACAAGGTCTGGCCTTGTGAACATCATTACGTAAATTCTAAGTCCAGCTGTGGACGTCCATTGGTTGAAGCAACGACGACAACGAATAACCATGTGTAGACAGACTTTGTAGTTCCTAAGGAGGTACATACATCTACTACGACATTTTAGAATAGGTACAACCTTCAGAAATTCAGTGTACGGGAAGGAAGAAGATAAACTTAGTAGTATGTGAAAATAATAGTGAGAGTATTGTTAAGAAAATAAAATTAATTAGATAATATAATTGTTATATTTGTGTAGTTAACAACGGCGCTGAAAGCATGCTTCAGTTGCCCATCAGTGTAGTGGTCATTAACGTAAAGAGGAAAGGGCGAGGGCGCGCCGGGTCACGCCATCTTCACTCGCTGTAAATAACCACTGGACTAGTAACACTATGATTTATAATAAGTGTTATGTAAACTTGGTAAATTAATATTTGTTACCTCGTTAATCCAACCATGTTTCGCCGTGTCTCAGGGTAGAGCCCTTGGAAATTATACCTACATTTTATAAAACTAGCCCATGTCGTCACAGTTCCCGATAGTCATTTTTCTTGTAAAATACAGGATAAAAAGTAACATGTATTATTCTTTATCTTAATAACTAGCTGGAAATAAAAGTACTGTTAAAACCTTAAGCATTTCGATGAAATAAAATAACTAACATTTTTTATTTTCGTTTCCCGCATACGACCTAGTTGTAATATTGTTACTCCGACAATCTAATGGATAAAAAAAATTCCTAATATCTTTATTCAGACATGGTCCTCCAATTCGGTATCGCCGGATCTAGAGCCAATAAATTTACTACTAGACAAAAGAGGCAGCTTTGTGATGTAAAGAAGAAAAATTAAAGACGTTCTACTATGTTTTAAAGTGTAGTAGGCTACTGCCTACTAATTTAATTCTATAACTTCCTAGCAGTATTTGGAGTAAGTCTATGATCGCAATTAATTTTTTTTAGCTAAAGAAGGAATATCCCGTGGAAAACAAGAATTTTATGGAAACTCTCCTACAGTATCGCCAGGCATTAGGTCACGCCCGTACATACAATTTCGGGGCATGTAAATGCTGTATAATAAGACGGACGTCTATGTACAAAGTTTGAGTGGTTTATAAGTCGCCACTCCTATTTAGTGGATGTAATTTAAAATACTTCTTTCCTAGTAAAATAATAAACTTTTAAGTATTATTTTCAGTGAAATTAAAAAACGAGCTTAAGAGACAGCATAGTTGATGTTACCGATTTGGAAATAGTAAAAATAACGTTGCTATATACATTGTCGTACCTAATCATTGTATGTTACAAAACACGTTGTACCTAATCATGCAGTAGTTCAACGTATAACCGAGATGTATTATATCCTTAAATAGGAATTAAACACACTGGAGAATAGATGTAGTCGAATCTACTTTGTTATTCAAAAGTTCTTTCGTATTATAACCACGACCATTCTTTTACAATTTTACAAATATAAATAAATTTTGTTATTATTAGAAAATAATATTGTACATTTCCATTTCAAATTTCGTTACGACATTTTTGTAATAAATTTTCATTCAAATATTCAAGGCTCGCTGATCAAAGTTCCTACCGCCTTTAATCGATTATAGTTCGCTGAATGGATTTTTCTATTGGCTGCAATAAAGAGTTGAAACCTGTTCGTTTACTTTATTACAATAGTTTTTGAAGTGAAACTTCTTTAGGCGATTAGCGTCACGAAGATGTGCAGCGGTTTTTGTGCTAATTCGTTTGAAGGGTAGGCAGTTTTAATATTTATAAATAACATGTGGCATTTTAATTTGCCACTAGTCATTCAATAATTTGATATACTATATTCCGTCGTTGTTTATAAATTATTATTTTTTATAAACCCCTTGAATCTTGATCCGAGAGACAACGATGATGCAGCGGTATCATGATAAAACGAGGTCAATATAAGTACGTTCCATAGGGGTGATAAATTCGGATGTGCCATAGACGACATGACAGTATTGTCAGCATTAAAATTTTTGCTGAACGGCGAGAATGAGTCTTGCATAAGTGTTATAACGTCAAGCTTTTTAAGCCATCAGTTTATTATGCTGTCCACTGAGCATATCTCCAGCTGTTGCTTTGAGCGCGACATTCTTTTAATTAATTATTGGGTGAACGATCCGCTAAACTGATCGACTGTGGTACATAAACATAATATTGCAAAATATTTGATATTTCTGTATAATTAAAGCAGTGATAAATGTTATAATAAGATAAATTATTTTTTTAAATAGGACAACATTTTCTACGACGTTCAACTGTATCTTGAACTTTTAATAGGGCAGGCACTTAACACCACTCCTTTGAAGATGAGGACGATGTCAACGACGTCATTAAAATTCCTTCACTTTAGTAACGTTGAAATGATATGTTTTTCAAATTATCTAAATAAGGACCAGAAGCACTTTTGTTAAAACATCTTTAAACGAACTAGAGAGATTTTAATTTCAAACAAAAATATCTTTAACCAAAGGCCATTTATATATCCATAGCTTGCTATTTTTCTAAATACAGTACTTCAGAGTTTCTTCTCAAAACGAAAACGGGATAATCTCTATCTCTCTCTCCGTCGGATATAGAAAGGGATAAAATCCGTGCAGTTTGTTTAGAATTGCGGGAGAAGTCTTAAATAATATATAATAAATTTAATTGCTAAAACGGTTACATAATCACACACATTATTTTGACTGTCATTGATAGATCTAGTGGTTAGTTTTCGAACACAGACATGAGTTCCTGGGTTCGAGTCCCGGGTCGGGCTATTGCAAAATTATATATTGAATTTTCTGTTAAAAAATTCTCAGTATTTGCCCGAAATTGGGAAGTTGACAATGCCTCAGCTAAACGTGCCTCGGAGAACACGTTAAGCCATCGGTCCTGCGCCTGATCTCTGTCCGATCGCGTCGGATTTCCGTCACACCTATAACAATACTGTCTCACATAAGACAAAATTTTCGACTGAAATAAAACCAAAAATATATATTTACAAACATTAACATTTATAAATTATTGTGTATTATACGACAAGAAAATAATATCACAAAAATCGCAATGTAAAATCGTAATGTATTTAGCCCATCCTTGGACTAACTAGGACAGGTTCTAACTTAAACATAGCTTCTATACTTAAATTTGTATAAGAATTCTGATAACATCTCAGTATATTAAATAAAATATTTAATAAACTTGGGCAATTAGCTTTGTTCAGATCTAAAGGCATAAAGTTTGAGTGTTCTGCCTAAATTGACTACGATAAACAAAGGCTTGATACGCCGCACAATTAATATTTATAACGGAAAATTACTCCATTTCAATTCCTCAGCTCTGTATATTTAAAGAAAATGGGAATTGCTGTCCCGAATAACGTAGCTTTTGAATGCAGGAAAACCCTATAAGAAAACAAAAGATAAGTTGAATTTTCACTGGCTTATATAGCTATTGCCTCGTAAATATAATAAATAACAAAAAGTGCCACGAAAGGACCAACTATAGCCCTAAAATCGATATATAGTACAAATAGTAGGTTAATTACTGTACTATCATCGGAAGCAGATGTAATATAATTTTGTAATAAGATAAAATAGACAAAATTATTTCTGGTCAATCTGAAAAAATATAATACTATGGTATTTATAAATTTTCACCCTAATTATACGCTTTTGCAGAGTTAGGTATATCAAGTATTGGAATATTTGGATGTATGTATATATTTAATTATCTTCTATGTGACAATGTGACTGAAATCCTCTTAAACCGACCGATATTGATTATTATTTATGTGTTCAAAAATAATTTAGATTGATTGAAATTTGACCCGAAATTCCCCATATGTGCAAGAACTACGCGGATTACACAAATTTTGATAGGAATTCTAATGTCAAATTATAGCCATTAGTTTAAATTGTTGCGTAGAAATTTTAGGCGCACGAATTCGTGGGAACATCCTAGTAGAAAATAAGCCATAAATAATACATTACATAAAGCATTTATGTAGCTATTTTAGATAACCATGTAGATTAACATATATAAGATTTTTTTTATAACTTTAATAAATGAGTCGTAAGACACTATAATTAAAATTCTAACATATTACGTTTTACTAAATTAACAACGCTGTGTACTGACGTAACTACGGCTATAAAATTGTACATATCTAAATCTATTATAATAAAGTCTACTTACGACATGCGTGGGGCGAAAAGCCGCTTACACGCCGTTTTTATTGCTTCAGGGAGGTGGAAGGGGAATTTTATTTTGCCAGGAAAAAGGATGTTCTTAATAAATAGATGAGCTGTAGGGTGCTGTCTCTGAGAAAAAAAAAATTCTGGCAGCAAGCCATGTGCAATACGCTTCTACGCTACGGTTTAGTATTACTTTATGCGATACAATTGACAACTAAATATATAGTATATTAATCTTGCCTTACAATATGTATGTGATGATGTAGTCTAATCCATTTGACTCAACATCCAACGCAAAATTGTTTAGCGGCACGCCTTTGGATAGTGGCCATCCATGATCGTAGTCGTCAATACGATGAATAGGTCCTCCACAAAGCAGAAACCCAAAAATCCTAAATATAAACCAATTATATTGTAAATAAAATAATTATTTAGTTATGCAAATAAATTATTGTTGAAGTTGTAAAGCGATGCGCGACCATGTTCATGAAATATATGTATCGGTTTTTATCTATTTACTTAGGCTCATTTAGTAAATTTAATAACCCAATTTTGTTCGTCCATCAAAAACTAGTCTAGTTTAACAAGGCTTCTTTTCAACGTAAACTACTTTTCATTTTCTTTACTTCAAAGACTACTTAATGTAAATGAATTGTAAAAATACCGGCCAGTCGCTGTATTGAAATCACCGAAAAAAAGCAAATAAAAACACAAAACTATTAATTTTGTTACATAATATTGTTTAATTTTATTATATGACCAATCTTATTTTTATTATAAATGTTATTTTTTAATTACTATTATACTTTCACTGCGAAAAATTGCATTAAAATTATATTAGTTTTAAAGTCATATGAACGAATGTTACTTATTATTTGTAAAATCTATCTAACATAGTAGTTTTATTTCACGTGGGGCCGTAGAATGTAGTCAACATTCCACGCCCCTAAACATAAACTTTATAACAAGGTTTAATGTGAAATTAAGTTATTAATCTAAAGGAAAATTTTTGTCACATATTCACAATGTTAATAGCTGAGTTTGTGAGGGCTTAACCGCCATATGAAGGTATAAAAGAGATTGGGGTCGCCTGTTATGTGCCTCTATGTACCCGATTACAATATGTGCTCCATTCTCAATAAACCCATACTTTAAGCACAACGGCTTTAACGATAAATGTTTTTGTACCTTCCTTGTAATGGATGAAGTTTTTTTTATTCAAAATAAGTAGTAATAGCGAGAACGATTGTAGTATAACCTACTGAACAAGAGTATTGTACACATGGAAGAAAGCCACGGAAATTACATTTTTGGGAAGTGTAAATTGTAGATTAACTTACATTTCCCATAAATAAAAAGTAGAAAGTGACAAGCCAAATAAAAAATTCTTGAACCTGTGAAATGTTATTAAAAAACGGGTCAATAGTACAAACCAAGCCAGCAATTGAATACAATAGCTCTACTGATTTAGGTTGACACCTCTAGGCTCTAAGTTAAGAGAAACCTATGTGTAGATTGTTCAAAATAGATCATTGTGCTTTGGGTGAATAAAACATGCCTGTCCTGTCAACTCCGAATCCTCTGTTCAGCACGATTTTATACATAAAAATCTGTTATGAACATGTACCGCGATTTAAGGTTAAATTCACATACAAATATGACGGTTTCCAAAATCGCCAGTAGGTTGTATCTACTTTAGGCACATTGTATAGACAGAAAACAATCTTTGCTAGACAATATATACAAATTTGTGTACTGTCATGAAAATGAACCGCCTAAGGTATTCAGCCCTTTCGCTATTCCTATTTTACTATGCTTTCTTATAGGTAGTAACGAAACAATTATATTATTAACAGTTTCAACGACATGAACTACCGTGAACTGTAATAGTCATATATTCAACTGTAAGAATATGCTATGTTTAGTGATTAATTATCATTGAAATTAAAAGCTTTAGCTTTTCTACGAGCTACAACTTAACCTTGAACGTTTTAATTTATTCTTTTATATTCGTTTCCATTTTTTTGTACCTTGTATTGTAATACATGGATCGATCGGCTTGGTTATTGCTGAGAATTTATTTTAACAGCGTCTACTACTTTGTGCCAATAACATAGATATTAGATACTTTATGTCTCTTAATTTTTGAATTCTAAGGACAGGGATGAGAAATATAATTTATAGATACTCAAATATCGTTTTAGATAAATCCAAATCTGAAATGATAGATTCATGAATAGCGACCAAGGTATAAATTCTCTAATCCTAAATTAGCGAGTTCCAATTAAGAAAATCTTTATTACACTGACGCTGTTGTTAACAATTTAAAAGTAAAATAGAAGTATGTATCAACATAAGATTTTTGTAGCCATCTACACCATAAATTTTTATGTTGGTGGATTTAGACAATAATATATTATATAATTAAGAATGTACAAAAAGTATATAAATAATCAACATGTCACGTTCCGCTCGTATTGTGAAACACTTTTACTTCTTGATAATATTTAAACCACATAGTACGCTTTGCTTCATATTATTTGTCATTTGGAATTGCTTGTTCGCATAACAAAATTGGATAAAATTATATATCTACAGCGTAGAATAAGTTTTGAAATTGTCTTTATATATAGTCCATCTTCGTCATCCTCTGTTCTGAGGTATGACCTTATATTCAAAATGCGGCTTCATCAGAAGTTTCATTAAAATCGCCCGGCAGTGTTTACATAAAAGAGTGACAATCATCCATCCCTCCATCCGCACATACTTTTGCATTTGTATTATTCTACCAATAAACATGGCATGGTAGTCTAGTATTGCAAAGCGTGAATATTTGTTCAGAGTCACGGATACCAACCTATGGTACGCACTACCTACTAAGATACTCTGTATAAAAAAATACTTGTTTAAAATTCATCACTGTGATTTTCGTTGATGGGAAACCTCGTAAGGAACCTTGTACATACCAGGAGCAATTCAGTTGTAGTCAATCAATCCGCAATGGAGTACCGTGGTGGCTCTAGGCTCCAAATACCCTCATTCCTATGAGTGAGGAGGAGGCTTGTAGCTGTACCTTATAATAAGTAGGACGCTAATAGGCTGCTACTTACGTTTACCTGTATTCTACACAACCTGATACAGAATTAAAGATTTAAATGTTACCTTATCTGATTACAGATAATCATGAGAATTCCAAGTATTGCTGACAACGGCAACGTGATCTTAGACAATTCAGAGAGCATTCAACAAACTTCAACTCAAAACAGTAACAGAAGAATTTTCGAGTCGAATGGTGTAGACGTTGGCGTAAATAAGAGCATACAAAATAATGTCCAATTTTATGCAAATTTACAACTATTATGCAGTGATTCTGTGAATAATAAAATATCAAAGGATAAGACAAGTTTACTAGAAGAAAATTCTGAGTTAAAATTGTGTAACGATCAGTACAGATTAGCTTACAAGAAAGTAATTGAGGAATCAAAAAATTTACGAAAAGCAACAAAAATTCCGAATTCTAGTAGAGAAATAGATTTTTGGTTTGAAAATTGTACAGGTAAAAATACATTACTAAAAGTAAAATTAATAAGGTTTCAACATTCCATAACATAAAAAAATTTTAGGGAATGCTAATGATTCAACGGATTCTACTCCAGCAGAAGAAGAACGAGCTTTTGAATTATCAGATTCAGATGAAATGTCTGAAAAAGTCTTTCAACCTGTACCGCGAGGAATAGTTAATCCAAATTATCCAGGTTTCCAGCATTTGGCACATACTTTACAGGTAAAAATTTAATATTTGATCCTAAAATCAGAACCTTTGGAAATGCATTAAATAGTTGCAAGATGCTAACGTGAGTTGAGTGTTATTGACAACAAACAATACATAGCGACTTGTGATCTATTGCGTTATTGAGTTTCAAGAAGAAAGTTGTTAAAAATATTAGTTTTAATAGTCTTGTAATTTAGTATTAAGAACACAGAATAAAATTTTATATATTACATAGAAATATCTAGAAATTAATATTAGATATCATTTATTCTTATGAGTTTGTTAACAATTCATCCGATTATGACGAAATTTTATACAGTACTTCCTTAACTCTTTGAAAGCCGTGTGAGCCATATGTGGAAAACAGTTCGTTCATGATGCCGTGTCCACCACATATGACTGTATTTCTACATACTCTACTATGATTAAATGTTATCGTCTGTAAGACATGTTTTTGTCTAAATTTCAGTTGTAAAGCTGACTCGATGCACTTTTACAAATACCGGTACTGACCCTAAAATATATTCGCGGAAACAACGACAAATATTAAAAAAAAAATTGCGAAAATTACCATGGCGGTAAAAGTATTAAAAGTTTTTGTGTAGTACCGTGAACGTACCATGTAAAACCTGTAACTCGTAAAATATTTTTTAAATAAACAGTCGTTATGAACGTTTAAAAATTTAAGACCATCAATTTGTCAACAATAAAAAAATCACTATTGTAATGCCTAAAAACATTTTATCATAAAAGCTTCTGGTTCCACAGGACTATTCTTCAAACATTGAGTCTACTTATCGTTCAGATAATGACATGACGGATGACGATTTGGAAATTGAGCAGACATCATTTAACATAAAAGACGATATAAAAGAAGACGAAGTTATAATTAACAATAACATAGACAGTAAAAGTGGGGAGGCTAGTAACATAAAAGATGTTTCTTTGCTAGATAAAAATAACTCTAATGTAACTTCAAAAAATGAAATACCAGATCTTATTAAAACAATTTCTCAGAATAACAATAACATCTGTTCTATTGATTATGATTTAAGTTATTTTGCTACTGATATTGAAAATAATTTTAACACCAAAGATATTATAGGTGATTTTAATAAAGAGATAGAAGACGAAATAAGGCAACTATTAAATTACAACATACACATAGAAGATGATCTTGAAGAATTAAGGAAAGATATAAAAGACAAATTTGCGAAACCAATAGAAAACACTATAAATAATATAAGCGAAGTTGTAAATCATGTCATCAAAAAACTGGTTGAAACTGACGTTTGCGACCAATGTGAGACACATTTATCTAGTCCTGTGAACAACCTCAACAAGAAAAATCAATCTAAGATGGACAAGGGAAATGAAACAAATTCTAGGACTGAAATGATTGTTAGCAGACCTACATTTTTATTAATTGAAAATAATGGAGATAGCAATATAAAAGATGCGCTTTTATCAGACGGTAAAGATGAAATTAAAATCTACGATGACGAATACGACACAGAACAATTAAGCCAAAATGTTGAAAATACGATTAAACAATTAAGTACAGAATTAAGAAAAATCATTCCTAAGTTAAATGAAATGCGTGAGCGTGACAAATTATGGACTGAAAATAAAAAAGAAAATTCTCCAAATCTAACTGATGGTAACTCTAATAATATATTACATGGATCTTTAAGTTGTCACGGTAATTCTAAAACGAGCCTAAAATTGGATAATACGAAGAAAAATACAGATTCTTTTCATACAAACGAACGTACAATTAACGCATATACGTAAGTAAATCGCTATCCTTATATTTATTCTTATAATTTCAAAGATAAAAATTGATCATATGACATATCAATCATAAACTATATATTTACATGTCTTCCCATATTCATTTTATAACACCAACATTATAAAAAGTGGTTCCAACGGACATTTATTAGCTCCACTTTCTAGTGATTTCTTACGATACTTAATCTTACCATGTAGGAATTTGCAATCCATGTAATTCAGCTTTGAGCCTTTGTAAGCGTCTTCACAATTAGAAACCAACTGGGGTAGTTCTCGCCTTTTGACCAGGTGTGGAGTTATCTTAGCAAGTGAACAATTATTTCTCAATATTGAGTACTTTTATATATTTTAAAAAGGATTCTAAATATTATTGGCTGGTCTACTATAAAGTTACTTTATATTCACAAAATTATATATTGTGGCTCTATATAATATTTGTTGAGAATGAGGCCGCCTCTAAAATATACAAAATTTTTATACGAATTACGAAATAAAGTTTTTGAAATAATAAAAAAACGCCTTTCACATTTTAAAAAGCAAAAATAGTCTCTTTTGAACTTGTACAATATTTATAACTGGGCTATTTATTATAATACAATGTAACAAGTAATTATTAATATTTCAGTGATCACGATCTTCGACACAACTCAGCAAGATCTATTTCGAAAGCTCAAAATATTACATCCGTCCATAAAAATTTTAAATATAGGGAATCTGATTTAGGTATGTAGCTATTAATTATTAGCTGATGTTTTGTTGCTTGAAACAGAAAACACTCTTTAATCACGGGAAATGTTTTTTTTTTAATATGGTATCGATTAAACATTTATCTTTATCCTTGCAGACAGTTTTGATGTATATAATATAGAAACAGCGTTACCGAAACTTGATTTGGATGCCATTGAAAACCATTTAAAAGCAGCTAAAGAAGCTGAAAGACGAGTAAGTATAATATACAACATAAACCCGCTATATTAACTAAATGTTAATACTGTGACGTTTGAAAATGGCGCTTATTGAAATAACTGTAAGTTCATACATTCACATTTTAACCACGTCTACTCCAATCATGTATTAACTCTTAAAAATACCAATATTACCAGTACTCAGCTTAGCTTTCTAAGGTGATTCAATAGTTTACACTCCACCGTTATTGTTGAGTTGTTGCTGTGCAGGTCCAAACTTTAATCGCCAACCAGACAGTTTGACGCGTGTTCCGTTGTGTTTACCACAATTCCAAGGTGCTTGTTTAATACAATACAGAAGTTTAGTGTAATGGCGTCGATGCCGTACTTTATTAATTCGGAACAAAGGCATTATAAAAAAGACACGAGGTTTCTTTTAGACCTATATACAATTACATATGATAATCACGAATCTGTTGACAATATTTGCTGTCTCGTAAGTAAATATTATTTTTTCATTAATTTTATGATATTCTGTTAAGTAGTTCATGTACCATAAAGTACGTAATACAAAGAAAAAAAATAGAACACAATTTGTCCTTGATCTAAATGTCATTAATGACAGGAATGACAGGATAATAAACATCTTCTGTTTACGGAAACGTGCCATTTTTTTGCCAAAAATTAAGACTGACTAGTTTTTAAGATGTTCGAAAATTTTATTACGAATTTGAAACGAAAACTTAGCAAGACACCCGATCAAATACATACTAATACAGAGAAGGATAAGTCGGGACTCATAAGAACCTTACAAAATTTCAAAATGAGATTTTTAAAACATAGTGATCCCGAATTTCAGACGCCAAATTACTACAATGATATGACATTGAGTCCTAGAGCCGTTGGAGCTGGCGAATGTGCTCAAACCGAAATTGAATGGCCTAATCTGAGTGACAATAATCCAAATTTATTGGATAAATTCACTAAAATTGTTACTATTGCTGATAACTTGCCATTTGAAAAAATAGTGGGTCATCATAGTTTATGTAAATAATGTTTTATACGTTAAATATAATATTATGAATACATAATGTTTTGTTGTTTTAGAAACGCAATGACAGGGAAGAAATCAGAAAACGCCTAGCTATGGGTCTTGATAGTGAGGAGTATTATAGTTTAGGTCACATAGAACGTCCAGGGAAAAAACCAAGCTTGCATTCTAGGCTTCAAAATGGTAAGTTACAAATTACCACATTGTAATAGTAAAAGGTGCTGGTATAATATGGTCTACATTAGTCACTAAATTCTGGTCATACATTGTGTCTAATACAATTATATGTATTAAAATATACATATTAAAATTTAAGGTTGAACCCATTAATAAATTATATTGATAATTAACCTTATGTTGATTATGGAACTTTAAGATTAAAATATACCTGTTTATATTCATATTATGTATGTGATGTTAATTATTGCTTGTCTGTATGTGGACTAGTTATGGGAGTGCCTTGTATGAAATTTATTTAAAATTACATCATGCACATGTGTCCAGTCCTTCATTTAAAACTATATGCCCAGCATTTCATATAAACTATGTATCTCAATTTATCATATAAATGTTTTTGGGTGTGGTGGTGCAGGGAAAAATCTACAAATATGCTTTATGAATGAAACAGCCTCCGATAATGAATCGCAAGCACCTGAAATAGAGAGAAATTTCAACTGCAATAGTAAAAGCTCATCACGATCAAATATTTTCCGCAAGACCAGTTTTGAACATCCATACATAACAAGACCTTTGTCTGTTAACATAACAAAAAATGACAAAAATACTAATACTGTGGGTGGTAAGTTGTTAGAAATTATTTAGCATGAAAACAATATAAGAAATGCTGTTTAACATAAACAAATTAAAATTAATATTATATTTAAAGTAGTTATACTTAACATTGAATAGGGATTTATAATTGAAGATGCATGATACTTTACCTTTTTATTTTATGTGTTTAAAAATGTTTTTACATTATCATATATACATTAATAATATTCTATTTATGTTTACTTTTATTCATTTTTGTGCATTAACACTCTTTTTAATCAGTTTTAATAATGCAGTTATTGGTAATGGGAGTTATATTAATAATAATTAGGCCCTTTCTGTAAACATATTGACTTTTTATTTCAAAAATGTCTAGATTTTCCAATAAACATAGTACTGTTTGCGCTTTTGATAATGAATAAATTACAAATTAAGACTAAAAATTATTTGTTGCCACCCAATTGTTTTTGGAAAGATAATAAAAGATCAATTTTGGAAGGAACACATTACTGAAGTAATGAGACTATTTACACATATATATCTTATAAATATTGATTGGCTGTTGTAGGTGTGAAACTTCGTCCAACATCACTTACTTTGAAATCTTCAAAATCTCGATCAACACATTCATTAGGACCAATAGAAGTAAAGGAATCTGACTTTTTTGCTTTAGAAGCAACTCTTCAAACAGAGGCAAGGATAGCACTGGCACAGGCTAAAGAAATGGCTCGAATACAAATGGAGGTACATTAAAATAAGTACTATTTAAAAAAACCAGTTTCTTTGCCATGCATGAACTGATAAACTCATAATACATATAATGCATAAACTCATTATATGTAAAGTCACTTTGAACCTTTGATGAGAACTTCAAATAAATGATGTTCTACAATTTTCGTAAGTACTGTTATTGATTAAATCAATGAATTAATATTTGTTAAGCTGTATTAACATCAATGGATAACCTTTTACTTAAAAATGTTTAAATTTGAGTGGGTGAAAAAAAGTATTTGTTATTGATTGAAAATTTGAACAAAATTTATTTAGAGAGTGTCGGATCTCATTTTATGAATTGAAAATATATTTACCAACTGCTGAGTTTTTAAAAGTACTTGAATATGCTTACTAGTCAGTTATATGGTTATCAATCTTTCACTATATTGTTATTGTTTTAAGTTTAATAACAAGTATGTTACATATTAATTTGTATTTGTTGGTAGTAAAGAAATTACATCATAAAAAAAGCACATACATGCACATATATAAAAAAAATATTTTGTCATGTCATACATGACATAAATTTATTCTTTTTTTTCTTATATATTATTATATTTATGGAGAGAAGGCAAAAGCCACAGACCATTTGCCTTGCAGGGGATCAATTTTTGTTGGTCAAAGCAGGATATGACACAGTTATATTGTTATTCAGCTTCAGCTGGCTTACTTTAGATCTCATTTTAACGTTTCGTACTCAAACATTACATTAACGCAACACAATCAAATTGTTTCAATACAACGCGGCCGATAGGTGAACTAGAAATGGCAACGTTAATATTAAATTGAATTTGATAGACGTTATTAAATTATATATGAAAATCCGCTCAGTAGCTTTTGAGTTTATCGCGAACAGGCAGTATTTTGTTGTATAATATGTAACGATATAAAATGTTATCCTCTGAATAATATTTAGACGGAACGGGATGGATGGGATTGGAATGGATTGCAAGAATAACCCAGCTGTTTATTTTATAGTCGACGCATTTTAAACGCATTTAAGTCGTTGGTTCATAAATTTTATTTATCCGTCTGTCTCGCTCGCACTTACAAGTTTTATAGAGAGGTATAGTGATGTGCGTAACAATTGTAGAGGTGCATATCGATAACGGGATGGATACGATCGATATGCTAAATTATGTTAAGTACTATTAGGAATGATTTTTCGGTATCTGAATATAAAAGTTTTTATTTTGCAAGCTAAACTGTTTGTTTCGACATAATCATAGATAAACTGTATAGGTCGTAATGTGGCCCTGAAAAGGACTGTTTTTATCTCTTCTAGGGATATTTCTTAGTTCTTCAGAAATCCTCATCCGTAACTTAACCATCTGTCTTCTTCATGTTGGTTAACTATCAATCACGATGACGCATCGAACCCGCGTGTGCTATAAGTAATATGCTGCTATAACCCGTTATAGGGTTGCATTGCTGGCACATTCCTACCGTCAGTGGCGTTTATTGTCCGACGAAATTTAAAATGCGTCGACTATTGTATATGTGCGCGTTTAGCTGCATCCAGCCACTCCACACATGTTAGAATCTTTGTGAATTATAGAGGGAACGCCGCGCGCGTACTGTTTCGCCAGTGACAGAGATGCTGCAACGCAGTATGGAGAAGGCTAACGCCCCACTGGCGCCCGACCGCCGCCGGGTCTCACGTCACCTACTAACAGACATGAACATCGCACAGTTACAGGTAAACCATTTCGTCAAAATACCTTTTCGTATTATGTTGAAGCAAAACTTCTTTAGGCACGCTTGACTTGGGGAGTAAGCTGGTGAATGCGTGACGAGAGCGTTATGAAAGTGTGATTTGGTGAGGCAAACGGAAGTTGAAAAGGAGATATAAATAAATGAAGATAGAAAGAGAGAGAAAGAGTTACTTTTCGTAGATTTCTTTAGGAGCAGCAGACAGGTGTGAGCACAGAATTTCTTTTTCTCTTACAGCCAGTTACGTATCGTATATTTAAGGCACAGCCCAGGCCAATATTGTCTTTGAAACATCGTAGAAGTATTTTAATGTACATGTGTTGCAATGCCACAATTGACACAATGTTTTTGAACAACACCTAGGAATAAAAATAGGGCATCCTCAGCCGCGAAGTAATGAAAATTACGTGTCAGGTTGCCCATTTTTTATCCCGTGGTACGTATCGTTTATTTTTTTATAGTGATACAAAGTTTTACCTTTTCGAATTTACTTTTCAATCGATAATTATACATGTAACTATCGTCTCGTGTTTTAAGCTGACTGCCAATTAGATAAAAAGTCGTTGCTAAAACGGAAAACAGCAGAAACAGTGAGATAGAATACATGACCTTGCAATCACAGTGTTTAGTTGTTTCGAGCCTCGTTGAGTCATGCGTAACGTCTCGATAACAAAAGCCATTGTGCAATCTTGTACTATTTCGTAATTCTTACGTTAATGTCAGCACCGTAACAAATGAACTCCGATTTGTAGCGAAAAAAATACTACCGAATTCTTTTAACCCGCTTCACCTCATTAACATTAATTCTTCCGTTATGCGGAAGATGCGTTTAGTGTTTTTAAATCGTATAATTATCACGTGTACTTGAATATTAGATATTCAAATCTGTAAATGTTCTAACTTTGTGCAACCTTGTTTTATAAAATCAAATTATTTATTTGCCTACGTAATTTTAATAAATCACGTATATAAATGATGAAAATGTGTCTCTTATAAACCCAACCAATCGATTAGTAACCTATACAATCCTGGGCGGTTTATTTTACGTTCTCTTCACAGCGTTGGGACGTTAATCGGCCACTACTTTAACTCCTTACTTTTGCTACTATAAATTTGTTTTAGCGTTATAAGCACCTTTCTCTCATGTTATATATGATAACATGGTGCAATAAACTATCTCGAAACTCGAGAAAGTATTCATGATTAATGTTGTTGTATTTATTACAATAATGAAGTCGTATTAAAATCCCATATATAACACCGAGATTTTCTTTGGGGTTTTAACACGACTACATTAACGTAGTAAATACGATTTTATATTTAATTAAGTCGGCCGTCATCCCTCTTTTTAGTCGATTAAAAATATTCTGTATACATAATTATTAATTAATCGTTTATGAATATGTAGTTTTTAAATACGTTATAATTTGTAAGTTAAAGTTAGATAAAACTATTCTCAACGCTCAAAATCTAAACGGAACGAAAATTTTTGGTAAGTAGAGTTCTTCTATGCAAATTTGTGATGACTATTGATTAGTGCTTGACTAAACATAGTATTGCGTAAATATATTGCAAAAATAGACTATATTTGTGTGTGGGCGACGTGATTCAATGTTACTTTCGCCTTGTCTAATAAACCCGTTAAGTGAGTTATGTTTGTATCTAACTTGAAATAATTTTCATTGTATAAACCTAGACACATTTACTTTTAATTGCAATTGAATGTAAAAAATAATAAAAAAGGAGACCATAAAAATAAATAAGCTAATAGAATAAAACCTCCATTTTTCACTTTTATTATATATATATATATATATATATATATATATATATATATATATTCATTTTTAAGAAACACTAGATGAGCTGGTGCCACCTAAAATTAATTTGATTTTAATTCATTAACACGTGTAAAAACTCGTAGAAATTTGCAGAATTCACAATTTCGGTATATTTTGCAAAGTGTTTAAATAAACAATTTTTTTTAAATACGTGTAAAATTCCTAGTTTCCAATAGTTACTACTTCGACTAACACACGGAAATTAACTGTTTATTGAAAATATGTAAAAAACGCAGTAACAGGGGTTTTATGTCTCGCTTTGACTAAAATTATGGTATATAGATATTTCACTTTTAAAATAATTGTAAATGAAGTTAGTTTTTCTTTGGTACGCACACTTCTGACAAAAACAAAGGGATGAAAAATATTTTTTACCAGAATAACATTGAAGCTCTTAAAATTGCTAAATTTTTGAGTCAGGTAGCGATGGAAGTAATAGCGCAAAATATGATACGAATTTACGGACGCGATGTAATTTAAATAAGATCTTTATCTCTTACTTTAATACAATTAAACTTCCTAAGGATTTTTGAAATAATACCTAAAATAACATACAGATTTATAATTTATTAAATACTTTATTAAACAACACAAAAAATGACATAAGAAAAATACATTAAGTTAATATGAAGGAATCCGGACGTAACATAACGCGTTGACTATTATTTAGCCACTACGATCATGTCACTAGTTACTTCGTTTAACAGAGATTCGTTAGTTATTAAAAACACGAGTAGATTGGAGGTTCATTGGTGCCGGGGTCGGGCGACATCAAAAATCTATATTGAGTTTTCTTTTAAGAAATTCTTAGTATTTGCCCGAAGTTGGGAAGTTTGCGGTGTGCTTGCACCCCTTGCATCGGAAAGCACATTAGACCGTCGATCCTGCGCCTGATCTCTGTCGGGTCGTGTCGGATCGTTGTCCCATTGGACTATGAAAGTGAAGGAATAGAAAGTGAACTCGTGTCTGTCTTATGTCTTATGCGTGAGGAGACCTGTGCCCAGCAGTGTGACTTTAATCGGCTGCTACTTACCTTAGGTAGGACGTTGTCTGAAATTGGTGAAATGTCCTTAATATTTAATCGTGTTAAATCTTTTTGTTTTTTTGATTTTGTTCTTACCCTATGATGTTATTTATAGATTCTAAAATTGAACGTTTGTCTAGAGGACATCGCTCCATGCGATAAGGCCAGCCTTGTACACTTTTGTTCTCCTGATATTTGTTCTCTATCTCCTTTAAGATTTTGTATCTTTTCTTTGTGTATATTAATAAATAAAATAAATCTTTTCTTCAGGTGATTGTGAACGAGTTGCATTCCCAAATCGAGTCATTAAACGACACTCTAGTAAAGCTTTTAATGGCCCGTGATGAGTTACACATGGGACAGGATTCGATGCTCGTCGACATCGAAGATCTCACTAGATATTTGTAAGTATTGAGCCAAATTGAGTAAATGAATGTTTATTAACAAAATAATCATGTAGTCTACTTTTAACATTTTGCCATTGCGTGAAATTTGTTGTATTTTTTTCTAACTGATGAAATGTTCAAAGATAAACCTTTATGACCTTGATCCAAATTAAAAATGGTATGTTGCCACATTACCGGTCAGAGGTAATTTACCTCTTACCTAGTCATTTATCGTTTCCACACATTCTACATATCGAAACGCAAATTCTTTAATCAACGCTGTCTTTGCTTATGGTAACTAGCAACAGCTGAAGTCTCTCACCATTATAAACGTATAAAATATACAAAATAGAGTTTCCTTAATTTATCAACCCCGGAATCGAACCCGGTACTTTTGATTGTAAAGCTACATATTTGACGGTCTCGCTGGCGCAACAGTACAAAAAGTATCTTCGCTAGTAGAGGCCCTGGGTTCGATGGTAGGGAAAATTTATAAAATTGCATTTTGTAATTGGTCTGCGTCTGAACTGGTGGGAGGCCGCGACAAGTTATCACTACCCTACCAGCAATGACGACCTACGATGCTGCATGGAAACTATAAAAGGTAAATCATCTCTTACCAAGTTAAGCGCGTTTCCCTCTTAGACGGTTTGATACCTTCAGGTGATTATATACCATCAAGTGAGATGACAGTCAAGCTGTAACTTGTCACCATTGAAAATATAATTTATTGTGTAATTCAGTCTTACTTTTTCAAAATCCATATGAGTATTACTATTTGATCTGGTTGTACAGAAACTTATGTTCAAGAGTAACTAGTGAGCTTCTTGGTGGTCAAAGTAGTAGTAAATTACGTCTTATTAAGTAAGGGTGGTTTCATCTTAGACTGTATCGTCACTTACTATGAATGAAGACCGAACGCTATCTTGTTAGCATTAATAAATACCAATAAAATAGGTGTATTTTTTTTTAATTTACATCTATTTTTTTTTGTTTAACTTGAAGTCAAAGTATTATAGTAACATTATATGTGAATTTTGTGTGTGTATATGTTTAAATAATATTGTGTTAACGCAGATACGAGAAATTTAAACTATGTGGAGATCTTTATTGAAGCGAGCACGTAATTTCTTTTATAACTAGTAATTTCTTTCTGTTGTATTCTAGATTAGAAAGAAGATTAGAAATATTTTTTCCGTATGATATATATGTATGTGATTGTGGGTGTATAAATATAGTTACAAACGTATACGTTGCCCATCCACATACTCATACGTATATATACAACCTTACCTCATAGTCCACACCTAAGGTTAAACGCTCTACTGAACTTGTGTTTATATAGAGTCTACTTTCTAAACCTAACCGATCCAAAGCGGGGTATTTGAAATCCCCCATGTATGAGTTTTAATCAACGAATTTGAGAAAAAGAATTGCTACTTTCTACATATTTTTGGTAATCATAAAGAAATCTTTTCCCGTTTTATTTTTATTATTAAAATCGTTGAAATATTGTTTTTCATAACAAAACAGAAAGCCAACTGCAACTTCTACATTCCCATTAGAAGCTCGGTTTGTTTTAATTGGCTAGTGACACGTTATTGGAGTGCTGAGGAAAAAACGAGACAAATATACGACATTGTTTTCATTTGCCCCGTAGGTCATATCAGTCGCCTACAGTATGATTATGATCACTCTGTTTCAGATTTCCATACAAATGAACTGGAGTCTTATAGTACCCCATTTATATTATTATTACTTAGGAACGGAAAGGTTAATAGGGACCAGCGATGTATGTAATATATATAAATATACAGCTAAGCTTTCTCTTTCCCTTTCAGAGGTGTTAAGGAGCAGACCAAGAAAACCAAAGGCAATTCTAAGTCCGGAGTTAAAAGGCTCACATCACTAGTGCACAAATAAGTACACTTTATTAATTTTCTAGTTGTAATTGCAATTTATAAGGTGGGGTGTATTGTTAATATGGGTTACATTTACTCTCTTATAAACCCTCTTTACTCAATACGTGTATTTACTGTTTACATTTGCTACAATCAATGACATTTACTGCTATATTCCGCAATAGACAGGCCACAAAATTATAAATTGCACAGACTTTAAGAAGTGGATGCAAATTTTTCTAAAAAGATCGAAATAAAATAGTAATTAGAAAAGAATATACTTAATCATTTCCATATTTTCTAATGTTCCTAACGCCTATACCTGTCCACAATCTAATAAAACTATTCATAGCCGGCTTCTAAAAGGAATATATGCAAACGGAAGTAATTCCAGGTCTTAGCCAGCCATTTATTGCCTACTACTCAGAATACAACCGGTGGTAACTACTTGGCATCTTTTCTGTTTTAAAACGCTAACTAGATGTAGCGTTACACAACCAAAATCAAAGTCATTCACAGCCGGTGGCTAATAGGAATACGAATTTCTTAGCATTTTGTCTTAAAAGTTATTCATAGTAGGAATACTAACGGAAGAAGTTCCTTGGCATTTTTTTCTGTCTTATAACCCTAAAATCTATACACAATCAAAAGTAATTCATAGCCGGCTACTAATAAAAGAGCAGAATTTGATAATGATAAAACTGTGCCATTTTTATGTCCCCCGTTTTTACCTATATCTTTTCTCGATTTATAATTTGAAATCTGAATAAATCTGAGAGCAAATGAAATTTTGAATAGTCGTAGATTGCCACCTTAAACAAACTTTCACGGTCTGCCCCTTGAGATTTAGTATTCGCATTACATTCTACATAGAATACTGAATCTCAGGACGACATTATATAAAAAATTCATCAGAAGAATAAAGAAATACGTCAGCCAAAAAAAAAAGAACAACTTTGAAAGAATATCAATATAAAAAAAAATACGATTAGTTTTTTTTCCACTTCTTAACCCCCCTAATTAGAAAAACTACATTGTACTTCAAAAAAAAATTTAATACCAAAATTGATGAAGTAGCGTTGAATAGAGCCATAAGAGTTAATATTGGACAAGCCATTTAAAGCGAAAGCTCCATGTTAGAAATATATATAAATGCATTAGCATTTTAATATAATAGTTGTAATGTTAAAATATTAATCCATGCAATTAGCCATTATAAATAAATATGTATGTACACGTTATGAATTAGCGAAATTTACTAAGTTATGTTGTTGAAGTGCTACGATATTTCATGAGTCTGAAGTTACGTCACATTTTGTTATCCTAAATCGATCTTTTGACGAGAAGAACAACGACCTATACATAAACATGCATAGGTTGGAAAAGTTAAGATTTTTGTTTATTGAAAGTGATAAAAAAGTCCCTACCAAGAATAATTAATTTACTTTGTCTTGTTCGGAGAAAAATGAGCCACATTTATCCATATCTTTATTCATGATTTAATACAAAGTTATTTGGGTTTCTACATTGCCCTTTTTTATTATTGCAAGTTACAAAAAAACTAAGAATAACTAATTTACTTTGCCTTATTATATGAATAACAAACGGTCAAGCCAATACTTTCTTCGTTAACTAGTACAAAATAATTAAAAATTTTCGATAGCATTTATTCGTTAATGAAGAACAGTACACTATTTAATTTATAGCTCGCATATTAGTGCTAAGTGATTGGACATTTAAGTGGGTTTTCACTTTGTTAATGCAAACTAATCCTAGAAAATCTGCATTTAATCGACTTTCTATTCAAGAATTTGTGCAAAGTGAATTAACTTTCTTTGCTTATCAAATTTCATATAATACTTTGTATAAATTGTTTGGATCGGTTACAGCAAAACGTGACGTGATCAGACATTTTAACCCCATTATGTAAAATAATATGTTTTCTCATTGCGGGATGAAAAGCTCGCTTTTAGACACTTGTATGCGGGACAAAAGAGTTTCATTTTCTCCCGGTTAGATTCCATTGCCGTGCTAGCGACTATCTCACTTTTCCTCGCGGTAATCCAGCAACCACTTGTTTATCGAAGTGTCAGAGGCAGCTTAAATCACTAGCCGATAGTTAAATTTTTAATCATCGATTGAAAAGTCAACTTGAAAAGCGAACCTTTTAAATAGGGCATCTTCACCCGCAATATACAAAATTTCGCGACCAAGAATGCCGTAATTTTCTCGATGGTTGCGTAAATACTCAACATCACTAGATTTAAATATTTGTATATATGGTTTTTTGGTAATGTAATAGTTTTTTGCATAACTCTATACTATTGTATATTTAACGATCCGCTTTAAATTTGATGTTAGCTCATCTAGATTGTATTATATTTGTGATTTGCATATAAGAGTAATATTTTTCCATGATAGTGCTCATTTTATAGAATAATATAGAATTTGCGCCTGTGAGGCTATCAGGAAAGTATCAGGGTGAAAACACAAATATAAAACTGCTTTCATTGTATAAGTTTCAATTTCAGAAAAGTAGCGGGTCAATTGACAATCCACATATTTGCTTAGCCGTAAATTATGTTTTTTTCTAAGCATGTTGTTTTGTCAAAGTATAGTCGATCTTTTAAAAGACCAAGCGTATCTCAGTTAGTGGGCCAAAGTTAAACATATTATTAATTTATTATTCAACTAGTTATGTATAAAAATATTAGAAAAAGCGCTAACCGTATATAAAATGGTTGTGCTGTCTTTCGCTTTAAAAGCCGCAAAACGTTTAACCACATCCATTTCAAAATAAGCATAACTTTTCTTAGAAATGATATTAAATTTAGCACATTAAATCTAAATTAACTTTTAACTTACATATAAACAATAATGTAGTAGTTTAACAGACAACACACAAGCCATATTCTGATCACCTCGTTTATAATCCCTTCTCCTCTACCCACCTAGCGTTGTGTAGGACGTACTTGAAATCTTACATTAGTCCCGTACGAAACATCAAATGTGAAAGTGCCTCAAAATTATATTTGGTACTATACATAAACTGTTAAAATTCTGGTATTCTGCTTCAGTATACTATACTATATAGAGCATATAATGTCAGCGGGACGAAATAAGACAAATGTTACACTATGGTGGTTTTAGCAAGTGTCGGACGAACGCGAGTGATTTATGAGGAGGAGACGCGGATTGAGTCGTGGGAGCAAGGTTAACAGCATACAAATATTTATAAATAATATGAAATCTTAACTCCCTGATTTAAAGCACATTTAAAAATAACTAGAGCATCAAACTTACAATAACATTAACAGGCATATTGAAAAATAAAAACGTTATATAAAATACTTTAAATTAAGTAGAGTAAGATTGTTTTTGATCTACAATATATATTTGTAAAAAATGGCTAATCTTGCAAAGGCCATTATTGACGTGACTGTTTTGTTTTCAGTAATGGAAATTTGATAAGATTGCTTATGTGTGTCAAAGTTTTTGTCATGTAAATGTTTTTTTTAAATATACAAGCCACTCGACCAGGTTTCACACGAATATTAGAGTATATTATAACTACATTTTTTTTTTGTTATAGAATACTATGAGCTTGATACTCTTAAGAGCTTTATAAAAATAACTTGAAAGAATTGTAGCTAATTGGAAAATTACCGGCAGTATTGTAGCAGCAACAAGAGAACGATTTTAATATTAAAGATGCTATAATATGAAATAATTGGAATCAAATACATTGTTTTGCGTATACATTCAATCTTATAGTGCTATTGTAGAAGCGTTTCGTGTAAATCTATTTGTATCCGAAAGATTAATAATATGAACCTCTATTGTAGCTAAAACGAGACTTTCCTACAATATTTGAAGTGGGACCCGGTGCAAAAAAGAGTACTCTTACAGACTCACTTTCAAATCATGTCCTACTCAACACTATTCCCACCTCAACTCCCTTTCCAATACAATCAACATCTTCACACCAGCGCCTTTCATCGTAAGTCAATAAACTTCATTACTGTATTAAAATATTGTATAAACACTTAGGTCATATAAGACACAGATTTGCTTATGCAAATATAAACTTAATAGTCACACGTTTACTAGTACCTCTCATTTATGGTCCTATAAATAAAAATATTTAACTTCACCTTGAGATATTTACATATACATGTATAGCAAAATAGACGAGCATCGCTTACGAACTTGTTATGATAATACGTTAACATTGTAAAGATTTTTTTAATGATGTGACCATTGCAATATTACAATTACTTGTTATCATATTTATAAAACATTTTTCAGTTCACCTGGATTATATTGACTATTACTGATTAATAATCTGTAAAGGATACTTACCAATTGTAATATACCTTTCATCTCTTAGATACTTTAAATAATAAAGAACAATCATGATCTAATTTCTATGTATCAATCTATACTAATATCATACATCTACGTAAAAAAAATATTCACTACCTATTCTTTTTTGAATATAATTATGAAGTCAATCCATTTTTCTTCCATTCGATTTAAAACTTCACAACGATACTTAGTTCTCAAGCAAAATATTCGTTAATAGTTACTGTTACATATACTTGTATACACTGGCTCATACAAGCGTAAGTTTGTCCAGTAACAATCTGCCAATATTCTTTGAAATACCTTTTTTATTCAGTCGGTTCCGGATTCAAACCCTATTACTCACCGTTAAAAACTTATTTTTCAAATCATGACATCAAATTGTTTCTTATTTTTGTTAAATAATGAACTATGAGTAAAGATGTTCACATTTTTAGACTACTATATACATTTATAGTTTTTATTGATTTATTTTTAGTGTTAACTTTAGGTTATTTCTCCATTTGCCTTTCGGGGCTCTTGTGGAGTTTTTTTTTTGGGTTTTTTAGTGGATTAAGTTTATTAAGGTTACCAATTGCTTTACTTTCCGAATTATTTTTATATCTGTGTTTAGATTATTACTTTGTGTCAACCTTGGCAGATTTGTAGAGAAATCTTAGGGCTTAAATTAAATCGTTCAATGTTTTTAAATTCTTGCTGTTATGGTTATGTACAAAAACACATGTAACATTCCATGCGTTTTCTTTTGCAAATCTTTTTTGTTGAGTTGAAAAAGAAGCTATATAGCAATTAGAAAAATACCTTACAATGCTCAATATGTACATTATTTTTATTATGATGTAATTTCCGCATAAAAAGTGGGGATTAATTGCATTATCATATCTTAGTACACGTATCCAATATCACATGTAATAAGAAATTTAAACATCATTTACAGGTTTTAAACTTAAATTTTCGTGGTTTATTAACATATTGACTATTTGAACGGGTACATACCACGATGGCGTTTTTTAATTTTACCGATATTTCGACCCAGTTGCATGGATCGTGGTCACGACGTTACGAAATATCGGCAAAACTAAAAAACGCCATCGTGGTATGTACCCGTTCAAATAGTCAACATATCAATTACGGTGTGAATAAAAGTATTGTAAATAAATTAAAGCGAAAGAATGCATCAATGTTTCAATATTTTTCACTGATTAGTCATTTGTTAGAAATTTATCGGTGGCATGACTAACAAAAACCGAGTAGTGTATATATATATATATATATATGTATGTTTATGTATAATATATACATGTATGCACATATAGTAATTTACTTCAAATATTAAAATTTATTATGTTCCCCTCGTCCGATTCTACTTTTCGTAACACTCTCGTCACGCACTCCTACAGCTTACTCCCCAAGTCAAGCGTGTGTAAAAACGTTTCGCTTTAAAAATAATAAAAATTTAATTTTGTGAAAACTACCATGCCTGTAGTGTTGAAGTAAGTCTTAGTATTGGAAGGCAGACTGTTTACTCTATTACAAGAATGTAGTGTAATCCCTTATATTACTTGTCACTGTGTAATCGAGTATGCGTTCGTTTCATTCAGTTACGTTACTGATGCGTCTGTAGTTATCTTTTTTATTATCATTTAATAGCTGTCGCGAAGTGCAAAGGAAAACGCAGCTGTTATTTTTTTCATACCTCAATACGTTCTCGTGTAAGGTTTCAATAAAACATTGATATTATCACTATGAACTTTTTCTGACTGTTTTACTAGTTTAATAATGTGCAGTGTAGTCAACATCACTAACTGTATGTCATATTTAAATTGTAAACCACATTTTTATGGTGCACCTGAGGGAGAGTTTCAACAAATTTTTCTGTTGAAATAAACTTTATACTGGTTTCTTAACAAATAATAAATGTACAAATGATTTGAAGTTTCCACGTCTTGTCTTATGGTTATACTATGGGAGTGCTGCAGAGTACAAAAATGGTTATATATAACGACAAAGTTGTTAAATCTAGTTGCATCCCTTAATTAGGATAATATAATATTACTGTTTGCGATTAAATATGTAAGTGATGCTTGGCGCGCTTATTGATGAAATTCTTACAGATGTGATACCATACCTACAATTGACTATTCTGAATAAATAAGAAAGTGTTAATGTTGTCTTTTATTTTTCCTCTCCTACTGTTAGTTCCCTTTCTCTCTCTCTCTATATATATATATATATATATATATATATATATATATATATATATATATACAATTTATTAAACTTTAATTATCAATAGCTTTCATCCATTCAGGTACAGCTTTTTCAATTTATAGTGAATGTAAATTCAATAATTAATTTTATTCTACATGAATTGTACAGCGCAATATATTAAGAGTTCACTCTTGTTATTTCTTGTGTTACATTAAACAGCTTGACCGATTGCGATAAAAAATTGTGTGTTCAGGTAGAATTAAATCAGGTTTTGATGAAATCATTCGAATCGTAGATACATTTTCCTGTTTCCATGAAATCTGAAGCTACACGGATCATACTGCTGAAGCTTGTATCCAATAAATTTGATATGCTCTTGTGCATATTTATATAACTTTGTATAATCTACTAACAGTTGACAGGTTTATGGCAAAGAGAAAGCTTTCAATATTCTTCAACACAGGCAAAGTTGCGAGCAACAGCTAGTATTTTTTCAACATGTTACGCGCCCTTGGATCCAGCTTTAGCAGCGGAGTGCGATAGTTATTATATTATATTGACGGACAAGTGGGCAGACGGTATGCAGAGCGCCAAAGAGGATTTATGCTTAGTTCAGTGGTCGGCGCATTGATACTGGCAAGCAAGGCTAGAATTACGTTCCGTATTGAAAATGAGAAGAAAGTGATTTATGTTTGAATTACGACTTCGTATGGAAGATTGAATGGCTGTAAAACTGTTTCTAACTGAGGAAAATCTAATAAAGAAGGAATAAATAATTGTATTGAGACGAGTATGGCTTTACTTTTACATATATAACTATATATTTATCCTAGTTCAACGGGAGGTAAATTCATAATGAATAAAGTTGAATACTTATTTTTAGTCCCGTTTACATATAGTAGTTCGTGTACCTGTCTATAAAACAGATACGCTTTTTGTGATATCAAAATAACATATAAGTTTAGTTAATTTTAACAGAATCAAATGGTTTCAGGGTATTATTGTATGGTACGTGATGTGTAAAATACCTAAATTTCTTAAGCTTTGAAGCATTTTCAGATTTGCTAGTATTAATTATAGATTATGATTGTTTAGGTAGAAACAATTTTCCGTTGACGAAGTTTTTAACCATTCCATAATCAAAAAATCATTGTAACCAAACTAAAAATCGAAAGTTATTGCAATTTTCTTCCTTAGAACATCCTGATCGTAATAAAGTATCGTAAGTGTATGGAGAGTTTAATCACTTCCATTCTAAAGTTGAAGCATTAGAAAACGTTATTTTTATACTCAACATAATCAAATAAAGTGTAAAGAAAATCATTTCTTTTATACTTTCTTTCTTCGTGTATATGTTTTTATATCTGCTTTTCACAGTGTTACTTATTAAAATTTTACACCTTTGTCAAATGCGTTTGCAATTTTAATATTGTAAGAATTCATTTAAAATTTCTGATATAAACGTTTTGCCAACTAAAAATAATAGAGCAAACAAATTGTAGATAGCATTAATTAACCTGCAACGGGTCAGTTCCCACCATTCAAACACTTAGCTGCGATGTCAAAACCATTGGTGACCCCAAAACTGAATCCTCACCTGCGCTGCCCAGGTGCGTACACGCAATTAAAATCATCCTTCTAATAACACCTACGTACACTTTATACATTTTGTTCTTGTCTGCTTTATAAAATTTGTAGGAATACCAAATTTTTATAAATGAATTTGGCCATAACATATCTTTACCGCTTTAACGCAATAAGTCCAAATCATCGTTTATTTAATTCATGAATATTTGTGGTTTTATTAATTCGTACAACGTATAAGCGCATTTAAAAGCGACTAAATTCCAAATTGGCCACAAAATCATTCGGTTAGTATTAGTAATTGAAATTAAAAACATCCATTTCAGCGATAATACATTATTAAAGTAAAGATGCCTAGATGTGTATCCTTCTTTCCTAACTATCCAATTTATTGCAACTAATATAGGAGTAAAAAGAAAGATCCCTTATTCGTCTTAATGTAATTAAGAAGCTTAAGATGATTTAAATATAACATTGTTCCAAAACATATATTAAAAAAAGTGAAATTTTAAGTTATTATAATACGTTTTACGAAAAAAGATCTGAGAATTAATAAAAACTTAAAGTTCTATTATTTTTTTCATGTTTAAAACGGATAAAATAAAAATTGAGCTCCCGAAATAAATGTTTAAATGAAAATATATAGGATCATTTTAATGTTCATTGACTAGAAGATAATTTTTTTATCACTCTTTTGATGAAGTCCGTATGAAAATTAAAAATTATGAATGATGTTAAGGTTTATGTGAATTCACTAATAGATATCGTTGCAATTTATTGCCAGAATAGGTCGCCTATCAGTATGGGTAATTAACAGCCGATGAAGAGCCCTTTTTTACGAATAAATGTGTTTGCAATATTTATTTTTATTGACCAAATTGTTTAGGGGTTTAAATGTGATACCGTGTAGGTACTTAATGGATATGTTATAGTTTTGATACAATAAATTGTTAGAAGATTCTATCAAGGCCCATAAATACATCAGTTTTATTGGCTATATATCATTCAATATCCACAAAATAAAGTGCACGGCGTGCCTAAAGAAGATTTTAATTTAAAAAGTAGAAGGTAATATATTTGGTGTCTATGCTTTTTTTGTCGAGTCTAAATCGATTTGGCTATGATGATATTTACTCTTAGCTTTAGATTTTATATCCTGATATCGGAATGCTTTATTTGAAAATAAATTACCTGTTATCTTTTCCTCACGATCAGTTTGAGGTGCATGCAAATCGACGACGTTATGCGGGCGTTGTACTGATGGCGTTACCGCACCCATATCAGGGTAGGTTTAACTCGGAAGTATAGTGGTAGGATTTTATTTAATCACGCTTAAACCAATGGTCTTAACAAGGATGCATCAATTGAATAAGGGGAACCCTCACTACGATGACATCAGACATATCTTCCAAAATATTTGAAAGAGGCACGAAACAAAGACGATACTGCAGCATGATTTAAATAAAAGTTACCTATGCGCATTTATCAAGGATAAAAAGAGCATTTCGTTAAAATATTTAGAATCGCCAGTATTAAATAAAAACCGCACCAAATGTAGTGAATATCAACAGAATGAAATTGTATAAGACCTATTTTGATACATATATAGTGATGCCACGTCAGAAGTAAATAAGAAAATCAGGAGGATCGAACATTCCGAGTACTGTCGAAAAGTAAAACAAGTTAAAAGTTTTACTTATACTTAGAAATCACACGGTAACGGAATGCTGTCGAAATGTAACATAGGGTTAATACACTACTTTACCTTTCAACAGTGGCAAAATTATTCCTTCTTGGATCATATGTACATGAATGCTACTATGTTAAATCTACTCGAAAGTTCAAACGTCAATTGTATATAAAGCCTCATCGAAATCGGACGAAGGGTTTAACGAGTTTTGAAGTATAATCTTATAATGGGTTTACGCGATTTATACCTATAAAAATCATACAGGATTAATATACTAGTTGCGAGTTTCCATAGTTATATTATATTGGATGAACATGGATATAAACTTTTAACCCGAAGTTCCTCTCACAACAAGCAAAGTTCAATGTCAATGGTAGGGACGAACCACTGTCGATACGGGCTATGCATTAAAATTTTATTACTCTACTATTTACACGATTCGTTTCGCGTCACTCTTCTAATGGTATTACAAAAGATTCTCGAAATTTTTGCACACAAATTTGCCGTAAATAATATAACCGTGGAGACCAAAACCCCATCAGCCATAAAATGATTAACAAACGATTATGCTGACGGATGGGTAGCGCGCCTACGATGGCTTCCCGCCTTTACAGACCCAATACTCTGGTAGATTGGCCAAGTTTATTTAATATTATGAAATTTTATAGTAATAAAATTCTAAATAAAACAATATCAATAGGATGGAAAAGGGCCTCATGACCTGCAACAGATATAACGTAGTTCAGATACTAGTTTTCACATTATTTACATATGTTCTGCTTGAAAGTCGCCTTTTTAGTTAAAAAATGTATATCAATAATGTAGAGGAAAAGAAATAAATAATACATTCGTTTAGTAATTATATAAATAAGTATTATGTAAATATTCTTATGTTCTCTAAAACATTTATTTCATCGACATTCTGATCAACAGTCTGGTTAATTCTAAATTTGTTAAATACACTTTGAAGTTGTTTCTAGGAAATAGTAATGATATAAAAATGTACACATCGTAAGTATTATTCATCAAATGGCTACTTTAAGCAAAATATCATTATCATTGAAAATGCAGAGCCATTTTCGTTGCAGTTCGTCTTAATTAGTTATTAATATGAGAAAAAACTAGTTTCATCTTCGATAATACTTAAGCGTTTGCACTAAATTTGATTTAATTAATTATATTCATAAAATGCTCATTGGGGAAGTAAGATGTACTTTTCTACGAATAAATATACCTAAATTAAGTATCTTTATACAACTGCTGTAACATGGTATTAGCAATATATAATACAAATTAAAAACGGTACCATTCTGGCAATTACCACTTGCATATTTGTATGAAAAGAAGCAATTTTTGTATTAAAGTCCTGATAATGACATTTTATTAGGGTAAAATTAGCGCAATCAATACTGAAGAACGTCCTTACGCCTTTAACTAGAAACTCTTTGAAAAATCTGTCTTACATACACAAATTTCATGCAACATAGGACATTTTAGCTAAGATTAGTTTACTGTGTATACAAACCTGTAGAAGATCTGTCAAAACCAATCTTTCGTTTAGAAATTACCTTGGGGAAATAGACATTATTAAAATTTTAAACCAGTATTTAATTTTTACTTTCTGATTATATGAATTAATGGCGTAATGTTGCGAGTACTCAATTCGATACTAATGGTCAAATATCCCAATCCCAACATGGCAAATTTAGGAAATTGTATTTTCTAATTTGTGTAGGTTTGAACAGGTAACAACCAAAGACATAAACTTCAGGATAAACATTTAGTTCCGTTACGATGTTGCGTACAAACGACAAAGGGTAAATTACCTTTTACAACGTTTACTCTTTTACAACGTCATCACATACAATTAGATGAGTTTATAGCGAAACTTGAACCGTAAAAAAATGGTTTTTATACAAAATTGGACTATAAATTTAAATTAATACTAAATTTTCTCACAACTTTCGTTTACTTTACTAAGGCTATGGCTTCATCCCCGAATGAGCAGCACGGACGATGCGCGGGCGCACGTGCCGCGACATATGGCGGCGCCATACTGTTTGTTTGCCAATCATAACGGATATATTTCATCAGATAACGGCCCGCCGCCTCCTGCATATTGGATCAATCTAAAACAATTGTTATTCATTCATAATTAAACGTCAGAGCTTCACGTCAATTCGCTATGCTTTTCATCATGTATGAGGCCTAATCATTAAATTGGTACATGACGGATGTTATTCTGTTTGTGCTTTTATTAACTATAGAAACTAATTTTAATTACTCAAACAAAATAGTTTTTGTAGCTTTCTTTTGTAAAATTCTTTCAAAGTAAATATTCCAACCTAAAAAATATAAAATAATATGATTCATAATTTATTACTAACTCAACTTTGATTTATAGTGTTTATAATTTGTAACGACGAAACGAAAGGAATTGCCTCCTGTAACTCAATCAATATGTATCCATACACAATTATTATGTAATAACTGCCAATTTTTACGTTGAATGAAATGAAAATAACCACACACTGATTGTCTTTATTATAATTTATGCAAAACTCTCTTTAAATCATATGCTGCGGATTAAAAGAAAACGTCATGTAAATTGCACTATTATAATTTAAAACAATAATATAGTTCGACGAGACATTTGCTACACATAAGAGTTCCATATTATAATAGACAATAACCTTTAGTTAAAGAAAATCGTAATATATAGTTTTAAACTTTATTCATTACGAATAATGAAGAATTTATTAGTATTTAATTTAGTTGCCATTATACTCGACAAACGATGACTTTACATACTATAAAAAGTTATTATTTATATTCATATAGAATTTATGTAATATATAATAAGTAGTTAATGCATAATTAATTTGTAGTATATAAATTGATATATTATTATATTCTTAATGTACACCGTCTACCTCTGTCTGTTTACTGTCTTTCAATACACTTAAGGTTGCCTAGAATAGTTGTCTATCAAGCTATAAGACCGGCTTTAATACCTCACACTGCGGATTGGCAGGTATAGTACACAAGCGCACTCTCTATTCCTCCACTCTCATAGTTCGATGTGACGGCAATCCGACACGACCGGAGAGAGATCAGGCGCAGGACCGACGGCTTAACGTGCACACCGAGGAACGGGGGTGGATCACACCGCCAACTTTCCAACTTTGGGCAAATAATGAGAAAATCTTAATAGAAAACTCAATATTGATTTTTGTATTGACCCGACCCAGGAGTGAAACCCAGGACCTCATGTCGTCGAACATGGTAACCACGCGACCAATGAGGCAGTCAAAATAAAAAAAACAACATGAATAAATAAAAAGAAACTATATTAGGTGTTACTACTATTAAAGCAAAATTGACACGATTAATTTGCATAAGGTTTGACACATAACAAAGTGATAGATATCCCTTCGCTTTAATTCAATGAAAGCAATCGAGGTAACCTGTAATTTTGGAGGGCAGGGCGCATGTGAGCGCCATATGGCGTGAATATAAAGCGACGTCTTCCAAACCTTACTAACATGGATATACTGCTACTAGAAATACAACAAAATCTTTTTTTTGTCGCTGAGAAATGCTTTCACACACCCCAGGACAGGAGTATGGGACTCACTGACAAATCAGAATACCCAGTACAACTCAGCGGAAAATCTTCAACATCCTTAGATCGAGACGCAGAGGTTCCTCTACACATTCTACTCAGGCAACACCAAAATTACCTAACAACTTCGTTAATATATTCAACAATTTAATATGTTAAAAGTAGAGTAATCGTCACTAGTTACAACTAAAAAGACAACAAAATATTTAGATCGACAATCATTTATCTCACATAATTATTTGAAAGAAGCTACAATATAATCATGTAAGATGTCATTAATTTATTTTTGTTTATTAATCCAATAAAAACTCTTACGGGGTAAATACTTAAAACATTGATGTATGCTTTTAAGTATAGTGGGACTATATTTCTACTAGAAAACACTGCTCTAGTTACGTATGTAAAATGAGAAGAATGAAATAAAAGAACAAGAACAAGAATTAATTATGATAAAATTGTGTGTGTGTGTGTGTTTGTTTGTGTTTAAGGGCTTATTAGCGCTTGTATATGTACGTACGTACTTGTGTCTTTGGGCATATATTTTTTCCATTTTTTTTTAAATTTTTCTTTTGAAATGGCTGGATCGATTTAACAGAACGTTTACTAGTAGATAACTGATTTTATGATTAATAAAGCCAGAGCTTATAATATCAAACAACTACGCCGTAGCGATGCTTCATTTTGCTAATAAACAAAATTTTAAGACCAAATACTTCTTAAAATTAGACAATTGTATCTATTTGTAAAAAATATCTATAAATAGGACTACATTTATTTTGAATAATAACTATTAAAACTAGCAAATAGTATTTTTTTTTAATAAAAAATAAATAGTAGATATATATTAAAATAGAACTGAAAATGTGCCATTTCCATTATTTTGAACTCCTTTTACATATTTTTGTAAGTTTGACCGATGTGCGGACGGTTTGCTACCCTACAAAGTTTTTGTGCGTTGTAAAAACGATTACATTTTTTAGAATATCATAAGGCGTAAAATAAAAAAATGTCGCGGATCTGTTTTACACATGCCATAAGGGAGAAAGTTCTAAGGTGCCAGGGCGGCTGGTGTGCGCGTTGATGTCTTTCGTTTGGGTGTTTGTTTTTACTTCTTGTCTATCGAAATATAATTAACTTAAAAAAAAAGGTTTTAACCTCTAATAAGTTACATAAATACATTGCAATTCTAATATTCCTACTATAAATGAGGTATAGAACGACATATAATCTGTATATACAGGCAGTTAACATAATGACAGTTCACTGCGTATATATATTACAAAACTTGTTGTACGTACATAAAAACATTGATTCTTTTAATAAAAAGAGTGAATGTACATTATACAACTTACGAAACCAAAACAAACTTGTTATAAATTCTTGTAGGCTACACAAGATTAACAACTCAATAAGGGTAATTGTAAACGTTTCCATAATAAACTCCCACAAGACGTTCCAAAGATGTCAATTAATAAATTCAAAGTCTTTGGTAAAAGAAAGTTGATAGAAAAATCGTATTATAAGTTGCAAGATTACCTAGACGATAGAAACGCGTGGGAGTGAAAGAATTGCACTAATTTGAATTAAAATACAGTAAACGAATATGATATTGTAATGATGATGGTAACAAAAAAAAAATACCGGACTGAGTTTGTTGGGGGTTCTTCTCGGATCAGGGCGCGAAGGAACCCTCGTAATTTTAGATTTTAAGCCGTACTTGGGTACCATCATTAGACGTATATTAGAATCAGAGTGTGGAAAAAAATATATAAGTTGACGATTCAAAAGTGCTGAAATATGCCTACTTGAATAAAGATATTTTTGGTTTTGATTTTCATGCATATTATAAATTAACATTCAAATAGAAATGTGTAATATATATTATTACAGATATTTAAGTTCATTATTCATTTATGTACTGATAATATTAGTATATCAAAATATCCTATTTCCCTTGTTTGTAAAATGTCTTACAAACTGTGAAGATTGCGTTATATTGGTTTTAATAGATAACAAAATTATTAAATAGAGTCATAAAACGTCCTTAATTATTAACACTTTTAACACTATATTAGCTAATATTTATATCAATATATTAGGATGATTAGTTTTAATTACACCACAGGTGCAATTTCCACTTATACTGTCGCAATGCAGTACACAAAAGAATTATAGGAATATTGTAATAAACATACGAGTATGTGGGAAAGAGTTTACTGGGCTATAAAAAATGTTAGTCGGTTAGCCCGGATCCTTTCTTCCGATGTCCACTTAATAGAATCTTAAGTGAGTTCCCATGTTTACACCACGTGTTAAATTAATGGTATACGAGTGAATTGTGTGTGAACAAACTAAATTTTAAATTACATTGGATAATAATTGACGTCTAAAAGAGAAAATATACATTATATTTTAAATATCTCGTTGGTGTAATGGTTACCCTGTTAGGCAACAGAAGCTGTCGTTGCAGTCCAATGAAATAGGTATAGGGTTCTTTGTTTTAAGATATTGTCAGTATAACCCCGATGATGACGATAGTTTAGTCGGTCTATTACAGTTAAATAAGAAAGTGCTTCTCCTCACACTTGTTTCAATAACACTTTCAACGCAGATGGTTCAACTGTGTTCTAATCCGTTATCTTTATAAATTATCAGTCAATAAAGTTCAACTTATTAAATTCATACTACTAGTATATCAATAATGTTCAAATTTTCAATAAATAATAAAATATTTTTTAAACTCACTAAATGGCACTCGATGTTAACAAAGTCTTGAATAGGAATTAATTTTATTTATTTATATATACCGGCAACTCGTTTTATCATTACAGCTTTACTTGGTTATATTGGTTTGTATTTAACAAAAAAATATTATACTAATAGTTAATTCTAAATATGTAGTTAAATATTTTGAGACATGTATAATTGAAGATAGATGTTTTATTTAATTAGTATAATTTCTCCCCAGGCTCTCATTCTTATTAAAATCAAAATATTCTCTATTAAAGTAGGCTCAAGCACTTTTGAATCGTCAGTAGTTTGTCCGTTGATAATAAATTTATCTATTCGGAAAGTTAATTCCGCTGAGAAGAAACTGGCAAGAAAATCAACGGTTACTCCTTTAAACATAGTTTTTGTACGTTACAATGTGTTTAGCTTTCATGTGCACCTGGAATCAAGTCCAAACATCTTTTTCACCTAAATAATGTTCAATATTGTAACATGCCTTTTGTAATAGGACGTTTTTAACATATTTCTTAAAACTATGTGGAGGCGAACCCAACATTGGTTCGGGTATCTTATTAAAAATTCGTATATTGTTTATTTTATGCGATTGATACCCATATTGTAACAGTTTCTTTAATTGCTACTTCAGCCTGTTTAACACGAAAGCATTAAAAATTATTGTTTTTTAGCGATTAATAAAAAAGGATATTTCATCTCCCGTCTTACCTACCATATTTGTCATAAAAGAAAATACCAATTTTGCGGAATATTCGCTAACTAGTAATTTTTTTGTTCCCAATAACTCTCAATTAACTATAAAAATATCAGGTTTCCACAAGGATACCTATGTAATTATCCCTCTATAAATCGTCAATGTATAAATATTTAAGGACAACAACTCGGAATGTGGCAGCGGCTAACAGGCCTAGACTTGCAAGATGTTCAAACCAGTTGACAGGACACTGATAAAGACCGTCACACAGTTTTACCACTTAAGTCCCGCAACAAATTAGCCATACATGTGACATTATTTATGAAGGGTTTACATTATTTTTTTCATTGCGATAAAAGTTACGATTTAGTTTTGATAGATACTATAATAAAATATTTTTTAAACTTTATACATCTGGTTCCTTTATTTGTTTTAATATCTACAGATAAAAAAAAATAATCTCCCGTTACCGTCTTTCAAACCGCCTCTGAACGATGTGTTTAGGCTTCAAACTACAAATTCGATTCTTCCATAATTAACGATGTTTGTGACCAGTTGTGGTACGTTAAAATTATTAATTTTCTACTATTAGTTCATACGCTTCCTTTATAAATATACACACCGCCATATTTAGCGGAACATAAAAAAAATGATATCAGTATCATATAAGGTTATGTTACTGATATCAAACCTTTATTTTTATTTTTTTTGTGTTCCGTTAAATATGCCATTGTGTATATATGGTTCAAATTTTCAATCTCCAGTAATAAATATTAATACTCATCCTCTGAAGTAATGACGGAAATTTAAAGTTAATTTAGTGTTTTGACATAATAATTTCTTAATTATATTTATTTTACAAAAAATTACAGCGCCATCTATCGAAAGCTCACGTAAAAGATTCCAATGTTTCCTTCTATGTCATTAATTTAAATTGTTCGCTCTAGATAGCGCAGAAATTGATTTATTTTTTATTATATTACTTCCTTTCAGAAACAATAATGATATAATAATATCTTTTGTTATATTTCATTATTTTAACGAAATCATAACAATAAATATTATCATTACTTTATTTGTGCATAAATGATATTACAAGCTCAAGTCAACTGCGAAATAGCACAAGCACCTTGCAATTCCAATCCTTTTATGGGATAACACTCTTCAGCGAATCATCAGGATTTAACCGTTGCAACGCGTGCATTCTCGATGCCCATCATAGGACGTCCTACCGGCTAGACCATTTACCGGCTAACCTATTTATACGTCGCGTTGAAAACAGGACTAAATGAATTAATGTAAATGTATACTATAAAAATTGTCGCAGGTGCAGGACCAGTTCCAGTCATCGTTGGTTTCGATTTAGCGCGCTTGCGTTGCGAAAGTTTTATTTATAGCTGCCTATTGCGTACGCTGCACAGCGATTACACCGCACACAGACATTTAATTTTGAAAAACGACCGAACTCAACGCTTTTTAATATTACATTGCACTTGCCCTTTTATCTCTGAATAAGCAAGGAGGATAGGTTTGAAATCCAAGCTTTTTGAAATTAAAAGATTCTTTATTTTGTGGGTATTTAATGACATTGAACTGAAATGCTCGGTTAAGTAACGCTTATCCAAGTAAAGTCGGTACTCGTCGACTAAGGGAGCAAAAGAGCCAACATTCTACTCGCAATATATTATTGATAATAAATTACATGCATTTATAGTTATATTTTCAATATATATATATTGAAAACACTATCTCAAATAGCTTAAATTTTTTTTGGGGAATGCTTACGCACTGCGCGTCAGGTGTAGTGGACTTACTAAAAAGTTAAAATATCCAGTAAAGCGGAACCCTAGATAACCATAGGTGGAGAACCATAGGTTTGCCAATACATTTCACTTTGGCACCATGGAAGCAGCCATCTCATCTCAATCATTTAAGGGGGAAGAAAAATACGTAAATCTACGCATCCTGCTTCCCGACCTCTTCCTTTGGCGCGAGAGGCCGTCGATGGCAATCTGTCTTACCTCTCTGTTGCCTCCTTCTGCGACATAACAGATTCACAAAATGAGGCAACTATCCCCCAGCCCGTCTCGTTAACAAGCAATATGTTAGGAAATATATTATAAGGTAAAAAAGTTAGATTAGTTTTTTGCTACCAACGATTTTTGACGGCCTCGCTGGCGCAGTGGTGCTAGTATTCGCTTTGCTAGCAGAGGCCCCGGACTCGATCCCCGGTAGGACGTATTTAGGAAATTTTCTAACTTGTCTAAGTCTCGAATGGTGGGAGTGGGTGGACTGGTTTATATTTTGCATCCATTCAGTACGGTACGGTATAGTTTTAATAATTTATTATGCGTATATGAACATTTGCCATTGTTGATTATTATAAGTTAAAGTAAGTCTAATAATATCCAATCGATAACGGTTGTTAAACAATAAAAATGCAAAATAAAATGATCCCGATCTGGTTATCCTTAAACACGAACGTAATTGGTCATAAAAAAGTTTTAATCTGCATTAATACTTATAATTTTACCGTCAAAGAATATTTATTATAATGTTTCAATTGTAATACTTAATCAAGGCTTAATAATTTCAACCGAAACAAGAAGAATATCCTGTCTTATAAAAAAGATTTGCAATAAAAATATCTAAGCTCAGAATGAGTCATTAATCATACTTCAATGAACGAGTATGGACGGGTGTGCACTTTCATGCGATATTTTAATATTAAAGTGCCAAGTAAAATTCCAAGATAATGAATGCGTGAGAATTACTTTGCTTTTGATACTAAGTAATAAAAATAATGTTATCTATAAGTATAGAGAAGTTAACATGTTTTTGACAAAGATACTATTTTCCGTGATTCAAATATGGGAAGTGATACAAGGCCTGTCCATTTTTCTATCTCTAGATAAAATATATTTGAACGTATTTTACCACTTTTTCTAAAACCTGCAGTATCTTAATATGTACATATATAAATATACCTTCATTATATTTACCTTGAAATTGATTTATTGTAATTTACAAAAATGTACGCCTTAAACTTATATTTTAAAAAGTCTTGTTTCAATAAATTTACCGTCATTAAACATTTAAAAATATTTAATTGTACCATACTATATACATGCATTAAAATAATTACAAGAGAAATGTACAGAAAATATTTTTTAGATAAAATTTCCTGAAAATTATAGTATCGCTATTTATGACAACGAATCTCTAATTATTTAAAAACGCTTTTCGAAATACTTTATTCCAGCCGTAAAGTCAAATTAAAAAATTAGGCCTTATGGCGGCTGTTAATTTTTAAAACTAAATAAATAAATTACATGATACACACATGTGCTTCCATATAGATCTATATGCTAATAGATAATTATTACCCGTAAGAATATTAAAATGTGTTCGTGGTAATAGATGGCTCGTTTTAAATGTTACAAAAATTCTCTCTAAGGTTGCTCAGACAAGATAGCAGTAAAGTGACCGTTTATTGTTGGACACAACTGTGTAAGTGTTTATTGTAATGATATTGTTACGCGCAGTTTTAGCAGCGGAGTGCGATAGCTATTATATTATATTGACGGACAAGTGGGCAGACGGTATGCAGAGCGCCAAAGAGGATTTATGCTTAGTTCAGTGGTCGGCGCGTTGGTACTGGCAACTGCAAAGCATGGCTGGAATTATCGCATGTGTGGAGGAGGTTTATAGTGTAAGGCACTCAGTAATGCAACCAAGGTCAATGTGGCGGCCTGCATGGTTAGCATCAGCTGTTCAACACAGTATGATTTTTGATGCTTTTACTATTTTAAAAAGTCTGCAACCATATAGTTATTGTGCGACTTGGGTCTCAATGACTTCATAACATTATGAATTAGTCTCCTAAGCCACCCTAATTCTGTAACTAAGCCAAATACAAATAAATAATAATTCAAAATCAAATCAAAATATTCTTTATTCAAGTGGGCTCAAAAAGCACTTTTGAATCGCCAGTAATCTGTTCGTTGGTAACAAATCTACCACCGGTTCGCAAAGTTGAATCCGCTGAGAAGAAACCTACAAGGAACGGAACGGTTACTTTTTTAGAGATTTTTGTGTATGTTACAATGAGTAATATTTTGCTTCTGTGTGCAACTGAAATCGAGCCCACACATTTTTATCGCTCAAGTAATCTTCAACGTTATAATATGCCATTTGTAAAAGATGTTTTTGACATATTTCTTAAAACTATGTGGAGGCAAATCTAAAACTGATTGCGGTATCTTATTAAAAACGCGTATGCTTAACCCAACAAATGATTTCTGAACCTTCTTCACTGTGTTTTTCACTTTTTTTGCTGTATAAGTGAATATATAAATATAGTATATATAAATATTATAGATATATAAGAGCTATCCAGGTATCTATTGATTCATAACAATATTGCAGTACAATACAGCAAATAGCTCATTAAAGTATTTATTCCTATGTCCTATTTGTAAAACAATTTGCCTAAATTAAAGAAAATGCTACCCAAAAAACATTCCACGCAGACTAAGTCGCGGGTTCAGCTAGTTTAATATATATTGCGACGGCACTGTGAGAATTGATGTTTGTTTATATTTAACAATTACATAATACCCTCTCTCCTATGGTGAGGCCAGTAGTGGGACGTTAATAGGCTGCTACTTACCTTACCTTCCATAAAATATTTTTATGAATCCTTATATAATTTAACATTTATGACTCAATTATATTAAATATTGATGTCGTACTTGATTATTTGTTAATATTTAATCCATTGCTTTTGCATTTATAGTTCATTTATTATGAAAACACATAAAGGTATGTCTGAACGAGTCCTGAGGCGGTAATGTTAAAGACGGCAGCAAGCTGTAAGGGCGCAATGTGCGCAAGCGACCTTTGCAAGTAATTATTAGGCGCGTGCGGCGCACACGCACCGTGTAATGTCTGCTTTACCATTGTAGGCAGAAGGTGCTACTTCGCAAACTACCTTACATCTATTTTTTATATCTGATTTTAATCAAATGCTTACATGGCCATTTAGCTCGTCTTTTTTCGGTTAATGTTAAAAAAAATACAATACAAGTGTAGATATTATACTAAGATTCGTTTCTGAACACTTAGACATTCACAACAATGATAAATCATGAAATTATTAATTTTCAGACCGTTTGTGTGCATTCTCAGTTACTATTTTAGGTGGCCTTGATAGGCCAAATGTGGTTCTCATGAATATAGAATCAGTTTAAAAAATATTACAATAAACAAATCAGATTTTCATAGAGTCATTAATAACACTGGTCTGCAAAAAAATATTTTTTTCTCCTTCTTATTTTCATGCATGAATTCTTTATATTTTGTGCTCTAAACACGGAATCTGACCACACGTAGATTTCCAATATAATATTTATTTTATTAACAAACAACGTTATTAAAACATCAATTATTATAACGAAATGAATAAATATTACCCATTGTAGCGTTTTTCAATCTGCATTATATCCTGATGACAAACTGCCACAAAAGCCACCCAAGCTCTTGTTTTTGCTTTGCTCAACTTCGAATAAAAAGCTTCATCTTTCATTAGCTCACATATCTGCGCATCTACAAAAATTCCTTCCTTCAATTTAGCGTCACTGATGATTGAAAAATAACCTAGACGTGATGGAAAAAATCAGCCAACGGGGATAGATTCAGAACATTTGAATCGTCATATTTATGTCAAAAAATTTTAAAGGAGAATTTCATTGCAGGCCATTGTAATTATCTAAATATGAAAAAAATGAAAATGTATAGAAGCTAGGTATAAAATTTCAATGACATATATAGACCGAGCTATTAACATCTACTATTATCCTATATATACATTTAAAATAATAAGTATGTTTGTATTTCAAACAATATTAAAATTTTTAACGGATTACGATATGATTTCTATTAAAACATTTAATTGCGTGTAAGATACAGTAGTAGGTAGTGTCTATAATACAATAGGTAGCATGCGTATCGCTATGGGAGAGTTGTATTAACTTCCCTTGACATCTAAACATTAAAATATAAGACAACACTTTGTTTACTTTTCATATTAAAATCATCAAAGAATTCAATTCAATTAAAGATCGGTAGGTCTAAGATTACGCTTTAGCTTATATTGTCTATCTCAGCCTTAATCGGCTTTCGTATGAAAATAATGCTTATAATAAAAGCGTAAAAATATCCTGCTCAAGAGACGATGCGGGGATTAATAGTAGCAATTTACCCGTTGCATATAGCGTGGCAGCGAGGGCGGCCGCGTCGGTAGCCTTTTTATTATGAGCCAATGCCTACGAGATTAATGTGGTTAACGACAATCTTATATGACATTTATAATAAAGTTTCACAGATACTATTTAACTACTTTACGGTCGAAGTGATATAATAGCTTTCAATTTTGAATTTTACGATTATAAGTGCATTTTTGTTCCTGCAATGAGACAATGTACCAACTTTTTTAAAACCACGTTAATCTTTTACACATTAGAGATAATAAACACGTGAAAATAGTAACATAAAAAGTTAAATTCCATCTAGCACGGATGCCTTTAATTCTTACTTAAAGAGAAAATATTTTATGCGAGTATGCAATAGATACGATGTTTTCAAATGCGATTATTAATGATTGTAATTTAATTTAAATAATGAATTAATACCAGTAATTGAACAACACGTCTATAATATATCAAAAAACATACCGTAAAGACAAAAACTCGGATTCAGGTGCGATGCTGCATACAATCTAAATGAATAGCTTACCACGCTAGTGCATACTTATCTGTATATTAAGCTCTTGAGAAACCTGTACGCTTTAAAAAAGGTAATCTTTGGATAAATCAGTCGGATTAGAATGCCCTTTTTATACATAACTGAGAAAATTCTTATTTGCCTTAGAAGACCGGAGAGTCTCTTGATGTGTTCGCGTCTGAGAAGATCGCAGGCAGGTGGCTTGAAGGCCGGCCCGGGAGCAACTCGTTTAATTAATTCCAATCTGGGACCTGATTCAAGATTATTCTCTGATGTGTTCACTTTCGCTCTTCTGCGAATGGAACGCGATTAACGGTGGATTGTAAGGACAACCACTCCCAAGACGTCTCTTGCTTACTAATTCTATACATAGAGTATTACGTTATTAATTATTTAATTATCTGGGTAAACAAAGAAATAAAATATTATTTCCAATTTACGACTGAAGACAATATTAAATAACCGTTAATTATTAATACTTAAGAGTTCCTTTGCACTCTACTTTAAGAAAAACGCAAAAGATCTTTTTTATCATTATCAATACAATACGTTTTATATGTCCAACCTCACTCTCAAGTTTTTTTTAAATATTGTGATCCTTTTGTCGATATTATGGTTTTTGAATTTGCACTAGTTTAAAAAACATTTCAAATTATTAAGTTACATCATATGACATCGGCATTAAGCAAAAATTCATATCTTAAATAAGTATTTAGAAGTAGATTATAATTATAAAAATTTTCATGATTCAGAAAATTAGTACAATCTTTTTGGAATGAAGAGGTAAAAAATAAATGTGTCTTGTCGCAATAGATGTAATTAATTAAGTTTTAGTGACTCCAAAAAGAAATACCTACTAGTTAATATGGTGTTTAGAAAAACTGACGTTGTGAGGGCTGCTTACTTGACACCTGAAGAATTTGACTAATGAAACCTTATAGGGTTGATATAAATGTGAAAAGCTTATGCACCTTACCAATCAACTACCGATAAATAGCATATAAAATGAAATAGGCTAAGAACATTGTGGCTATGACGAATTCCGAGCTTCACCGTCTGAAGCGTGCGTCTGCTTTTTGCAAAGGCAGGTGCGCGGGCATATGCTATTAAATTGTCAAAGAAAACATCGTATATATGTTTACGAAAGTATCAAGTGCCTTCTATTAAATCTAGACATTAAAGTTTATTAAACAATCGCAAGTAACTATCGATTAAACGTTAAAAATTGAAATAACCGTAAAAGACACTGTATAGAGCATTTACAAAAGGAGACGTTAATACTTTACATGTAACCCTACCCGAGGCATTACATAGTTATTACAGCGGCAGTAATTGAAAACCGCGACATAGTATTGCGACCTCGGTATTGAGAACATGTGCACATTCAATGTAGGTTTGCGAGAATGATTGTAATTAGGGAAGAGTTGAGTAAGATATCGTAATGAGTGGGCGGTGCGTTGCGTCAGGCTTACATTGTCGAGCTTTGTATGCGAAGCGCATGTGCCAGCGCGTGCGAGTCAAGCTTTTACGGTTTCGGCGCGCGACGTTAACCATATGACTCCCAGTCGTGAGCTGCAAACCTGCGCCACGCCGGCTTGCTTACAGATACGGGAAGAAATCACCTTTGTTTTTAAGCCTTTTGCATTTTTTTAAATAAAAATATAACGGCAAACGGTGCTATGTTAACTTAATCCCGTCCCCATTTGATGTTCTCGATGGCGGCATGATTCAAGTATTCGCTTCCTAATCGCTGACTTCATTGTATTTTCTTATTTATTTAGGTCTGAACTTGTTGGAGGTTTCGGTCGCGGCAAGTTAGACATCTACCGTTAAAGTCGTTCCGCAAGGAGAAAAAAAATACGTTCCTGATGAATGTTTCTATTCTATTAAGAGGTAAATTACCTCTTACCAGGTTAACGCACAATGATCTTAGACCGTATCATCACTTACCATCAGGTGATACCATAGTAAAGTGCCAGCAGCAATAAAAACAAATTTACAGCAACACTCAACTATTTTTAACCATAATTAATATAAATATAGACTATTATACACAACTTATATAATTCTTCTATTGAGGGAAAAAAAATAACATAAAATCCAGAACTTCAGCCAGTAAAATATAACGTCTAATTTGAATAATATAATAAACGTTTTGTGAATAATATGCTCTATGTACAATAGTTTGGTAAACTAGAAAGATAGATATAAAATCTTTTCTTAAGTATAAAAACAAAATAGTTTTCTAATGTACAAAATGACACTTTAAGTTATTTAAAAGTTTAAGTATTTACGAGAAATCTTCGAGTAAGCACATTAATTTAAATGTTTATTATACCTTGATGACCCTTAAGCTCTCAATAAATTTCAAATATGTTATCTACATGCAATGATATAAGTATTCTTAATAAGGATATATTTTTGTTAAGCAATAAATTAAATAAATTGCCATCGGTATTAGCTTCGCGCATTGTATAAGTTTTACCATAGGTAAATAATTTGTAAAATATAGACTCCAGTTATAAATAAATTGCTTGGGGTTCTCCACGGGAGGTATTATGCAGTCATATTCTCGTATGACTTTAGAAAAAATTTAAGTCCAATAATACAGATGGAACATTATTTAGCACTATGTATTATAATTAAGCACTATGTGCAATAAAAATATCAAAATATCAACTTTTTATTAAAGGCATATGAATGATAACATCATTTTCAAACCGTTTTTAGAATTTTAGTCTGTCCATATGCTTTTTCTCGTTAATTTTACTGGCATAGGCCAGTTATATAGATAATGTTAAAGGGAACAATAAATACATATTTTTATTTTGAATTTTAAAACCTACCTAACCTTGACATCTGAGGCGAGTTTATTACGAACTTGCTAAATATACTCATATGTATATATGAATTTTATATAACAAGTAATATTATTTCATATTACTTGTTATACGTAGTTAAAAATCTTTATAGACAAATATTAACGTTTCATTCGTTCAATGCCTGTTTCGATATATGTACTCCAACCCATTGGAATGTATTGAAATCTTATACAGGTGTTGATATTTTATGAAATTTATTTTAAGACATAATACTTTCAATTTATAATAATATAATGTCGAATTGCAAACAATCCGAGCGTTACCTACTAAAGTATGAAAAATAAAAATAATTGCTATGCACAACTTCAACTTGATACCTACATATTATACAAAGATTGAATGAAGTTACTTTTAAAGGCTCCGATTAATGTGGTTAGTCCTGCGGTTTTATGGTCACGTTATTAATTTAGCATACAACAAAATCACCATAATAATGTATTTTAAATAGACGATTGTTGAAGCCTATTTAGTTGACATTATTAAATAAAAAAATAAAGATGTTAAAACACTTTTTTTTAATTATACTAGTGTTTGTAAATAAGTAGTATTAATCGTCGTCGTCGTCGTCTCAACCGATGGACGTCCACTGCTGGACAAAGGTTTCTCTTAATGAATTCCAATGGGCCCGATCTTGCGCCGCTCGTATCCAGCGGCTCCCAGCGACCCGCCTGATATCATCGGTCCACCTGGTAGGGGGTCTGCCGACGCTGCGTTTTCCGGTGCGAGGCCGCCACTCTAGCACCTTCGGGCCCCAACGTCCATAGGTTCTGCAAACTATGTGTCCTGCCCATTGCCACTTCAGCTTTGCAATTCGGTAGGCTACGTCGGTGACTTTAGTTCTACTACGGATCTTCTCATTTCTGAATTGATCACGTAGGGAAACCCCGAGCATAGTCCTCTCCATTGCCCGCTGAGTGACTTCGAGTCTTATTGCGAGCCCCATAGTCAGCGGCTATGTCTCGGAACCATATGTAATCGCTGGCAACACGTACTGTTCGAAGACCTTAGTCTTCAGGCGCTGAGGAATTATGGATGAAAAGATGTCCCCTAGTTTTCCGAACGCTGCCCATCCGAGTTGGATTCAGCGGTTGATCTCATGTCGCGAGACCATATGTCTAACTATTGTAGTTACGTCACTATAACTACTTTTTTACATTTAACATATTGATAGAAATGCCGATCAAAATCAGACCGTGTTATCAATTTTTATCCAAATAAATAATTTAATATTCAAGACTGTCTCAATACCTGATGATTACTTTTTGAATAATTGAAATCGGATATTCCATTCAAAATATATCATGAAATTAAAATAAAATTACATGCCGGTCGGCTCCTTACGCAGTGGACGCAAGCGACGTTGAATATTTCGAGTTTTTTTAACACATTTTTATGCTTCACTTAAAAAGTTCTTTACAGAGCTACTTAGATTTAGTATTAGGAATCACACTTTTTCATAATGTTTGTCAAATCATGGTCATTTTAATTATCATGCTTGTAACTTAAATATCTGTACATATTTATTTCTACCCGTGCGACGCCGGGACGGGCCGCTAGTATATATATACATATATAACAAAATTCAGCAAATGTTTGTATAAAAATTATCTTTCATTTATTCATTTCAAATAAATGGAAAAATATTTATTGATAGTTTAATTTTTGACACTAAATAATTTCAATAGATTGGATTAAATAAATAATCAATCATAATATATATTAGACAATGCTTTCAAACCTGGTTTTGGTTTGGCTTTCTTTTTCTCCCTAGAAATATTTGAAAGCAGTACCCTAACTTTCGTTTTATAATATTATAAAGTAAAATTATCAGTCTCAAATGTTTTTATAAACTTTGGTGATGAAACTGTAAATTCTGACAAAGATGTTTATCTAGCTTCTTTGTTCCCATCCATTTGCCTTCCTCCCGTTCCCGATCCCGATTTGCGTTCCCCCCGTTCCTCGGTTATTTAGAAAGTGTCAATATTTTTCCACATACAATAAATTATTTATTCTAAATGTTTTTCTCAGCGCATCTTCAATTCCTGCGTATGTGATTAATCTCTTCAGGAGATTAGCTATCGTATTCAAAATTCGGAGGGAGAGGATTATTATAGTTGTTGTTAATTTGTAAGATATAAAATACGGTAAAAGTTGGGGCTGGTGACTGCCAGGCAATAAGGCGTGTGACGACACGCGTCGGCGTTTGAATAAATCCGTTAAGGGCAAAGGCGCACATGCCGCGGAATCTTGTCGACCGAGACTGAGGGTGCTATAGTGTTGTCTAGTGTCATTCGATGGATTTAACCCGATTTATTAACACCGATATAAAAAGGTTAGATAAGGTTAAAAAGTAGCAGTTAATTAGGTCTACTGCGGGTGGGCAGGCGTAGTAGAAAAGTATATTCGCTAAATTCTGTTTTAGCGAATACACAATGGAAATTCCAAATTGTTTCGGATTAAATTATATTTTGTCGAATGACTTTATTGATTGTCAATCCCGCTGTATTGTAATTGTAGCACCTCGTTTAAAAGGGTATCAAAAATTCGGAATAACAGCTGTGTAAAACGAACACAGATCATTTCAGTTTTGCTTTGTATTCTAAAATAAAATACGGAAAAATGGTTTTATATGAAGCGAATATATTGGAATATGCAAAACGGTGATTTTTTTAAAATTATTTATGCGAAGCCAGATGTTTTTATTACTAAAATTAAACTTACGTAAGAAGGCCTCGTAATGAGTCTTCCGTGTAAGGTCAAGTTTTAACGTAATAACTTACGCATAATTTTGAAAATAAACATATAATATTGCTAAGAAATTGATAAAATTAAAATGACTGAGAATTAATACGAGATATGTTTTTAAATGAAACACTCAAATCTTTTTTTATCAAACCTAGGTCCTTGAATTGAAAATATCGATAAAAAGGACATGTCTACAAGGAGCCACCTGCCACCGCCCGCACCCCTACGCTATATTTTATTCCACTTAATCGTCCTTTCCGTTATAAAGCCTGCTTTTTATCCTATACTTAAAGCAAATATTCTTGTTTCTGTAAACTACAATGTGCAACCGCCCTATTAACTATAATAGACACTTTTAATTGAGAATCTATAAAAGGTTTCGCGAATCGTTGCCCATATAAGGACTAGGCATTCATCATGGTCGCCGTGGTTCTCATCTGCCCAATTAATAAAAGTTGACTGTAAGCTATGGATGGCAGGTTGGAGACAACGACGGCCGCCTGCGCCGCTAGCTTTTGTACCGGTTGTGCCTGCAGCTGAAACACAACTATTTGCAAGGTGTTTTATTTTGATTTGCAAACCGTACTTCTTTTATATTAAACCTTAACATAAGTTCAAAACAATGTTTTAGCTTATTTATGACAGTATTTCAAAATCTTGTGCAGGCACTTTATGGAAACTGCAATGTAATAAAAATTTTATTAGCATAAGTTACAATAATCGACTATAGTTTCTATCTGCAATTTTTCTGCTTAACTAATTATATTTACAATTAATCCAGAAGCGCGTATCCTATATCATGATCCATACGAATTCGCCTTTAAGTTGTAACTGAAAATTGTCATTTATACTTATAGACGAAACTTTTCGTAAAATTCAAATTCGATAATACTCTAAAACATTATAAGTTAATTTTAACTTCTTTCAAATAAATCACTACTTACAATGTTATTTCACATCTATATCGACATACGTACTACTTACTTACTGACTTAACACACATTGTTGCTAAAAACATTCAATTTGGTAGGTAAAGTTTTGACATAGATTCATTTAGAACCGATTTTTCGAAAGTTAACTGTTAATTAAGGGACAAACTGAACTGGCCAATACTGTACGGCAGAACAAAATATTTACCAATATTTTAACACAAAATCTTTCTTATATAAATAACTTTTTCAACATTTGCCAAATTTCCTGAGAGTATAAAATTCTGAATGAAACGTTTCTTTAACGTGTATCAGAAGGTGCTTGAATTTGTTTTTACTTGGAATGCAAAAATTAATATAATGTTGATTCTATTCAAAAATAAGTGTTCACTATAGGCGTTTCATACTATTGAAATACACGAAGGAATAAATTAAACATAATAAGGAAACTTGATACAAACCTACTTAATTTTCTGTAAACAAAAGTAAAATGATGTCAGAAGAAAAGTTTTTTTCATTGTCTTACATTGATTTACACTTACTTCAAAGCCAGATTCGCATTATTTTTCCTGTTTGTTAATCCCGGACGATCTTCTAAATTGACTAGGCTTATTTTACAGTCTTTTAATATCAACAAGAGTAATTGCAAGAGTTAATATAGTTACTTATATAATAGCTTACTTGAATGTGCTAAACTTAAAACAACGATATTTTTTCAAATTAATAGTACATGAAAACGGCAACATATAGCATACATGTAATTCCTAGTATGTGTATGATTTTTGTCTGTAAATCCAAATGATTAAGAGGTTTGTAATATATAGAAAAAATTATCCAATTTTGATTAAACTCTGTGTAAACAAATTAATGTACAAAAATATTACGCAGATGAATCAGGCTGTGCTAGTTACATGTAATTTAAATGTTCTCAAGTTTTCCGTAAAAAATATCGAACCATTAACAAAAATAGTTTAATTTTTCGGTTGATGCAACATCAATGAATGAAATATTAACTTTTATGGGCCCCAACACCAACAATTAGACCACATATCATTGGTAAAATTATAAAAAAAAACCACCCAGTGTATAAACTGTTTTTCCTAAGTGTTTGTAAAGTATAGTTATATTATAGCATCGCAAGAAATTATAAAAACGTACGCGTGTATAAAAATCATAATAGAAAAAAATCAAGTGTTTCGAAAAAGTCAAAGTTGAACAAAAAATTACCTTATAAGGGATGGAATCGTACAAAAAAGTCATTCATCGCTATCACGGATACGATTTTTTATATATACCGCAATCGAAATTGGAATAAAGGGAAAATAAAAAGGGAAAAAGGATGCTAAAAAGAGGCGCGGGCGCGTGCCGGGGCGACATGTGCGCTCAGGCTAACGGGCCGCCACGCGCGCGCCGTTACGAAAGCTCAGTCTCTCCCCTCGCACTCTTCTTCCCGCCCCGCTATGGTCACTACCGAAGCCCAAATCAAATATTTTTAAAATGCTTTCATATATACACACCTATAGCTTATATATATATCTTTATATATATATATATAATTCTTATAAGCGTGAATAGGATATTGAACTCCTCCTACACAGCTGAACCGATTTTGTTGAAAACCATTCTCGACGCCACCTGAAGACCTGGCCTCGAGAATAGTTTAGAATTACAATTACATATCTTCATGGGATTATAAAGTAAGCAGATGACCCCGCCGGGAACAACTAGTGAGTCATATAAATTTGTAGACGATATTGAATATATACCTATACTAGCAAACCCGGCATACTTCGTACCGCCTCAGGATTAATAAATAAAAAAGCTGAATGATAATTGCAGAAAGTTTCAACTTTAGTAAATATGTAGACAAAATTTAACTGGAACAAAAAGAATTCTTAATTAAAAAAACGCGATGTTCACGTCCAGCTTCTCTGTCTGTCCTCCGTCCAAAATTATCTAGATGCTTATCCATGCGATGCAGCTTTTCTTTCCTCTTGTGTTTGAGAAGAACAAAATCGGTCCATACTAATGTGATGCTCCCTTCGTGTTAGCTCTCGTTCTTTTTCGATGGATGAATTCGCATGTTCCGAAGCCTAACAATATAACGGCTTTTAAGGAACAGATTCGATTGTTTAAATCTCGCCAAAATTACACTTTCGTCGTAAAGCAAAGCCCTTGATAAAACACCTATAAATCTTAACTAGCTTTTAAGATTTGTATGGTTTAAATTAAAAAAAAAATCTTTTATGACTTTCTATAAATGGCGTTTGGCTATTTTATGTTTACAAATGAAGTAAAAGTTTATAAGGGAAAGCGACTTTGTTGTTTTTACTGTATTACAAGAATTTTTCCTATTTATTTACCTCATAAACCTTCCCTGGACTTCGACAAATTATTTAGAACTCACATGAATCAAATCAGTCCAGCCGATCTCGACTTTTAGCGAGACTAACGAACAGCGGTTCGTTTTTATGTACATGTACATATAAGAAGAATAACGAAATCGTTCATCTTTATTTTTGAGAACTGCAAATGAAATTTTGCACATTAATTTAGGACCGATGCTAAATAAAATCCCATTAACAATATATTCAGGATCAGAAGAGGGTAAATTTTTAACGTTTTAGTAAACAGTCTAACTTAAATAAAGGTTTGAAAACTATAGGAGTACGCGGTATCGGTGTGAATCAAAATAACCTGTTTAAAAGGATTTGGCCCTTTTACTGCTCATGCGGTGTACCAGGATATGATTGAGAATTAAGTTGAATAGGAAAACTATAATAAGCATACTTACTTTGATCATAGTCGCTGTATAAAATATAGTAGTAGGTGGTGTTATTAAATATTTTATAAGCGATAATCTTTGTGCATAAATCGGGTTTAATTTTTTTATAAGCATCTGAATAAATACTGCATCGCTTATTTACTCAAGTGTCTGATGTAATATTTTATTCTTGGAGAGAATTGTAGAATCGTAAGAAGCAATTATTGCTGACACACTACGTTCGCGAATGTAAATTAATTTATTTTTACGTTCGTTGACGGTAGCGCTAACTAAAGAATGGTATTTTTAAACATAAACCTTTCAATCCACTGGCCATTTCTGGTACAGTTGATTATCAGCTGTAGCCTGATTTCGCCAGAAGGGTGACTTCCAATAAAGAGGGCCCATGGTAAAAATCTACCGCAGTAAATATTCAATTTTTGTTTATATATTATATTTGTAAGTGTTCCACCTATATGTTAGCTAACAATCATAGGTAATATAATAATTGATAAGAAAAATGAATTAATTAACTTTAAATTATTACAGCGCCAATATGTCTAGAAGAATGATATAGGGTTGTGAAAATAACTAATGTTCGCTGTTTATACACTTATTAAATCCATATAAAATACTAATACGTTTACAAAAAAAATATATACAACCTAATATAACAAATATAACGATGGTTTATTTTTAATTTGAAGAGAATTGAAAATATTTTAATTTTAGAATTACTCAAGACGACAAAAAGGATTTGGAGTAAATGATTGCTCCAAGTTGAACAAACTAATGTTCATATAACACTGTAATGATAATGAGAAAGAAGAGTCCTGCTATGGTTGTTGTGGGTTCTTCTCAGGGGGATGCACAGGAAACCCCGTAATTATATTTCAGTAATGCTTTATCATTTATGGTATATTGGAAACAATATGGTAAAATGACGACAGTTCACAATTTGAAAGTGCTAGTTAGATAAAGAATTTTAATGTAACATGATTAAGTTAACATAAAAATTAATGGCTTTTAGTTCGATGCGGAATTGCGTCAAAGCTTTATATATAGAAGGGATGTTAAAGAGCAACTTCAAAGTGTGCTCAGAAAATATTTGTCCAACAATTTTCTGTTAACAAATTCATCATCATAACAATCATCCCGAATTTACCCTCCTACAAGTCGCTATAATAATCACCCAAATAAACAAGTTTCACATTGAAGGTTTGTAGAAAGACTAATTATTAAACAACTATGATCTGGAAGTTATTTCAACTGAAGATACTTCGTTTTATATTCATGGAAACCGTAGAAGCATATTGTACTTTATTGTACGCCTATGTATATATTATATCAACCTCCCCTGAACATTATTCTGAATATGGAACGCAATCTCCCCAAACACACCCCTCAATACAAACTGAAGCACTTCCCCTGAAACCGTACATTTCCCGCCGGTAACAAAACACTTCGTATCAAAGCAGATTAGCCGCTTAATTAAATTTCCCGTGATTGCTACAAGGGGTTAATCGACTGTAAAATATCGTTAAGTAAATATACCACAAAAATTTACGAACTAATCTAGAGGGGACAAACTGTATTAGAATAGCACATACATGTACATGAAAGTGATACAGTTTTGTAAATTCTAGACAGCAAACGAATAAACTAAATAGGTTTTCTTATTTGTAATTCGTTTGTCTTTGAGAACCAGTTGATTCTAAGTGTTTCCCCATACATTTGCAAACCCTTGCAATAGCCAACACAAATGATGCTGCTTATTAACCATTAAGAGATAAATTGCCCCTTTCCAGATTAGCGCATCAGCATCTTAAATTGCATTATCATTTACTATCAAGTGAGATCATCATCATCATCAGTCAAACGAAAGCATCGGGTATAAATTGCATTTTTTAAGTTGTAAGCATAGTCGAATTTGCTTTAAATGTACTTCAACCTCGATAGACTATAAAAAAATTAAAAGCATTGTATATAAAGTAGTAAGTGAATACAAGAGAAATACTTTCGAAATTTGTTTACAAAAATTAATGCGACGTATAATGAGCTTAAGGAATTACCCGCTGAAACCAAATCACCCGTCCATGATGAAACCAACCTGTCTCATTACGTATTATGCAAAACATAATATAGCAGAAGAAGAAAGAAAAGCTACAATCAGACTTCTTAAGATTAGACCAGCAAAGCCTTTATGGGCAATAGGATTTGCTTTTATAATAAAATCCCAAGCACAATAACGGGACTGCTAGATCCAAAATATAGCATGATAATTTTTAAAAATCCTAATTCAGAATGCCTATTATAGTATAATTGACTATATAAATGACAAACGGGTCTGGACTTAGCCGATGGTGGCATATTATATTGTAAACATTTTAATGATAATTGTAATGATTTTTTGTTTGTATATAGATATATTTATGGTTTGCAGCTTAAATTGAAAAAGAAAATAAATAAATAAATATTTGAAATATTTTTTTTATTGCTGACAGTTTAGCGCTTGACTGGGATCTCACCTGATGGTAAGTGATGATACAGTCTAAGACGAAAGTGCACTAATCTGGTAAGAGGCGATGTACCTCTTATAGTTTCTACGCAGCATCATACCGGAACACAAATTTCTTTGTTTGGCGATACGATTTTCTGTTAGGGAGGTAACTACCCACGGCCTAAGCCTCCCACCAGCCCAGGCTCAAACAAATTAGAAAATACAATTTTCCTAATTCGCCCTTCCGGGGATCGAACCCGGGGCCTCTGCTAGCAAAGCGATTACTCGCGCCACTGCGCCAACGAGGCCATCAAATGTAATTTCGGCTTAAGCTAAGATAATATATATTGTATATACAATATAGTATATATCGGTCTGTTACTCTGATACACCAATTTTCATTGGCACGCTACCTTTTCCGAAATTTCATCAAGAACGGGAAGTTCCAAACGTTAAATATTCTCAGCTACAACAAAGCATGGTGGTTTCAGATAATTTTTAAATAACCATTTTTCATCTCATTCTCTCTTTCTATTAAACCTATTTTCTTTATTTGTACAATTATTTATAGATAAATTATTCAAAAACGTAAACAGCTGTATATTAACCAAATAAATGATCAAGCCTGAGAACCAAAAAATAAAACCCTTGTCATCTAATAATAATCATTCTCTTTATTGTACACCTTCAAGAATACGAGAGTTACATATTGTGATTAAAGTTTACACAAGCAAATGTACAAAAAGGCGGTCCTATCGCTAATTAGCGATTTCTTCCAGACAACTTATAGGGGAAGATTGTGCAAAAGTAGATAGGTGGTGCATAAAGAAATCATGCATACTTATATTAAATAGAGTACAATATATAAATAATATATATTAAAATTAACACATTAATTATAAAATATATACGTTTAATACTATCATCTCTTATAAAACGACTTGTGTGTTGTGATAGTAGTAGTTGTGATGTGATATCTAATTCGCAACGAGGTATAAATATATCATTCAAAAACCTATTTATTTAATACTAATCTCATTTAAATAAGAGAGAGTTTTAAATTTGATGATTAATTCTAAAAGATATTTCTAATTCTGCATCTAATCCAAACTCCGCCCAGCTCTATATTGCAGCCAATGCGCTAGATGGGCGGAGCGTCGCACGCTCTTCAAAATATCTGAACACCATCACGTGTTGTGATTTAGCCTAATTGCAATGCAATTCCCGTTCCCAACCGACTCAAAAGTAGACCTTTAAATTTTAAACAAATTTTGATAGCACTCATCACACCTAAAATATACAGCATTATAGAGTTCGTATATAAAATTCCCCGTAGCTTATCACCACCGACATGAAATAAGCATATCAGTGAAGGTACAATGAAAAAGACATCATATATGTCACTGTCACAAGTCAGTTTACAGAAATTATAAAAGCCGCGATTTTAAACGAGTCTCGCATTAGCGTTCAAAGAGAACCCCTTATTTGTAGACATTAATTATTAAAAACGATTTTCAGCGCCATGTACGCGTAATAAACTAAAGAACAGTAACTAATATAAAGAACGAGTAATTATTCGGTGTTCAAGAATGTGACGCGAGCCACCTGTCATGTGACTGTTTCATCAAATCATTTCTTTGTAGTGCAGCCTCTACGGGACTAGTTCCTTTTTTGTTAATTTTGAAAAAAAGAAAAAAAAACGTTATTGTGGATGAGTCGGGTAGGTCGGGGCGCGCGAACCTTATTTCAGTCAGGTGCCAGGCGCCGAACACGAAACACTGTATGACGTCGACCCGTAGAACCTTCCGCGCAAACTACCCTTACGTTATCTCTAACTTGTTGACAAACTCTATTTTAAATTAAATAAAATGTTTTTAATTTCATTTCAAAAAGATTCTTGATGTTTAAGGCCTTAGATACCTTACATTTAGTGAAATTCAGTAGTGAGTTTTGTGAAAAATCGTAGTGATAAGTTTTGGCGCTCTAGGTAAGTCAGCCATTATACTTTTGTTTTGTAACTAGTTAATATTAATTATTTTTAACGCTCTAAGGGATGCGTTCATTAAAAACTAAAAATATTGAATTGTATAAAAAATATATTTGTTTTTATATATGCTTATCTGCATTAACTTAATTATGTTTTATATTAAGTTTAATTCTTGAAAGAGCTTTGACAATATAAAACAATGCTATTTAAATATAGATCATTGATAATGATATAGAATGTGCTTCTTATAAAAATTTATGTCGCACTATAACGAAATATTTTCGTTAATTAGAAATGAATACAGAGTTTTTTCAAACTATTTAGTTGATTTATTTTTAAAACATATCGTTTCTTTTCTAAATTAATCCAAATTTGGAAATATTGTGTATTTTCTATTAAAGTATATATAGATTTCAAAATGAAATCATCTAGCCGAAAGTAGTTTTAAAGCTGACAATCTGAAGACCGTGTCTTTCCATTTCCTTAGCGATGCGCTTTGTAAAATTTTGCTTCAAAATAAATATTTAAAATGATTCTTGTACCAATATATCTAATCTTAGTCTACACGTCAATTGAAGCAACGCTAAAGGAGATTTACACCTTCAAGTAATTTGATAGTTTTATTAACTTTGTTATCTGTGCATAATTTTGTACAGCGTGACGTGGACATCAATATGAGCTAATTGGTGCTGATCTGATTATGTTCTGCCTGATATCTTTTTGTAGAGCACAAATCGGACGATATCCAATGAATTGTAGCCTGTAAAAATATTAATGACTAAAAAAGAGAGATTAGAAAATTTACTAAAAGATTTAGAGAAAATGCCGTCAACTGAACTTTTGTCTTAAACTTATTATCAATAAAAATTATACCTAAATATAGAAACAAGTAAACTGTTCATTACATTTAAGGCATCCAGAAGTCAAAAAGGGGAAAGGAGTCTCGCTATAATAATCTATGAATGACGGAAATTATTTGATATCAGATAGGCCGTACGTGTGTTTTATTTCTATATATAAAAGTATACCATGAATACCAAATGCCTAAACTTCAGTAGAACTTTTAGGAAGAGCTTCCGCAATTTCATAAAAAAAATCTGTCTTCTGCTTGGGAAGATACATATGTTTACATAATTACACATGAGAGTATTAAAGCAAGGTGCCAAAAACGAATAAATGCTATTTACTTTGGATATAAATATGAAAGTTTTTATAAATCTGTAAAGAAAAATATTTCATATTACCTATTTTAGGGGCTGGCAAGGTTTATGTAACAAAAAAGGTGAAAGGATAAGTTTTACAAATAATACCAATAGAATATTGGTTAAGAAATTTAAATTTATTCGGATTACAAGTTCAAAATAAAAAAATCTATATATTCTTATTTAATCTTTATAAGAAATTATAAACTAGATGAGTTTTAACAATACGGCAAATGTATAAGAAACAACTACGAAGTGTAATGATTGATTTTCTAATGTTACCACTTGCTTACTTTCCCACTATCTAGGCATGCGAATGAAAAAATAAGCGACTACAATCGCTTGTCAGTAATTGCCACTTGCGGGCTAATGAAGTCTTAGTTTATTGAAATAAGAAATTGCGACATACAACCCTCGCGTACAAGACAACTAGTAAGCCAATTACACGTAATAGGTGGAATCAATTGCATTCACCTGTTTGTATTACAAAGATACAGATCGCACAGCAACGTCGTGGGTAAACGTTACAGGCACAATCGGGAACTATGATGCTATCTATATGGCGAACGTTTTAACAGGTGCCCTAAGATCGTTATCACCCCTGCCCCTAATACGTTTGATTACAAAATTGAGCAATTCATTTGTAACATCGCAATCAACGTATATTTGATTTGGTCGAATTAAGTAATGAAATGAAAGTGAATGCTTTCACAACCTATTTGCTGACTATAGATTCCTTCTATGAAAACAAATGTATTTTAATGTAATGAAGATTGTTTTAGTGCGATAGGTGTATTGTGAATTATTAATGCGCGTACGCAGCGGGCGACGTCCACTTCCATTATTCTGATTCTTCATTTGCTTGATTGAGCTTTTAATACGATTCGCCGTCAACACACGGCCTGTCGGATTAATCAGGGCGAGAGCTGTCAACAAATAGTCGCTAATGGCGATAGTCACGTAATAACTATGATGACTATGTTTTTTTAACTGATCACTACACTGTAATGTTTTAGCCGTGACACTAATAATACTGTATGTAATAAAAAGCTAATATTTTTATGTACAAGGATAAATAATGACCAATAATTATAAGCAATATAATACTTGCTTTCTAATATTCGCGTTTAAATTAACAATTCTGCTAAAACAATTTCGTTAAATAGGTACTATAAGGTTAACCAAAAGGTATTACTTAAAGAAAGCTTTATAATAATGAAGTATATAACCATTATTTTATATTTGGTTTGATTAAAAACTTTAAATAGTTCTTTCCTATTATTATTATATACCTAAAGAGAACCTGTTTGCAATTGTTTTAAACTTAATCGGGTGCTATTAACGATGCATTTGTAAATGATTGTATTTTTTTCAGAATGTCCCGACACATGCTCTTGTCGCGTCTCGCGGAACACTTCCAAGCAGCTTCGCCCCCTGGGCAAAGATTTCCATCCCCAGAACGAAGCGTATCTCCTCATACACCAACTTCTCCCAGATCTCCTCCCCAATCTCCAGACTCTCTTGCACAACAGCGACTAGATCTGTTACAACTTGGCGAAATTGAGATCGCAGGACGTGCTCTTAAGCAATACGCTAGGGCGACGGGTAAGTAATCTGTGAAAAGATTTTCACCATTTATTTTCACTTCCAAAACGATGGGAACAACAATGCAAAATAGTAAAATGTTTGAACAAATAAATTTCCCTTTATTCACGTCAACTAATATGTAAATTAGATGATCACTAATATTTTTTGCAATTATTATGAATGGACTTGTAGTATTGAATTAACTAAAAACTCTATACATAAAAGTTCTATACATGAAAATAGTATTGAGGAGTACATATGTTATCTTAAGCTTGTCTTCTACCTCCTAAGCGTATAATTTAACAAATCCAAAGATGTTTATAAATTCTTTTCGTCTCACCGGGTCGCTTCAAAATATTTTACCGATTTTAAAAATATTTTAATATTTCTAGTATCCTCGTTTATGACATAAATTCTTTACATTATATATTAAGTAAGTTACAAACGTTTTGATGTAAGAATATTTACAAAATCGAGAGTTAACTTGGTTTAAAATATAACCATTTTGATCTAGACTTTATTAATATATATATATATATAGAAGTTTGCTTTGACTTAGTTTGCCTATGATAAACGAGAACAAACAGCCAAAAATTCAATTCAATTCCTGTTAAAAAAATATAATTTTATTTGAGTGAACGCATAAATATTTATATGACCATATGGCTGTTAACTATTAGTATGTATATTTAAATTATTGATTAGATAGTAAAAGAGTATATTTTTGTGTAGAACTTGGAGCATTGATGTACTGCAGTGGTCTAGGCGCTTTGTATGGTGGTGCAGGAGTTTGGCCCCTACTACTTCCACATGCACCACATTTCACACAGAGTGATCATGCCAGGCACACACCACCCAGAGACGGTAAGCATCTTGTCGCAAATAAAATGTGTAAAAAGAAATGAAGACAAGATCTAATTCAAATTATTATAACACAGATTAAACACTTAACTGAAAATCTAAATAGAGTGAGTGCGGCTTCTTGTCTGAGACACATTTTATTGATTCAATAGCAATCGATATGCAATAAAACATAGCCACGAGTGAGCTTTCTCTCTATAGACGGTGTTGTTACTTAACATTTAATCTTCAAATCAGTGCCAGAATACTTTGATTTTGATTCGCTTTAGAACAGTTAGAAACCCATAAAAACATGTACGGTCTTCAGTTAGTACGATTGATTGTAAGAGTACTATGAGTAGTTTTATGTTGTAAAATCTTAAAAACCAACCTCCAAAGCTCTCTTAAAACAGCATTGTCAAATAAAAATACCCGAGATTACAAATTTTGGGAAAAAAGTTGCCGAACTTCTATATAAAAAAAGCGTCTTAATAATTCAAAATCAGCCCAGTTGTATATTTCCAGACAGATTTCTAAAAATACTCAAACGATTTTTGGGTCGTTTGATAAAATACGCGTTCGCCTCGGCCTCTTTACATGCCTTCTCAGGTATATTCCTCATTAGAATAGCTATCAATGTAAGTTGTGGTATAAACCGCGAACTGCTGATAGGCCGCAGTTTACATGTCGTTTACCTCCACAACGGAGTCTTTTTAACGTTTCCAACTCACCAAGGAAAAGCAAGTACCTACTGTACGAACACACTTCATTGTCGTGTTAAAAATTCTTTAAGTATTCAAATTGCCTCTTATCCGCATTCGTACCGGTTGCGGCCATGAATCAAAGATAACAGAACGTCATGGGACCTAGATTCAATAAGCAGCTTGATTTCCATATTTCTATAGAAAACTAGCTGTTCCCCATGGTGTCATTCAAGTAGTTCCCGATCTTGAGGCAATATAGGGTAATCCGTACTCAATAATATCTATATATATAAAAATCAATTGTTGTTCGTTAGTCTCGCTAAAAATCGAGAAGGGTTGGACAAATTTGGCTAATTTTTGTTTTGAATTTTTTGTGGAAGTTCAGGGAAGTTTTAAAAGGTGAGCAAATATGAAAAAGGCTTGGAATATGTTAAAAACAGCAACGTCGCTTTTCCTTCAATACTGTTCCTGCTTGTCAAGCATTTTATATGCGTCCTGTTGCACATAAATCAAATTTAATGCAAGTCCTTCAGAAATCAAGTTAAATTTAAGTTTCTTTTTGTATTTTTTTTGTTTGAAATGTCAAACGTTTAATGTTCGTCCTGTCGTTTAAAAATCAAATTATATTTATTATACCAACAATTTCTGATCGCACCGATAACATTTAACGGAGTTTGGCGGGAATCTGGCCGTTAAGGTCGCGTTTCTTTTTAATTACGAATTCTTTTTGTTCAGGTTAAGTTTTGACCACATTTTTACTAAAGTTAAAACATTCTGTAATTATCATTCAGCTTTTTTTTTATTGATTCTGAGGTGGTACAATTTGCCGGGTCGGCTAGTCATGAATAATAATGATCTTGTTTACAAGGCGAAAACAGTTAATTTCAAGTCAGTCGCGAATAGTTTTAGAGATCTTACGGCGGGTTAAGTGGTCTAAAATCATCTTCACATTATTGTCTTTCTAATAAAACCAGTTTGCGGCACATCATTTGGATAGTTACAAAGTCTTTGTATAGATTATTCCAATATTTAATGACCGAATTAACTTCATATAATAATTTAAGCTTGAAGTCACTAGAACGAAATGATTGCGTTTATTAAATACAGCTGTGTTACATGATTTTAAAGATATACCATATGGTTTTAAATATTTTAATTTTAACTTATTTGGATTTTTATCTTATGTTAAATCTGATCAATATACGTTATATCGTAGTAATCTATTTTTATTTTAAATAAATTATTCACAAAAATTAACATTAACATATCCCATTAATCTTAAACTATAAGTTTTTAAGAGTTACTCTGTTGACACAGGTGAAATATTCCGTGTTTAAAATTCAGATTTACTTGGGTTAAATATGCAAAATGTTTACTGTTGCAGCAGACAATGACGCAACTTCATCTACAAACGAACATACACCTGTGTGTGGCGTGTGATAATTTTTAACTAAGCGTCCTTTTGATCTACAGTCTAATAATATAGAGAGCAAATTCATATATTATGTAACATTCAGCTTATTTAGGTTGAAAATATATGTATATCTCTACATAATATAAAATAAAGTCGGTTTCGCTGTTAGGTCTTTTAAACTATTCAACAGATTTAAATACTGTTTTAAGCAATAGATAGAGTGATTCAAAAGGAAGGTTAATGTTTATAATATATATTATAAAATTTTAAACTAATCCATAATATGACATTCACATAAGTGGTTGTGTGTGTGTGTATGTGTGTGCATGTGTGTGTATGCATGCATACTATGTGATCAACTCAATGTGCTACGGAATCATCTATAATCAATAGATCGATCAAAAGTCCGCGATGCTATATACTTATCTCGAAACGGTGACCCACTTTTACCCTTTACATTTTACAAAAAAATGTATTATTTAACAAGCTATTTAGACAATACAATTATTACATATCCAAATAAATGAATTACAGACGTTGTATAGTTATATATTTCATGTAGATTAAAACTGCCCGTAACAGTATTTCAATGAAATGGATATCTTAGAAGATATCAGAGAAAAACGGTCGGCTAGTATTTTATTAATTCCATTCTTCGTCACAGGTTATTAGAACTGAGTCTTAATTGCAAAGTCCCTTTGGATTCTGAAATATAAGTTTTAACCAAAAATTATTTTTTATTTTTCATAAATTATTTTTTTCTTAGAAGATGAAGAGGAGTTGCCATTGAATTTGTCGACAAAGAATAGACAAATATGGTCCCCGGGAAGTGCTTGTGAACGTGAGAAAATCAAAACCGAAAGAGATTCTCCTAGCTCACGCTGGGAGGATCGCGAAGATCTAGAAGCACCCCTGGAACTTGTCAAAAGATGCCGGAGTAGTCCTGATGAAGAAAGGCTCCTTATCACGGAACCAAAACGCTGTCCTTCAGAACCCGCATTTAACACGTATCTTCAACCGCCGCCGAAACCAGACGTCAATTTTACACTGTTGCTTAAAAATGAGAACAAAAACGAAAAGTCCTTTCAAGTAAGTCGTAAGTTTTTCCAATAAAATGACTTCCAATGATTTTGTGACTAAGCAGTATCCCGGCTTTAGGAAATTTGACTTTCGATGTTGTTTAAGTCCGAAATGGTGGGAACAAAAACGTGTCGCCAAGAAAAGTATTTCCGTTCTGGTACGATGCTTTGTAAAACCCGTAAAAAAGTACATTATCTTTTACCAGATTAGCACAGTACCATCTTAGCATCATTACCTTACCATAAGGTGAGATTACAGTCAAGCGTTAAACTGACACCAAAAAAAAAGGAATAAAGTGGTTTTAATTGTATGAAAACAGAGTAACGTATGATTTTTTTATAAAGTTGATGAGAGATTTTATGGTAGGTAATACACGTTGAATAAGTCAATGGTTATGTAAGTATTGAATACTCTGTTACTATATAAACAATATATTAGTAGAGCTGAAAAAACTTTTCAAAAACACCTGTTGATTATATTATCGTCACAGATTTACATAGCATATTTGAGTTTTGTTAAATGACTATTAAATTAACAACATCTTCGATGTCCACATTTTTTCATTGATTATTTTAATTATAATTTTCGGATTTCAGTTCTAAACTCATATTACTTAAAGCAGTAATTAAATTACTTTTAATCGATTGAGAAGCCCACATTGTATGTTCTCTTTTTTCAGAGATTTTTCTTTTAGAACTACACTTTTAATTATAGAAAACCTATTTCAACTGTAGCAGTTAAAATAGAATCACCTATTTTTAAACGTAACACTTCTATGAAAACGATTTTTGTAAAAAATATTTTAATCTTTATCGATCTATTTCGACTCGTAAAATCTTACTATTAATTGAATATTGATAAATAAAAAACTTAATATACGACATCCATTGCGAAGGTCCGAATAACTGTACAGTTTCCGTTCGGACTAGCTTTAAATAACAAACCTGTACCGGTTTTACGTTTTTTACAAATCAAGAACAAAAACTGCCCTTGTCTGAAATAAGTACTCGAAACTAGTCGCGCGTCTTTTGCACAGTTTACGGCTCTCAGGCGTGCAGGGTCCGGTCTTGTCACCACTTTTTTAATTTCCTTTATTCTTTTTAACATCATTATAAAAATCCACCAAGGCTTTCATTTAAATCTAGCTTCTGTTAACAAAGACAGTTAGCCTACGTTAACAAAATAATAAGGCAGTAAGTATATAGATTTAGATTTCTTTTATAATACGTAAAAAACAAGGCTTAAGTTCTACTGCTATCTTAACAATACGTAGTTTCAACAACTATTTAATATATATAAAGCCGTTTATCAAATTTTATATCGTAAAATTATTTAAAATATTTCAGCTTAATTGTATTGATTTCATTTCAATATTGAACTATGTCCTTTCCAAAGTTTTTAATATTCCGTGGCTCTCAACAAATTACCCCAATTATCGTGATTAATACTCCGATATAACATATTCTCGGTTGATTAAGATACGAATATCTTTATTTTTCAAATAAGTAAACTTTGGCATTTATATTTATTTGTTACTGATATATATGTTACCTAGAACTTGGTGCTCATATCAATTATAAAATTTCAAGAGGGTAAGCGAGAAGCGGAACTGGTCGCGTGGCCGGCACGCGCCTTACTTCTTTGCTCAGTTACCTAGAGACCAATGAATATTTCATACAACGTTAAACAGCTAAGTATTCAATTAGCTGGTCAACGTTATACTATTAGATTACACTCTTTTTATATGTCTTGTATATTTTCAATTGTTAATAAAATACTTTTTTTTAAACTCAACTTGAAATAATTCTTAAACTTGTACGCAGTTAATGACTCTTGGTGTGAATTCAGATTTTACAAATATTTATTCGTTTTCTATGTAATACGTTTAAAAACTTCTTACTTTGTTTTTTATTCAGGGCAGTGAAAGTAATGACCGTTCACGGAATATATGTATTGGGAAACTTATTTTACGTCCAAAAAAATATTGCCTCTTTCACAAAAAAAGTAAATGCATCTAATGTAAATCAAGAAATAAAAATATATTTGCTGTAAATTATAGTATGCTACATACAATTGACAAGTTATTCACGGGTAACTGTATACGTTTCTATAACAAGCTAAAATAGACAGAAAAAAACGTACACCCGACTGAGTTTGTTGTGGGCTTTTCTCAGATCAGGGCGCGAAGGAAACCTCGTAACTTTAGATTGTTCTAAAATAGTTCATTAATGTTATCATCAGTCATACATTTAAATAATATATGGAATAAACGATACTTGCCGATTCAAAAGTGCTGTATAGGCCTACTTGAATAAAGTTATTTGGACTATATTATTATAAAGGATACTTGTAGTTCTTATATAAAATAAAAGCTCAACGCTTCTAAGGGGTCTAAATATTTCAATTTGCTTTTTGAGGCCCACATTGGCGTCGTCAGGTGAGTGAGGCTTCGATTGTGGCTTATTACCACACTACTACCAAAGACGTGTCGCTAAAGATGTTAATTAAAATTTGGAATAATTTAGATTGTGTGATTATTCATCCATTACAGCGATATATGTTTCCTAAAAAAAAGCTTGTGTTTTTACAGGTGCATATTTACGAGATCACGATGACGTTAGAAAACTCATAGCCTTTATTGGGCTTCACGAATATGTATATGAACCAAATGTATTATAACAATGTGAATTCGATAATTGTATTGAAATTTAATTGTTATGCTTAAATTAATATAATAAGTGGCACCTGATAACGGTACATAAATTAATTTATTTTAAATACGACTTTATCGGAATACATCCAACATAACGTATAAAATACAAGGATACTAAATTTTGGTTTTAAGTATTAAAATTTTTTATAAAGAATTTCTTTCAAGCTAATTTTTTATTACCTTCGCATATGTTTATATTAAGAAAAGGCAATAATTTAACTATTGAAATGTTTCCAGCACTTCCTACATTGATTTAAATATTGAAAAAAGTTGAGCCTAATATATATATTCACGTATATTTATAATGACTTACATATGCATTGAGAAACAACTTTTGTGATTGAATATTTACAATAGGCTTTGAATTTACTTAACTTGGCATATATTTCTCAGTTTCTGGCTTCAGTAAAAAATCACCACCGTACTAGTTACAAACCGATAACCATATGTGGATGGTCATACTAGCACCTGTGTTGTTTATAAGAGTGCATCGATATAAAAAGAGGACATAAAAAGCGAATCGTTTTTGTAGTCGCGAGGCAGAGCCACGGCGGGCAGCTGCCCCGCCAACTGTCACACGGCTTTCATGCGGATTTTCGTTGGATTGTCACTAGCTGCATACTTTATTACTAACCATCGAATTAACAACCGATTTAAAGTAATTATTCTACGATATAATTAATATTTTTGTGAACAACTCTAAAAGGTTGAAGAAAAACTAACGCATAAACATTCTGTATATACACGCACAAAGCCACACGAAGCCACACATAGACGAATACGAAAATGCACATCAATTGTTTTCTAAGTAGGATTAGAAATTTTAAACTAGATAAAAATTCAATTCAAGTCAATTCATACGTCACCTAGCAAGAACTTTTTCTCTTGTATAAAAGGAACCTTTTACGTGATTAATAAATCAGTATTCGAAAAGACTGCATTAACATCTTGATGTTATAATATAATCCAGTCTATTTGGAAAAAAGATTCATTTCAAGTCGAGCCGTTGAATAAAAATATTTTATTGACAATTAAAAATGTAAACAAGGTATCTTATATAGGGAAAGTGGAATCTACTAGTAGCTATATAATAAATACTAACTGAACTCGCGACTTCCTCTGCGTGGAATTTTTTTGGGTAGAATTTTGATAAATTAAGGCAAATTTCTAGGGTTCCAGAGATATCGTGATGAGCCAATAGTTAACACCCCTGCAACCTTCCTTGTGGGAATAATCCTACCAAAATTAAAGTTTCTACGCCTTGTGGTTCCAGAGATATCGTGATGAGTCAAGAGATACCAGGATATCTTTTGTATATATAAAGATAAGACATAAACAAATGTACGTAATTCTAGCTACAAACATGTGCAGACATTCTGGTACCGAACATATATTATAAAGTGATCCAGGTATGAAGGACCAAATCTCTTTGAAAACATTTTCCGATACATGTTTTCACGGTTAACATCGTTGCGGATCGAAAACAAAAACACCGTTTCACAATTCTTATTAAAGCGGAGGCCTATAACAATAACATATCAGTTCACTATCTGATTATATGAATCAACAGAATTTGCCTATCTTGATTATCTGACTGACAACATTTGAAAAGCTTTATTAACTTTTAAACCAAGATTGACTTTTGACAGATTGTCATTTCTCTAGCGACATATTTTATGATTCCCATAACTTACCGCCGAGCTAATGTAACAGTTGATATAGCGTTGTATCATATAACGAATTTTTTTTTGATCTTTATATTTAAGGTTAGAAAAAGACAGATTATATTTTCCATATATATATAAAAATGAAACATAAATTTCTCAGACAGAAAACGACACCGGCAATCCCAAGCTTAGTTAATAGTAAACCTTGTTCATATTTGAATGATAAATATTGCCGTTTGTAACGCTTGATAATCAAAGATTTTCATATTAATATCAACTATATGCCTGTGTTTTAAGCAAAGATTTTTATTTCCTTCAAATGTCTTACGTAACACCCAGTGTATTCAAGTTAGAAATTCATCTGTACCAACGTTATAATATATTCTTGAATATGACACGGTACAGAATACAACAAAAACATCTGATCAAATAAATCTAAACAGAGATTCTTTTGTCTTACGTTTGTAAATGGAATATAACAAGAGTTACATGCTATGCATGCTATGTAAATCTTAGAAACAGTCACGGTTTCGTATTGAAATTTGTCTTTATTTGCAACAGAGAGTGGAGAATTACGTTTAGCCTATATCGTGTTTGACTAACATCAATTATTTTACATAGGAAAGGAAAAATCATAAAATAGTGTTGCTGTATGCTTTGGGAAGCGCATCTTTTGAACCTATTCAAACACTTTAATTGAAATTTTAATTTCCTTTAAAATTACTTTAGCAAGCAGTGTGTTGCCTAGTTTTTAAATTATATGTCGAAATAAATATGTTCATGTAAAATATGTCGTCTCTAGGTACTTGCTTACGTATTATTTCTTATTTATTATAGTTCAAATGAAGTTTTTAATTAGCTGTCACGGAACTTCACTAAAAAATATTAAAGTAATTCGATCAAAACTAATTACTGATCAAGGAATATGAGAATTATTCCCGAAGAAATCAAAAAAATGTGTAGAAAGGGGTAAAAATACTCTGTTATTACTTTACTGTCGCTTGTCAGTATACTTTCAATTCGTAATTATATACGTAGATCTGAACAACATAGAACACATAAATATTTCTGTTTTAATTACAGCCCTATAGAAATAAACATATCTTTCATTTCTAGCATTGTTTTAGGTTTTTACACATCAATATCCCGTTAATGTAAATTATTGACATATGTTTTTTATTGATTTTTTGTCCATAATAAAAAATTTGATAACTTTGCTTTAATCAGGGATTGATTTATTCACGTAAATTGTCAATCAATCAATGTAATTTAAAAAGATAGATTCTAGAATTAGCGCAAATACATTGACTTCGTAGTCTCTGACTTATGATTGTTGATTGAATATAACTTTACTTAAAGTTGAATGAAGAACAACCTCACTTTTTTCCACTAACTATTTTTTGTCATGTGAAACATTGCGATATTTCATAAATTATGATAAAAGCGTGTTTATCTTAATGAAAAGTGTAATTTCAAAATCAATCAGCGGTTTCGTTTTGATGTATTGTACAAAGCCTGATGTGTGCTTAGAAAAAATATTACAGTTAAAAATAATATATTATTAGAATTATGTCGAGATGATTATATTATAATTTTATACAAATATTATATTAATACCTATCAAAATTTTTGATTGTCATAATTTTATTATTTTTATCGTACCTCTAGTGCAAGCAATGCGGAAAGTGCTTCAAACGGTCCAGTACGCTGTCCACTCACCTACTTATTCACTCGGACACAAGACCATACCCTTGCCAGTACTGCGGTAAACGTTTCCACCAGAAGTCCGATATGAAGAAACACACCTACATACATACAGGTAATTTCTTAATCTAAGTGAATTTGTGATGCAATCTTAAATCTATACCCACAACAATAACTGAAAAGGTACATCTCCAATCCAATTTCGTGTCAACAGTTAAAGAATTGTTTTGGTTTACAAATTTGTAGTAAGTAAGTTGTAAGAAAAAGTGTGTAAATTATTTCAATTGTTTTCCTTAAGTTATGTGTATCTCAAGTAATTTTACGTTCAAGTAAAATCAAATAGTTAATAACGGCAATACATTGTAAATGTAAAAATACGTACTATAAGTTTCTATTATATACCTATGGCAACGATAATTACTTATAAACACATTATGCAGCATTAACTTTATTGAAAGCCATACTTATAATCAAATTAATGTATATTTTACTTCTCAACTGTATCCAAACTTTTCACTAAATAACAGTCCTTTTGATAAATTGTTACATAAGTTCGTCCCCGCTTTATAAGTTTCACACTCATTGTAGTTCAAATACCCCACTGGACTTATTAAGTACTCAAGATTTATAAATGTATAGCTAAATATAAATCGTTCACATATTTTTAATATTTACATTGACTATACTTTTAAAGGAGACTCTTAAAGAAAAATAATTAAAAATACTGCACCTCATTGTTAAAGAAATGTTATTATTTCTCGTCTCGTCCAAATAATTAAAATTAAATTAAACTACAAATGATACAGTTTTATTAATTTTAAAATATATATTACAATGTTCAAATGTAATTTATAATATATTTGAAATAAAAATATAACCATAAACTATATTTTATTTGGACTTGATGTCAACTTTTTAAAAAGGTATTTAAATTCTTTGATCTAGCATCTACCTACAATTTAAGAAAAAACTCATTAACAGTCTATAAATAAAATCGTCATTCCTTAACCCTGTAAATAAAATCTTTATTTCAATGAAACAAATAATAATATACCAAAAAGGACACGTTTTTGCTTTCCACATAAAGAAACAACCAAAGAATCGCACATCTAAAAACTGCTACATACATATTTGTCTCAGACGAGACATCTCGTCACGTCTGGTCAGTTCCAAATGATTTACAGCAACCTTAAAAGGTATTCGTCCTCCCGATAAAAGCTCCATCATCAATATTCCAAAATGCAGTTCGCCCTGCAATTAGCCGTACAACCTTCAAGACTTGAATCGCGTCACAGAGAAAAAAAAGTAGCATTGAAGCCTGCTTTGTCTATAAATTATTTTGTTCGTATTATCTTTATGCCATCTTTTCTATATAGCTCTCTGGACTAAATTTCTGATATATTCCCAGGTTAGATACATCTGTACAAATTTAGAGTTGTAATTTAAAATTACAGCTTTTCGCTATATGCGGTAGTAAATAGCAGCCCTTTAACGTCCCACTGCTGAGCTCAGCCCTCCTCACTCATATGAGAGAGGGTTTTTAGAGCATAGACCTACCACGCTGCTCTACTGCGGGTTGGCAGGCATAGCCGTGTACTCTCTACTCCTTCACTTTCATAGTCCGATGTGACGGCAATCTGAAACTCGCGAAATGAGATCAGGCGCAGGGCCGAAGACTTAACGTGCTTTCCAAGGTACTTGGGTAGAACACACCATCAACTTTTAATAGAAAACTCAATATCGATTATTTTAATTGGCCCGAGCCGGACTCAAGCCCAGGACTTCATGTTTTTAGTCGAAATGCTAATCACTAGACCAATGAGGCTTATGAGGCTATACGCGGTACTGATATCAAAAATTACCACTTAAATTTTTACTACTACAGGTATATGTTAAGATGTATATGTGGTTAATTTTCAATTTGAATTAAAATTCAATTCAAATGTAGATTCTTTAGTGAGAAGCCTGAAAAGTCAGAAAATTGCTTAGTTTCCACTTATTTGGTACTACTATTTATACGCTTAGTTTTGAAGGCGAATGTGGCAGTAATATACCAAATTAGCAGACTGAAATTGTTTAAGACCTTATTTGAGACCTATTTGAAAAATAATTTAAGAAAAGTTTTCAACTGTGCACTTGGTCATCGGCATATGTACGAGCCAAAAGAAACATTATGAAAGGGAATCAAAATAAAGAGTTCTTATTACTAATTGACAATCATATTTTGTAAAATATATGATTTTTTAGACTTAATAACCTCTCGAATTTGCAACAATTACGCAAGCAAAATTGAAAACGTGTTTGGCAAATATTTTACGCACGTGGGAAGTTAGAAGGAAATACTTTACAGGCTTCAATATTTGTAGAACAATAAGTAAACGTGATTTTACTGAGATTGTACAATAATTTTTTTTTCATGGCTAACAGTTTAGACCTAGGTTATAAACTCACAAATTGTCTTCATGTCGTTGTATCTATGTACTCGTAGTTTTCCAACTTAATCCTAAGCTCATCAGCATTTGAACAACTTGTTCATCATAATCATTATCTGTAACAACATGCACAATTTCATTGAAATCGGTTTACATATTTTGAAGAACAGAATATAATAATTATAATCATTTTGAGTATTTTACTACCATATACTTCTATGATATATATTTAATTAAATACTGATATGTATGGGATTTTCGTTTTTCGACTCAAAAATATATAAAAACCTACTAGATTTCAAAGTGTCGGCACCCCTTGTTTCATTTGCATATGTTATATTACTTATTATAAAAATTCCAATGCGATAAGAAAATTAGTAAGTCTGGTTTAATAAAGCATTAATTATCACCTTTTAATAATTAGTGAATGCCACCGTTCGTATTGACATTGTAGACGAGCCACCTTACTTAGTCTAATTACTTCTCTATCTATGTATAACACAAAAAATGATTTTACCTATGTCAGTTATCTAACCGACTTGCCCCGAACCGGTTACTGAACTCACTCACTCAAATCGAGATCATCAAAACTATTCGCAATTTGTAACTAATAGTTCTGACTCACATATTAATAAATAGTAAAATCATCCCTTTCCTCAATTCCGTGACATCAATTCACAAACGCGCCACTTCAATACATATTTTGTATTTGCCCTCTTAATAATGTTATATTTTAGCGTGACCACTTTAGAGATCACACAAATCTCCATTTTAAAAGAAAACAAAATTTACAATAAAATGCAAGAGAAAATCTTACTCTTGTTTTTTGCGTCCCTTCAACTATTGACCGTTTTCCATGTTACATTTTCAAAATTTCATCTTTTTAAAATTAAACGAGATTTTTATAGGTTGCCTAAAGTATAAATAATTAAAAAGTGTGTCTATAAATAATATCTCTGAACACAACTGATTCATTTGGCAAATAGAAGACGGTCACTCAGTACGAATTTCCCCATGTTTTCACAGGAACAGGAACTATACGGGTGACACTAATAAAACCGATAATGACTAATTCATATAACTCATTTTCAGTTTTTGTCTCAATTATCCCAAATACACCTTAATGAAGGTGATATTTGCGTACTCTAAGATGAGTTGAGTATTTCTCATGGGGTAAAATAATAAACTACATTGTACAAATTGGAAATTTAAAGATGACACATTTATTTTATGATACACACTTTAACTAAACTATAACGCAATCGAGCTTCTTTTTTATCAACTCAAAAAAATTTTGTCCTATACGGTGTAGAATGAACCATTAATATATAATATCATGAGATGAAACCACGGTTAAATGTTAACTATGAAGTTCTAGTTGGGGTATAGAGTGTCAAAAAACTTTATTACTTATCAATCATTATAAATCAATTTTATTTGGTGCTTTAATGTATTGATTCTTGCACACAGTTCCTCCCCACGCGCCAACAGCTGGAGTTGCCGTGCATTATCTGAATTACAGACTGTATAATCATAGAGTTACTATAAGTTCACAGATACATAACACTACTTGTCACTTGCTAGTGGTCAATACTTCTATAACTTAAGAACTAATAGACGTTCTAGAGATGTTACAAAAAAAATCAAATCCTTTGTTAAATGAAAATTAGTTGAAAAATGTTAGTGTAATCAATTAATATAATTTTGTTATGATGATGCTAAATAAAAACAAAATATCCGACCGAGTTCGTTGTAGGGTCTTTCAGCACAATGCAAGTAGGAACCCTCGGAACTTTAGATTCTAAGCCATTCTTTAATATCATCATCATAGCTAATGTGTAAAAAAACTTACATATGACGATTCAAAAGTTCTTTTTTTAATTAAATTTTAATAACTGGTGTTTTTTTCAGGCGAAAAACCGCATAAATGCGTCGTCTGTTCCAAAGCATTCAGCCAAAGTTCGAATCTCATCACGCATATGCGCAAACACACAGGATATAAACCGTTTTCATGTGGACTTTGCGAAAAGGCATTTCAGAGAAAAGTCGATCTTAGACGCCATAGAGAGTCACAGCATTCCGACGTCGAATCACCAACTGGAGCCATTACGCCTGGACATCGCTACACTTACTACGGAGAGGAACAAGCACATTTAGCACCAGCTATTTCAAACTAAGTTTCATTGTATGGCATTTAAACAGTATTGCTTCTAGGTAACTTGTCTCAATTATTATATATTTGCATATTCGAATAAATTTAACTGTAACGAAATCGTATTCACGCTTATTAGCAAACACATCACTATAAATGTGTCATAGTTTCATACGTTGATCATTACTTTATTAATTTAGCCAAAGATTTTGAGCAATAATTTAATTCAGCACTTGCTAATATGTATTTGTATATCAACTTGCGACAAAAAAGTACACCAAGGGGACTATTTTCAAAGAGTTACCCTCTTAGACTTATTAATGATGTTACCTTTAAAGAGTGATTCTTAAAACTTAAGCTTAACCATCGAAGATTTTTATGTACACGAGCAAATAGATCTGCTCGTTTAAACTCCCAAGTAAATCAAGTGATCATGTTATGCATCCGTCCTTATCTTGTGATATGTCTTTAATGAGTTCATATATATTTATATTGAAATAAGTCAATTTAGTCATATTCTGTACCATGATATACAGTAAACATCACAATATACCCAAAAGTATACAATGTTATGTTTATATACCTAAAGGTAAACTACCATCGGGGAGTGTCTCATTAAGATTGAAGCATTTGTAGATTTAACTGTAAAATAGCAATAAGCAATGAGTAACCTCGACCCTTCATTAATTTACGCACTATTAATTATAAGTACAAACTCTGTTAATAGGAGCTGTGCATTTATATTTAAATTTATCTTTCTTATTAATGTAGCTTTCACCTCCTTGAAAGAGGCTACTTAACGGTTAATTTGTTTTATAAAAATGTTGTTTATCAATTTTTATTCTTAGTATATTTGAAATAACGTTATGTATTTTAAATGTTCTCAAATAAAAAAATTCAATAACAATTAGTGATCAATGTTTTCTTATGACGTTATCACTTTAAATTATCGTTCGTAAAGCGACTTTGCATGACAACCAATTTTTCCAAGCCTAACGGGTACAAGAATATAGTAATCATATTAACATCAATATTTGAGTAGGAAACAGTACAGTAGCAAATTATAATAAAGCACTTATCGTATTCCTTCTTTTGACAAATGTAAAAGTACATAATGTCGGGCAAGAGTGTTAGGCGATTTTACTTTACAATTAGAGTTTGTGACTTATGTCAAACGGAAACTTTTAATATAAGTCACAAGCACAAAAGTTATTACATATAATGCTCACGACTCGTGCCAGCCATTTGTACTAATATTTTATTACGTATTTGTATCCTACTAATATATTATATAATTTAATACATGTAAGAATTTTAGTTAACCAAGACTTAATTGTAATAAAACTTATATTTCAAATAAATAAGTATAGATATAGGTACTGTAAAATATTAAGTATGTATAAAGTGAGTCCAATACAAACCAAAGTGAAGTGTTTTAGTCGTAAAACGCTATATTTATATAGAATAAGACACTGTAATATAATTAAGTACTACAATTACCATATTTATTTTAATAACTAACATAGAGATTTTGGCATTTTGTGTTTTTTTCTCAAGTTGTATTAAAACTCTTTATGACGTGATAACGTTTTTTAATCTAAAATATATCTCATTGTCACGTTCCAAGCGTGCAAGCGAGAGCACGCAACAAGCGATAGAAAGGCGCGATTGGCCTAAACGTTTGGCTTGTAACGCACCTCTTTTCCATTCCGTCTGCTGATGCGTCTGAGTAGAAGAAGAGACAGAGTCAGCACACAATTTACACGGGAACTGTTTTGTCAACTGTTTATAAAGAGCAATGAATAGTTGGAGCAATGAAGTTAATGTGGTATTTTTTGCATATTATAATGACGTTATCACGTTATATTATCGTCTGTAAACCGATTTTACAAACAACCAATCTTATAAATAACATACTAATCATACGATTTCGCTTTCGTGAAGTTGTGTTTGTTGTTATGTTAAGCTCTGCGATGCCAACAAAGCGTTGTTTTTAATTTTGTCGTTATTTTTTAGGACATAAATATTGGTGTTAAAAAATATTTGCTAGGTATATGCAACTTTTTTATAGTTTTCTTTGAGACCGATATTTTCATGCATTTTTATCACCATCTTGCTTTACAAATACCGTGATTTTATATCAAAAACAAATATTCACTATCAATAACTATACTTTACTTTCAATCGTTCATAGAATATTTGAAAAGATTTGGAGATTAATTTCCACATCCTTACAATTATTTTATAATATAATAAATATACATTATAGATTTAATAAATAATAATGAGAAGAATATTTATTAAAAGGTATCTAACCCCGTTTACTACTGGAGAAATATATATAATACCATATAAAATAAAATTGCCTGTTCGTTATTTCATCATAAAAAAATGATTCCGTTCTCAAGGAAAACATAAATGCTACTAACTGTTACCATTTTTACCATCAATCTGAATGTTACCGTATCTAATGCCCCATCAAATAAATTGAAGCTTTAAATATACGCTCAATAAAAGTTCGAAATCGTCAACGCATTATAATAAATATCGTCGCTAAAGTGCATTTGTGTGTAGTTTTACAATAATATATATAAGTTTTAGAAATAAGTCCTTGTTTTTTAAAAAGAAATAAGACTGTCCGCAATTTCTAGGTCATTGTGCTTTATTAATAACAAATTGAATAATGTCAACGTATAATAAGTGCATTTTATAGGTATAGAAAATTCAATCGCATATCCTAAGATGATTAAGAATGGTCTACGTTTGTAATACACTTGTAACGACTAGCGGCTAGAACACCAAAGAGTACAGCTGATTGTTATACTATACCATAATTTTTATGACTAAATATTTGTGGACAATATTCTGACAAGTTTTCAATTTATTGATGCATTGTAGATAAGCTTTGTTAACAACTAGGTAGCACTTGATTTTCGCGGTAAAACCGAGCAACACTGTACACTTAGCTTAGACTCATTTGTCCTGTGCTAGTATTGTATTATTTTTTATGGAAAGCATTATTGCTTGCCATAAAAATTGAATTAAAGCTTATGCTTTAACACAAAATTAGTTATTTTTAAGATATTCAACCATTTCATTTTGAATTGTAAACATTTTTGTTCATGTGACAAACGTGTAAAAAGAGCACTAATCTTGAAATAAAAATATATATGGCTTTGACGATACAAGGTCTCGTCAAGTGATTTTATGTAATTTAAGCCGACTGTGCACATTCCTCCTGAATTCCCAATCCAGCATTGGTAATTCTCAGCCACAAGCTTTCGGCAAAATTATTCACGAATGTGTACAGCCGGCACTATGATGTAATTTGTTAAGGCCAGTTCAATACAAAATATTTTATTGTGATGGGTTTTTTATTTATCGCAATATGGAATACTTTCTTTTGAGACGTCAAAAACAATTTTTCATCAAATTTTTTTTATGACGTTATCCGTAACCTTAAAACGAATCTTAATTGGAAGAATGGAAGTTGCTGAAGTACCACAATACCCACTTAAAACCATGGGACCCCGCCTCATCCTTGGATGAGATTACTAGTGGGCCCCATTTCGGATTCCACTCTAGTGTCCTGGATGACTATGAGAAGCTACGGTTTATTGAGGGGAATTGTGGAATGCAAACTTGGCCGATGAATTTTTACCCGCCCTTTTCTACTTCAATACCTTCGGCTGCCGTTCACTCGCGCAGCAACATAATGTTGCTATTTCCCGCTCGCATTCAGCGCGTTTCAGGTACTTTCATGAACTAGTAAACTGAACGACAAGCAATTTAGTAACTACACTCTACTACATTCTTTGCGCGGTTCTTATTTACATTAATTTATACCTTAATAATTACATAAACTTAAGAAGGCCGATAAGAGAATCCCTACGTTTGATCGAGTATACTGTTTTTTGTATCCTTCAAAACTGGAGTGGGAATTGCCTTGTATTTCTGGTAGTGTCATGGTAATGAAAACTTTCCATATTAATATAAAGGCCATATAATTCTAACGAAAATGTGCCGCATCAGAGAAAAATTGCGTCCGGATTATTTTTCATTAATCATTAAGAAGCTCGGCCAGGTTAGGTTAGGCCAACATCACTGCGCCGGTGGCGTATAGGCCGATCGTGTTGCTGGACGAGGTGGCGAAGTTGCTCGAGCGCATCCTCGTGGAACGCCTCGTCCGGCGACTCGACGACGTAGGGCCCAATCTGAGTGACTGCCAGTTCGGCTTCCGCCGCGGTAGGTCCACCATCGACTCGATCGCGCGGGTGAGGGACCTCGCGGAGGAGGCGGCGTCCGAGGGTGAGGTGGTGTTGGCGGTGTCCCTGGACATCGCCAATGCATTCAACACTCTGCCTTGGGACGTTGTCGGGCAGGCGCTCGGGTATCATGGGATGCCCCGGTATCTGAGGGATATGATAGGCGCGTACCTCAGCGACCGGTTCGTCTCGTTCTCGACGGCTACTGGACCGGTGAGTAGGGAGATGACGTGCGGTGTTCCGCAGGGGTCGGTTTTGGGACCGCTGCTGTGGAACATCGGCTACGACTGGGTGCTTCGCGGTGCCCTCTTGCGGGGCGTCGGCGTGACTTGTTACGCCGACGACACCCTCGTAACGGCCCGCGAACGCACTTTCAGAGAGGCGCGCGTGCTCGCAACAGCGGGCGTCGCGCAGGTAGTTGCGAGAATCCGGCGGCTCGGGCTGGAGGTCTCGCTAGAGAAGTCGGCAGCCATCTGCTTCCATGGACCGCGAAGAGCGCCCCCAGGGGGGGAGAGTCTAGTGGTCGGGGGGATTTCCATCGAGATCCAGCGTACGCTCAAGTACCTGGGTCTCACGCTTGACGGCAGGTGGAAATTCGAGGCTCATTTCGAGCGCTTGGCTCCCCGGCTCATGAAGACGGCTGGCGCGTTGAGCAGACTTCTGCCCAACGTCGGCAAGCCGCAGGTAGGGTGCCGTCGCCTGTACGCAGGCGTGGTACGATCGATGGCCCTGTACGGGGCCCCGATCTGGGCGGGAGATTTGACGCCACGTTCGAAGGCTCTGCTGCGAGGTGCGCAGCGAGTCGTGGCAGTCAGGATCGTCCGAGGATACCGCACCATATCCTGGGAGGCGGGATGCGTATTAGCGAGTACCGCCCCCTGGGAGCTGGACGCGCAAGTACACTCGGACGTATATTGGCGGAGGGCGGACGCCCGTCAGAGAGGCGACCCCCCTTCGCCAGGGGACGAAAGGGACTGGCTGCGCCAGGCGCAGGCGGTCCTACAAACCAAGTGGCGGGACCGGTTGAGTGACCCGAGCGCAGGGCGGTCGACGATCGAGGCCGTGTCTCCGCTCCTTGGTCAGTGGGTGTCGCGTGGTCACGGCGTGATCACTTTCCACTTGGCGCAGATCCTCTCGGGGCACGGGTGCTTCGGGAGGTATCTATGCCGGGTGGCCCGTAGGGAGCCCACTGAGGAATGCCACGAGTGTGGATCCGCCGTGGACACGGCGGAGCACACGCTTGCGGTGTGCCCCAGTTGGGATAGCCAGAGATCTGCCCTAGTGGCCGTATTAGGGTCGACCGACCTGTCTCTGCCCACCGTCGTGCGAGCGATGGTGGAGCGGAGGGAGTGTTGGAGTGCGGTGGCCTCCTTTAGCGACGAGGTGATGTCGCTGAAAGAGGCCGCGGAGCGGCGTCGGGAGGCGGATCCCGCCGCCCACGCCCTCCGTCGTAGGCGTCCGGCGAGAAGACGTGCGGTCCAGGACCGCCGTCTTCCCCCTTAGCACTAGCCTCTGGGACGGCGGACCGCGGAGGCCGTCGTCCCACGTAGCGAGGCTCCGTAGGTTGTCGGGCGGCGCGCCTTCGCGCTGCCCCATAGGTAACTCGATCCTTAGGATCAAGGTAGGGGCCCCTCACGGGGAGTCACAGCGACGTGCTCAGTTTTACTCTATAGCTAACCTGTCGCGTCGCCATTGTGACAGTGCGTAGGATGGCGGGTCGTTTTTAGCCGGTAAGAGTCCGGCATAACAGGGACGTCCGCGGCGTCCCGGTATCCTATGAGGATTTTTTTCCCGTCTTACCAAAAAAAAAAAAAAAAGGCCAACACCACTGTGGTTAACGCCATGGTAGGTAGGGAAGTCTGTTGGGAGGCGATGGTCTCCTTCTGTGAAAACGTGATGTCGTAGAAGGAGGCGGCGGAACGTCTCAGAGAGGTGGATGGACACGCTTCCGCCATGCGTAGGAGGAGGCCGGGGCTAAGACGGGCGGCCCATGATCGACGTCTACCCCCTTAGGGTTAGCTTGTGGCAACATGTACGAATCCTGTTGCCCGAAAGCGAGGGAAGGCAGGTGACATGTCGAGTGCTCCGGGCATGCCATCCGAGCGGAGGAGTTTTGTCGAGGGGAGCCTTGTAAGGCACATCGTAGGCGGGAGTGCGGACGTATTCCGATCCCGTGCTTTCGCCAGCGAACGTAGGGAGGAGCACCGTCAGGTTTTAGCCGGTAAAAGTCGGGCATAACTTGCAACGCCTCCCCATGTTGTTGCAGATATCCGCAAGGATTTCCTGACGTTAAAAAAAAAAGGCCAACATCACTAGCGCGAACATATACACAACTAAACAATATAATTTCAATCATAATGTGCTTCAATAGACCCTTATATCAAAGAAAGACAACGTTCACGGAGTTTCTACTTATTACAGTTGAATTAATATCAATCTATTATTTCAACTCTAATTTATGTAGATACTGGCATTTCTTATTTACATATTGACTATTTGAACTGGTGCATACCACGATGGCGTTTTTTAATATTGCCGATATTTCGACCCAGTTGCATGGATCGTGGTCACGACGTTACTGCTGTGGGCAGTTGTGTCAAGCTGTCAAGGGTTCCTTTGGCCTTTCTACCTCCAAAGGTCGTTTATGATGTCTCTGCTTGATGACGGGTTAACCAGTAGAAAGGCCAAAGGCCTATTTACCTTTGTAAAGAGAGTGACGGACAGAATAGGCAGGCTACTGAGAAACGACTATAGCATCAAAACTGTCTTCACTCCCTTACAAAGGATGATAAACATGGTAAAATCTCCGAAGGATCGTTTACCATATCAATGTCCGTGCGTTTACAAAATTGACTGCAGCTGTGGAAGCTCTTATATTGGGCAAATGAAGCGTTCCATAGCAACGCGTGTGTCAGAACACATCAATGCCGTCAAACACAACGACATACAAAAATCTGCGATCGCGGAGCAAATTTTGCAGCAGGGAACTCAACACTGCATAGAACTTCATAGCCCGAAAGTTCTTACCGTCATTATATGCCGAGATTAGTTTGCGAGGCCATTGAAATTAAAAAGTATTAATTTCAATCGCAAAGATGGTTTTAAGCTGGCAGATACGTGGAATGCAGCGGTGAAGTTTAGCCAAATGAACAAACGACGCAATTTTTTAAAATCAAAACGTGACGTTGTGAGTGTAGTATGCCGAAAAATGGATGTGGGTCCCGTGAAAAATAAAAGGATCAGGCGTAGGGTAGACAGATTCTGCCGTTGACACAACCGCCCACAGCAGTAACGTCGTGACCACGATACATGCAACTGGGTCGAAATATCGGCAATAATAAAAAACGCTATCGTGGTATGTATCCGTTCAAATAGTCAATATGTTAATAAACTACGAAAATTTAAGTTTAAAACAATTTCTTATTAATTCGAATAACAGATACCTTTTTAGTATTACGTGAAAAACAATTTTTAAAGAAATGCGTGATGATGAATATAAATATAAAGATAACAAATAATTGTTAGTAATAATTCGACGAAAGTGTTTGTTTCAGTGATAACATTTATAACAATGTTTATTGCCACTTATCAGCTAAAGGTCATTGACGAAAGCGAACTTCGAGAACGAACAACAGGAATTATGGTTGAAAATGTACAGATAATGAAATAAATTCATTAGTAGTTATATGAAAATATCTTCTAGTCCAGATATATTTCAGTTATATGCACGTATTTAAATTTTCTTTGAACTAATTTTATTACAAATACAAAAATAATAACAGTATGTAATATTTGTCCTATTTACATGAAATAAAATGAATGAAATTTATTACAAAAATATCAAGGAGATTATAATCAGTAAAATCATGATATGTAATCCTCTAATCCGGCAAGGTTGTATTAAAATACAATAAAACCTTCTTAGCCCCGTTACCCTTTTAAAAGGTTACAAATAACAAGATACCTAAAGATTAATGCATATAAAGCCATATCAAGGCTTCTCTGTGCGCCTAGGCGGGTATTAGACGTAAAACTGCAGTAACACCCTTTTTTGTATTTCCGCCATCACGATTTTTTAATTCAATAATAGTCCAGAAGAAATGAACCCATACAACAGTTTGAATACAATGGCAAAACGCTAATGATATTTATAAAATACTAACATACATGTATTTGCACAGTGTTTAAGGTATCAATAGGTATACAGACTATAATGAATTAATCATTATTAACTATTCATACAAAACTTTATTATAAAATAGAATTTGTATTAAAAATACACGGAATTCCTAAAAATATTTTCCTATGTAGATTATATAAATCTTTAGAATAAATAAAATTGGAATATCCTGCCAGAAGAATACTTTAGATGCAACCGATTAATACAATAGCGATATATACCTTTTACCCGAGACTTGTTTTGCACGCTAGAAATTTGTTCAAATATAAATCATATTAAAGAAAGTTGTAGCCTATTGTTGTCTCACTACTTGGCGCAGGCTTCGTCGCTCATAGGAGTTTTTACAGCATTGACCCACTACGCTGTTCCGATGCGGATTGACAGGCTACATATAGGAGAAAAGAGGGTAATGTGGGTCTCATTGACCCAACGTGTGGGTAATGGTGGTCGTCCAGAGGGGCAATCAGCGTCAAAGAAAATCAATTTTAGTACATATCGCCGATATAACCTTGCCACAGCCTACATCAGGTGTATCTGAACCTAATGTCGTTGTTACTTGTAATAGGCATCTGTTTCCAGTATCTTCTGCGTAAACACCCGCATCGTCCTGGAACAAGCCGTCAGTGGCAACATCTGATACAGAAATTTCGTTTGTTTCTTGTAGCATTTCGCGCTTTATCTTTTCAGGACCGTTCTGTATTGCAGTCTTTTCCATGACATTTGCCCTTCCATTTGTTTTATTTTCTTTACGCCTATATTTCTTCATCTTCTTATTTTCACTTTTCTACTACTCCAAAATTTTTCCCAGAATATAGGCTTCCTCACGTTTTATTTCACCGACTAGCACAATGATGGATTGGAAATAACAATTATGCATGTCAGTTTCCTTTTATAAAGAGAAACTTATCGGTGTTGCCCAGAATTGAAACCCGCAATTATTTGAACGAAAATCCACGTGTTTCTCCATGGCATTTCAGAATTAAAAAATTAAAATTTCTGATTTTAATATCAAATACTTTCATTCTATTAAATACAAACGAATGTTTCAATAACACAGGTTATTTGCAGTCTTTTAATATCCCATTTGAGAGCATGGACTTCTTTTTTGGAAGCAAAGGTTTGGTATTTAGACCCACCTCGCTGAACCATTGCAACTTGACAGGCTACATATACGACTATATTGCTTTAGAAATACACAGATTCATACAACAGTTAGAACAGTGGTGTGACTAGGTAACTAAGAGCTATGTAAATTTATTAGGTTTAAGCAAACAAAAATATGAAATATACAAATAATGTTCATAATGTTAAGCTACTTAAGCTCTTTTTGTGAAAAGCAGAGCAGCAAAAAATATTATATGGTAATAACATAATTACAATTAATACTTGATGTCGGTTTGGCTAATAAAACGAAATAGAGAATATTCAAGGGTTTATTATATAAAGGTCTACTAAGTGACTAAATAACAATTATACAATATTTTCCTAGCTTTAGTTTTCGCAAAAGTATCAATGACTTCGTTTAAATCCAGGTTTGATGCAGTTATGTTTTCAATCGCTATTAGCGATAAATGTCGGAGTCGAATTTGGCCCATATTATTTCTTAAATATTTTTTAATTAATTTTAATTTGCTAAATGACTGTTCAGCTGCTGCAGAAGTGACAGGAATTGTAAAGAATTGCTGTAAATACTTCCGTTACAGCATTCCATATTTGCTCATTATTTCCTTATATAATTGGTGAACAGTCCATGCTTGAGTCAGTTGAGGTAAAAATAATAAATTGAAATGAAAAACTAGGGCCTATTATATCTAAATATTTTTCAATTTTAAATATTTTTTCTCGGTTTGGAAATCGGTGATTAGCAGCTGATATTTTGTTCGTGAAGTTTCCTAAGTCATAAGAAGATTTGTCGTACACATTTTCGAAAAATGTAGAGGTTTGTGGTTCAAGCCCTCCTCTCATGTTCGTCATGCGATCATCATCCGCCTTAACAAGATCGGCGACGAAGGTATCTGCAACTGCAATAATTGTCTGCAATCTTGACAGTAGGCTTCTCAACCAACACTGCAGTTACCGCGTTATTTGATTCACTATCAATAGAAATATTTTGGCCAGATGTACTTGCAGAATGCTGACTAAAATATTTTGCCTTTCTTGGCGTTGTTTGCGTTTAAATGCACCACTGGGTTGCTTCTATTTTTATCCATAATTTTAGTTTTCTAATTTATTTAAACAATACAACATTAGATTGTGCTCGGGTAGGTAGATACTGTTCACTGTAGACGTTAAAAGTAAAATAAAAGGAAAGAGAAATACAATGTTACGCTACAAGTGTCTATTACTGTTAGTGTTACCATATTTAACGTTGGAGACCAAGAACGACCTCCTGCCCGCGGACCTGAATACGAACGAGCTAGCAATACTAGATACCAATTTAAAATATAAAACCAGTACAAAAAAGTATATTGACATTAGCTTACTTACTCCGGATACAGCATTATTTTTTAATCGTTCTCGAAAAAAATAATCTTAACTAGAATTCACAATAAAACGCACATCGATAAATAATAAAAAGCATAAGCTTATTGTGTGATATATAACACACTAGCCGTCAAATTGACAAAACTGCCAACCTACAGAAAAAAATTAGGGGAATTCCCTGGGCATAACTTCTGAATTTCTCTCAACTGAGTTGTCTCGATTAAAGTGAAGTTGCAACTTGCAACCTGTCACATTTATTTTGAAAATGGGAGAAATTTGCAAAAGTTCAGTTCTATCGAGATTTCTGGTAAGAATTCGAGGGCCCCGGGGCACTGCCTCACCTAGCCCCAAAATAGTGACGCCACTGAGTTAAACACAATCACCTTTTATAAAATGCACTTGCAAGTTTGCTGTTAAAGGAATTTAAAAATTTCGCTTATACCAGTTAATTAAGAAAAAACTACATGTCTTCTGTCTCAAGAAAAGACCGACACGCTGCAATATAACAGAATATAGTTACATATATAACAATATAGTCGACAAGTGTATACGTGGGTTATGCACTTATATTTATTGGTATTTGAAATCACTAAGCTGGACTAGACGAAGAGGATAATATACCGCTTGCGCTACTTCTTCTGGATAAAAAACTACTGGGGTCAAAGAAACCTATCTTGTAGTTTATGCATGGTGCGAGCACGATATCAGTGCTCATTATACACCTGGGTCGTTTCGGAATTTCAGCATAACGTAACGAAACTGCTACTTACACCAAAAAAACCGTTGTGATACAAGCTATTAATAGAACCGCCATTTTTCCGAGGACAAATTAAAATTAATGCTAATAATTTATGTAAATGCCCTCTTACGGAAACTTTTGTTATACAACCAATTTCATCAATCTTGAGATATAATACAATCATAGTACGGCACTGACAATCTAGATGGCAGTTTTGTATTTTTCTACTTCTTACACAAGTTATTTGAAGAAANGATTCCCACCAGGAAAAATTTAGGAAATTGTGTATTTCAATTTCTTTAAGTATGGCCTGGTGAGGCGTTTCAACCGACGATACTTGCCTCCATAACAAAAAAAAACAATAAAATTGCGGTCCGACACGTTATTCTCGCTTCTCGGCCTTTTGGCTAAGATCAAAGTGTAGTACCTATCAAAGTGTAAAGTATTAGAAATAAACCAATAAGTGGTAAATTACTAATTACACTGTAACATCATTTACCATCAGTTGAGATAGCAATCAAGTAGTAACGATAAGGAATATAGAGCTTCCACTGTGGTCTATTATAACTAATGCCCATACTGAAAACACAATGAAACTGTAGGAAAAACAGTCATTCAAACTGTTCAAGTAGTAGGAAGTAACAACGGAATATGCTTAATACCTTTATATCAAAACAGGAACTGCCTGGTAAAATGAAATTCGGACAATCATAACTGTTAGAGCCTTAAGAATTATTTAGTTATTAGTAAACTTTACCACCCATTATTATCTTAAAAATCATTTTATTTGTGTGGTGTTTCTAGTTATTAATGTTGACAGATTAGCCCTTGACAGGTATCTCAAATCTAACGTAGAAGTGTGCTAACATGGTAAGAGGTAATTTACCTCTTATGATGCCTGTACAGCATCATACCAGAATGCAATTTTTTGGCAGCATATCATTACTGGTAAAATGGTGAACTTACCACAGCCTAAGCCTCCACTCAGACCCAGACAAATTAGAAAATACAATTACTTTTATTAAGAGCATATAGGTACCCAACACAGCTTCAAAATTGATTTTGGGATATGCAAATTTTCCTCTGAAATGAATTTCAGACAACAATCAGCCACATAATTCTTTCCATTAAGTCATCACAGCTTACCAAAAGAGTACCAAATAAAAATTACACCAAACTTAGTAAGTATTGTGTTAGGATATAATGCACAAAAATTGCTCAGATAACTATAAAAAGGTATCTCCAGAGGATTTTGTCTAATAAAGTGCCATTACTCTTAGTAATCATACGATTTTAAAAAAATCATGCCTACACTTACCTACATGCTGATAATTTTGTTTCCTTACTGATTACCCCAGCTTGTTATCAATGATCTAGATCCAGTTAATCTAGATAGTGAAGTTCTCAACACAACAAACACTTTGACATTTAACACTATTAGTTAGTTATGAGTAAATTATAATTGTTTGCTCAAAATTGTAATGTATTTTAATTATTCATGTTAATTATACTCCACAACTATTGATAATACATAAGGATTTTATCTGCTTGATTCACCACAGTGTTTGTCTAGAAAAAGATTTTCATCTTGTAGAGGAGCATGTGAAATATGGGATTACTCATTGCCCACTTAAAATGTTTTAATAAATTTAAGTAATATTTCAGGGATCATTTGATACTGCAATGTCCACAAAGCAGAACAGAAATAAAATGTTTTCTTAGCAACAAATATCATAGACATATGTACAATATTCCCAACCATTATTTGTTTGCTAACAATAAGTTTTCATAAGTATACTTTCAAACTATAAAATTTATTTTTTATTCTTTCATGTACATCATGTAATTTAGTCATGGATAAAACTGTGTTATTGTATATATTTTGTTTATATGAATTTATGTATTCGTATTATGTATATTATAAGTGTTTGTGTATGTTTATATTCTAAGTAATATGAGTATGTCTATTTATTTATTAACACCGCCTACCTACTCCTTTCTCTCTGACGGTCTCCCTATACATTGGGTTGCCTGGAAGAGATCGCTAGCTAGCGATAAGACCGCCCATTGTACACTAGAACTATTTAAGTTAAGTCGTTGTATTATTATTGTTTTTCTTGTGGTGTTCAATAAAGCATACTATATATCTACATCATTTTTTCACTAACATTAAGTGTGTTCAAAATGATTTGTCATAAAGTAAAGCTGTGATTTTGATTTTAATTTAATTCATTTATTTTCTGTATTATTATATTCTATTTGTCACTAACATAGTTATAAGTTATTTGTATTTTAACAATTTGGGCCAAATGTTGCCTTGAATAAAACTTATTATTATTATAAAGCTTTATGGTATTTTGGTAAATGGTAGTTGAAATAAGACAATACTAAAAAAACATATATTAAAGTTTAAGTGTATGTGACACTTTTATCACAGAATTTAAAACAATAATAAAAACACTTTTAACATTAATCATCCCAGTTCACTTGGTGACAATCATGCCATACAAAAGTGCCCTTAAGGGACTGTGGCGCTTCTACTGCTAAGTAAAGAGGAGCTTTAGCTCCTCTCTCAGGAGAAAAGTCACCCATGCCTTTAGTCATATCTGTCTTAACAAAGCCTGGATGAACACAATTTATAGATATGTCTTTTCCTTGCTCAATAAATTCTTTTTGTTGCACAAATGTAAGAGCTGACATTGCAACTTTAGAAACTTTATAATCACTGTAGTGTCCAGCAAAAGACACAAACGAATTTTTCCCGTTTTTAGCAGCCTGCAAAAAGTCTTCAACAAATTGTAATATTTCATTAGTAGTAAGGTCATCTTTCACGAGCGAATCTAACCACACTTGTTTCCTGATGTTGGATAGCAAGCCCCAATCGCTGCTTAAATTAATGACGCGAGCATTATTTGTAAGTAGTGGATATAATATTCTAGATATCGTAAGAAGGCTGTAAAAGTTTGTATCCATAAGCCTCTTGGCATCTTCGTAAGATGTAACCGATTTATCGAAATCTAAAACACCGGCGTTATTCACGAGTATATCTATTCCACTATGATTGGTTGAAATGTAATTTGCAAATTCTTGAATGCTAGCCTCGCTTGTTACATCCAGAACGTGGAATAAGGGTCGGAGACCTATCTTTTCTAGCTTCTGTACAGCTTGCCGCCCTCTTTCTTCATTTCTTGCAGTAAGATATACAGCACCAATCTTACGACACAAACCTTTAACGATTTCGAATCCTATACCCTTATTACTACCTGTGACTACTGCTACTTTGGTTTCCATACTGTACATAAAAATTTTGCAACAACTTATAACTCGCAATAAAAAATATAAATTTTAAAAATAAATATATATACCTAATTTAACAAGGACCTAATGACATTTCAAGATTCTGTCACACTGACATTGAAGTTTCATGAGAATATAATTAAAAGCTATGGATACTAGTCAAAACAAATATTTTTAGGTCTCCATAGACACGTTGGTCATTTACTTAAAAAATTCAAGTTATTACTATTCATTATAAATTACACCTATCTTTATCTTTTAATCAGTAAAGCTTTTTTTTAACAAAACTACGTGCAGCGAAGTGTTCTTAGAAATAAAATATCATGGTATTCTTTTAAAAAGTATAATTTCGTATTGAGATAGCAGTTTCAAGGTTTGCAAACGTAGTTTGTATAGCCAGAATTATTTTTTACTCTATTATCACTACTTTATAATTTACTACAATATTCTAACTTTTTATCACGGCAATTAGGTACATGACGAACTTTTGTAATCATTACCTTTTAGACGTGGTTATAATACCGTGGATAGGAAATTAGGTGCAAATTACAATATATCTAAAAACACCGAACGGTGCAACGTCACAGGTTTTAAAAAATATACACTGAAATCAGACTTACATTTTTAAAACAGCGTCAACACACATTAAACATAATATAACTTAACTACAATTTCTTCATAACTGCAATAGAATTAATAATGCAATACACTTGATTGAATTTCCTTAAACTCCAGTTGTCGTACAATTAATGTCAATTCTGCACTCTCTAAATACATATTAGATTATGAAATATGAGACTCAAAAATAAGTCAATTTACACATTTCACTTTAGCATTACATCGCCATCGACTTGGAACTTAAACTTAGGAGGGTGGTGTAACAGAATAAACACCAATGTGCATTTGAACCGTAAACTTCATCATTACAACAATTTGTCTATTTACACACAACCGAGTTCAGCGTAGTCCAATGAAATTCCCTATTGATCTTAAGAAAAAAGATTTAATTGAAATTAATTTCCAAATTCAATCAATTTTCACTGCTGCGTAGATTTTTCTTATAAAAGCATAAGCAGCAAAGAATCCAATTGTTCCCGTTAAAAGCCAGAAAGTTAAAACCATGAGACCTAAAAGAGACGGAAAATATGATTAGAATCAAATATTATATTAAATAAAGTTATAATGTATACAGTTTAAAACTTAAGAACAACTGATTTTACGTTTTAGGTAGTAACTATATTTAACCAGTTCCCTGTGCATTTTGATCTAAACCTAATTGAAATATGGTAAAAAAATTGATAAATCCAAATAATACATATTAAATCTTATCATACTAGAGTATATTTCCTTAACATTCAGATACTAAAACATTAAAGATTGCCTAAATTGGTCTATTAATTAGCTCACACGTAAATCGTAAATTAGAAAAACGCAGTACAATAATTGGTTGCATGTTATTTGGTAGTTGTTAAAGTAGTACATAATGGTGAGGAAAAATATACTAATAACTAAAATTTTGAAATACAATTGAAATTAATATTGATAAATATAATTTGCGTTTTATTGGTGTATAACTATTCAACTTTTACCCAATCAAAAGAAAATTGTTCTAAGTTAAATATTACCTACCTGTATAACCAATATAAAGCAACGTTGGGATAAATTCTGTGATTTCCAATTTCGTAAAGAAATAGAATATTGAATAAATGAGAATATACACCGCTGATCCACCGGAAATAATAAAGCTTTTCCACCACCAATGATAGTCCTAAAAAAATCGCAATATAAAAGGCTGGAAGAATAGTGACAAAATACAAATAACTTATTTTTTCTCATTTCGGGATGAAAAGCTCGTTTTTCGGCCTCGGTATGCGGGGCAATAATGCTTCATTCTCAAGCAGTGTAGATTCCAATAGAGCGCATGAGCGTAACTCACTTTTTCACCTGGTAGTCTAGTAACGACTTTATCGAAGTTTCAAAGCCAGCTTAAAACACGAGATTATGCCTTGTCCTTAAGATTAGATTGTGTAATTACACATCCAAAGCAGCAAAATATAATGGAAAGACAAACTTAAATAATACACACAATCTAAATATATTAGAAAAGTGCTGGGTTGAAATAATGTTAGCTTAAAAATAAATACATTTATCTCGCTTACCTCGCCGCAGAGTTGAAAATACACCATTGCTATAGATATCTGTGACACGGAGATAACTAATATGCAAAATACTAAAAAAAGGAACCCAAAAAGATAGTAAAATTGATTCTCCCACAATGCATTAAATATAAAGAACAGCTCTATAAATACAGCTACAAATGGCAATATCCCGGCCATTAATATGCTGAAATAAAATTTGAAATCAGAAGATCAAAATCATAAATAATAAGAAAAATTTTGAAATAGAAGCCAGTTTTTTTAATTGCAGTTTGGTTTGACTGTAATCTCCAGTGACGGTGAGTTTATTACTGTCTAAAATAATTGTGTGGGAGAGGTTCACGGTCTAATACCTAGTAGGGCAAATTTAAGAGATTCTATACTGCTTCCTTATCTAGCAGCAATGATGAAAGGGTTTGTTTTAGCTAGTTACCAAGCAAAGACGTGACGCCAAGTTAAAAAAAATCCATACACTGCTGCATAGAAACCGTCGCATAATGTAAAATACAGAAGCCTCAAAAAAGATAAATTTTAAAAATTATAAATCTAGGTGAGCGCGACACCAGCTTAAATTGTAGCATTTCTTATCCTCACATGAACTCAAGGTCATGCGTCATGCACTAACTTGTGTAATATTTTTTATTTTTCAACAATTGGAAGATTATTAGAGGGACAAAATAATAAGTTTAAATCTCACCACACATATGTGTTCATATACCAAACTTGTTCAGGTACTTTTCGGGGTATGAAATTTGTTCGCACCGGATGTTGAAAGGGTTGTTTGCGACATCCAAAGTAATATCCTAAATAGACTAGAGGCAACGATATGCAAAACCATAGACACAGTAGAGCCATCATAGTCGAGAATGGCACTGCTCCGCTTGAATGTTTTCCCATTATAAAAAAGTTCAAAAAGAAGCATGTGCCAAAAACAACAGCTGGATATAGCGTCGCGGTTAAAAATGCGGCCTGCTTCCATTGCTTGCCCTTCATTGTGTTATACAAACGTGCCGAATAATAACCGGCGATAAGACCCATAAACACGTATAGGAATATTGCAGCTGTCATTAGGGCTCCACGACTAGCCGGTGATAGCATTCCGAGCATAGCGACAACTGAAACAAACAAAAAATACAAAATATTTATTCGAGTATAGTGGCGCCTTTGTTAGAGTTTCTCGCTCTTCCGAAACATAAGTTTACATATCCATAAAATTAATATATAAAATACAATAAAAATTGCATGCCCACTTACACATGATAAAAGTGAAAAATAATTTATTGGCAAACTAATTTTTAAGTCTTGTTTATATTTATACAAATCTAAAACTTTAGATTTCCGAGACTTGAAGGAAGGGAAAAAAAGATATGTTAGAAATTTAATTGTCATTAAAAAATTAAGTATCGATATTTACACTTAATAGTTTAATGAAATCTCAAATGACAAATTGTAAATATGCCACTAGCCACGTGTTTTTGTCAATATTAGAAATTATTAATGAAATTTTACTTTTGAATTTTAAATTTAAAAAACAGTATTTATAAAATATTTTATGAAAAATAGTATATTAAATTATTAAATGACAAGTGGCAAATTAAAATGACTCATGTTATTTGTAAATATTCAAACTACCTAACCTTCAAACGAATTAGCATAAAAAACGCTGCATATCTTCGTGACGCAATCACGCATTTCAGTCGTAAAAATTTTACCCTCATGTGCCGAAAGAAGTTTTATTTTAAAAGAAGTGTAACTATGTGCTATTTATATATTTTAATAAAGTATAAATAGATAAATAAAACATGCTCAAAATTTTTTAAAAGCTAGCATGTTGATAAAGCTTTGGTTAAACTTACATATAGTAATGAGGGACATTAAAAAAATTTGTATGCCACTCCCAATAACTGCAGCAAAAAGCATTCTCTTTGGTGGAGGCCGGAAAACATCTCCATGTACAAGCTTCCAACCAGTCTCTTCAATCATGTCTTCAATATTTTCGTCTGAATTATATCTAGCAATATCTCTTCTTAATGTTCGTACCATGATCATAGTTAAAATACCTAAACATAAAAGGGCAGTATGGGGTTATTCATACAACATACAAAAAATAAATCTTATTAGTATATTAAAATCTTGATCTTTAAATAAAGCCTACCGAAACCTTGCTAATGTTGGGGTACTTTGTGTGGAGGTTATACTCTTTGTAGAAACCCAAAAGAAATTATCACATCTGTTTCTCACAAAACAAAATTCTTTAATGAATGAAAATTAAAAAAAAAATATGTGAACATGAGGTGTTAAATAAATGAGACATGCTTAGGAAATGTATTAACTAATAGTGTGTTAATTGAATAGGAATAGATACCAACCTGAGAGGAAAAACAGTACAACTATAGAATTAACAATAGAAAACCAATGTATTTGTACATCTTTCATGCCCAAATATATGTCCCATCTTGATGCCCATTCAATATCTGATTCTCCCCACTCCACTGAATATGTGAAAAATAATTTTGTGCCTGTATCTTCATTCACAAGTTGAGGCTTAGCCTCTGATGAAAAGTGACATGAGTCTTCTGCAAAAGTCAATTCAGCTTTATCCACTGAATATGTCTCAACTTCAAAACCTACAACTCTATATGAATCTCTGTAAAAAAATATCATTACGAGAATTTAATCATATAAATTAAATCAATAAGTGGATAATTTGTTGGTATAATATGTTACATTACAGTTTTAATTGTTATATCTTATATTACCATTATGATGCTAAATGCTTTGGATACAAAATGTCTTATTTAAGATATAATTGCAATGTAAATGTAACCTACACTAGGCATTGCAAGCATGGACAAAACAACACCATCATAAATCCAAGGAGAGGAATATTTGTGATATAATGGTCAAGTTAAACATAGTAATTAATACCACAGATAAATAAGTAGATATACAATTTCATACCATCACAAATTTGAAGTTTCCTCACTGTTATGACAACAATGATGCAATGGTTCAAATACTTGCTTTGCTTGCAGAGGTCCTGGGCTCAATTCCCAGTAATGTAAATTCAAGTAATTGTATTTTTTTATTTGTATGAGCCTGGTAGGCTTCGGCCGTGGCTAATTACTACCCTACCAGCAAAGATGTACTGTCAAGCAAAAAAAATTTAATTTAGCAGTTTGTTTCATTTACACACATTTAGTTATAATTTTCAACTGTCACATAAAACATGTTATTTTCTAACTGTGTCACTATTGTTTTGATGCAGCAATATAATATGGTGGTTGTATAATTAGAAATGCTTACAATGTTCCTTGACATTATGTAAGACACTTCGCTGCATCATGTTTGTTTTGAAATTGAACATCAAAAGTCATCAATAATCATTGAACATATTGTTGTCCTATTTGACAACAATATGTTCAATGATATATATTTATTAGAAAAACAATATAAATCCTACAACACAAGTCCCAATTCAATAGTACTGTCTCAAATTGTACTTACTGACTATGTTTGTGGTATTTAAGAAGTAACTTTAAATGATTGTTTATATATGCTTTGCCTTTAGACATAAATCCCAAACGATATCCTTGTTCTATGTTTCGCTCTGAGGTATCAGTATTTATCACTTTTGTAGCTACTGGTAAATTATCCACCAACCTATAATTAAAAAGAAATTAATTATAGGTTCTTTAAACAATAATAGACATATATAAAATTGGTGTAAGTAGATAAGATATTGATTGAAATTTAAAAGTTGGTTTTCTACTCATATTCTAAAGCTGTAGAAGTAGAGGCCAAAAACCAGCACACAATATGATATTATTAGGAAAAACTCAATTAATATGTTGTTAGGATTTCTTTTAAAATCGATGTAAAACCTGACATTAAAATTTATAAACTTTTAAATATATGAATGTACTCTATCACATAAAGGTATATACATTATTATGTTAAAAGTATATTAATAATTGGTTTAAACTTACAAATGTACAAAATATTCATGTTCAATGCGACTAGCAACCTTTTCAGACTCCTCAACATTCCAATTCATAGGATTATTCTGTTTATGACATAATAGTCTGCACTTAATGTTCTCTGCCATGTGAATTTCATATGGAGTATTTACAATTCTATCACCTCTTAAAACTTCACCCAAATTTTCCGATTTATATTGGAATGTTCCATTCTTTGGTATACAAAGTGGTAAAGAATAGTATTCATATGGCAATTGTGTGTGTATACTCGTCATTTTAACGGCTCTAACTTCGATTCTTTGGCTTTTTTTATATTCCACGGGTGCAACACCAGGTACGTAAAAGCCATTAGTGAAAATAATGAAATCAGCTAAAAATATTAAATTCTGAACCTGGAAACGAGCCTGAAAATTTTTATAATTAGCAGGAATATAATATTTACATATTATAATATCATTACACTACGTGTACTTACTAAAAACATATTTACTGATCTAGTAATATTTAAATTCAAATTCTAAAATAGGCAAACATAATAGTATTTTTTTTTGGGTAGGGTAAAAAAACAGCAATAATTGAAATCAAGCTGACAAGTTATAGACTGTAGTTGACATTTGACCACAGAATAAGTAGAGAAACAAAAATTGCAAAATAACATACATAATTAAATACAATCTATCATCAAACAACAAAAGTAATTAATGACTGAGATTTATCGCTGGTTATTTACTAGTCGTTCAATAAAATTGTTGTTAGAATGTGGTAGACATGCTCAATTCCACATAAAATTATGAAGCATCTGATCTATTATAACTATATGTCTCTATGAATAAAACTAACCATCATAGCACCTTAAATCAAAAATTAGTTAAATGCATTTTTCAAGTTGCATAATATATAGATTACATGTAATTGTAAAATATTATCAATTACTTTCGTTCGTATATTATCCATTATTTTTGTTATATAGTCTATGCCTATATGCTTGAAAATTACAATAGATAAGAACGCGTCTGATTTTTGTATTTTTGTTTTATTTTGAAAGAATGATTTTACTGTATCGAACTATTTTGTTCGTGTAATAATTTTATGCAATGTACTGATCTATGTTTTAATGTACCTTAATAAAATAAAGTACATATCATAAGATTGAGGTTATTTAATACATTTGAACAGCGCGGATTTTTCATTCAACATGGTTCAGGTAAGTCAATACTGGAAGTATGTTCCAGGTATAATTTCGTAAACGAAGGCAAACACTCCTTTTTTATTACTACAGTCTACTTATCTAAATCTGTTTTAGGCTACAGACGAAATGGAACAACCTGACTTGCCCCAAGCATTGAAACTTTTTAAAGAAATGAATACAAACGTGCAGCAAGTGTCGCAACTAGTAGATAATATGTTGCTCAGGGTTAAAAGTGGAGAAATTTCTACAGATAAAGGTTTAGGGTTTTTAGAAATGAAATATCATATGCTTTTAAGTTATTTAATAAACTTAACATACATTGTATTAAGAAAATGTTCTGGTGAGAAGATTGATTCAGATCCATCAATAGACAGACTTATTGAAATAAGAACTGTACTAGAAAAAATTCGTCCAATAGATTCTAAATTGAAATATCAGATTGATAAACTTGTGAAAACAGCAGTAGTTGGGACTGCAGAAGATGACCCACAATCTTATCACGCCAATCCCGATAATCTAGTAAGTAAAGTAGAAAATAGTGTTGGGGGTAGCAGTGAAGAATCTGATAGTGATAGTAGAAAAGACAAGAGTGTCAAATCAAACATATATGTACCTCCAAAATTAGCAGCTGCACACTTTGACGATAGCATATCACGCAGTGAAAGTGAAAAGAAAACTAAAGATAATGCAAAGAAACAATTCCTCAATTCAAGTGTAATGAGAGAGCTCCGTGAGGAGTATTCTGAAGCTCCCTTAGAAATGAGCACAGGAAATCATGTCAAATATTCAGTGTCAAAGTATGAACAAGAAAAAACCGAATATGAGGAAAATTATCTCACACGATTGCCGGTTACAAAAGCAGAGAAAAATCGAAGGAAAAAATTGACAACTGTTGGTATGTTGGCTGATGAAATAACAGGAAGCCGGGGAACAGCAAGAAAACATAAAATGAAATCTAAAAAAGGCAAGGGATTCAAAAGAAGGCGTACACATTGATTACATCAATCACAACCATTTCATATATTAATTTCAAAGTGTGGTCACATGAAAATATGCATATAGTAAGTGCCTCATTGTCTATTACTGTTAAGAGTAGGAGAGAATATAGCAAAATAAAGCTTATTTTATTTTTCAAAACTTGGACACTACATTTTTAAGAGTTTTTCAAATTTTAATCCCGACATCAACTGCTACAAAAATTTATATTCATAAATGTAGGTTGTTTATTTTAATGAAAATAATATAAATTTATAGCTTTATATATTGTTGTACATATCCCTTTAGGAAGTAATTTCTAACATTATATATATACATCAGACATGGGAGAGTATAATTATGTATCTCAAAAACATTGAATGTGATTACATATTATTGAATACAAGTAAAATACTACAAAGAATTATAATATAAATCAAGAAAAAGCATGTTTAAACAATGTTTTGCTGTTGATCTGACTGTTTGAATTTTTTACCTGTGACTAGATATAATAGCACTGCCACACTACACCAGTGCCATACTCTGATATTTTTTTTATCAAGTTAGCATCTTTAAAATACATCTTACAGCACTTTACAACATATAAGATCATACCAACTTGGGCACTTAAAAAATTAGTTAACTCTTAAAATCTTGTTAACTCCAATTTCTTTTCCTAAGTATATTTCAATTTTCTTTCTGTGAAATTACATATATAATAAAAATATATGTTTAATAGAAAAGAATAAAGCAATATTTTTCTGATGTAATGTGTAAAAAAATAGAAGTAATTTGTATTTCTTCACAATCACTTTAAAGTGAAAAGATAATTTAAATGATATATGGTGAATGAAGCCAAGAATCGCAAAACTATTTTACATTCATACAACTAAAAAACCAGATGATAGAAATATCCAAATATATTTTAAATACAACAACAAAATAATTATAACTACTAACTTATTTTGTGTTATTATCAATGCTGATATAAAAACTAAAATGAATATTAAAAAACAAAACTTTAAACAAGTCTTGATATGGCTACAGTAACCATCCTTTAGCACTTGGTTAAACTACATATAAAGCACTATATTATATGATATGTTATTTCAAAATATAGAAAACTTTAGCATACAGGGTACTATGTTTGTCTTTTTACATACACAGTATATTTTGAGCTCTTCATTTCATATAATTAGCATCTCATTTATTTCATAATATTACTTAATTAAGAAAGAACCCTTTAAATTTAATTACCTAAGTAGAAGTGCGGTCAGTTGTTTCATTGTCTAAAATGATATTTATTTTATATAAATGAAAAGCAAAATTATAAATAGTTACAAAGTTTAATAAAATTGTTAGATTAAAAAAAATATTTTGTAGATTTCATATTTTACATCTATCAAATTCACCCATGTTTTATGATGACTTGTGACTAACTGCTTGAGAATTACCTTTCCAATTCAGTCCTTACAACAATAGCTATCTATAAGACAAAATTGCATCAAAATGTTTACATATTGATGATATTGAAGTATTTTTTGCACTATTCTAATTTTTTTTATTAACTATCTAATTTCCCCAAACAGTACCCTGTTATCCACAACGAATTCCGTGAATTTAAAAGACATTTTGGCACAAGACATAAATCTTACAAATGGACTTCCACAGTTCCCCTTTCCATTCATCAATTTTCAATAAATCACTGACTTAAGTTGCCTTGAGTCATTCTAATCAAAATATTCTTATCATAAAAATAAAAAATATGGAAAACACACTTTCGTAAGTGTCATTCCAAAGCTATAATACTGTTTATGGTCCTAATTTATAATTCTAGGCCTGTATAGATGCCTTCTCTGCCATGTTCTTACAAAATATTATATTCATTAGTCAAGAGTTAAAACGTCCTGGAAGGTGCTACATTATTTTAAAATGCCATCGTTTACATTTTCACATGTATAAATTGCAACCATTGTTTTTCTTTTCATCAGTTATTTTTTGTTGTTTTTTTATCATAACACTTTTTTGGCTATGATGGAGCTTATTAAAGCCTTGCAGAGAATAAATATGTTGCACATAGGAACAATTTACTTGACAGTGTTCAATTAAAAAAGAAAACATATTTTATTAATATCATACAAGGGTATTTCCAGAAGATAATATTAATACATATAAATAATAGTAAAATGTTAAGTAAATGAAGAGGTATCTTATATGTTAACTTTAATTTTAAAGAATGCTTTGCATCATCAAACTTTAATTAGTAAGTATTTATTTGCATTCTGCAAAACTATTGTTTCTTTAAGTTTGGTTTTATGTTATAGTAAGATGGGTGAATTTATTTTTTCTACTATGATGATGTGTAGCCTACAAGCCACTAAGTATATTCTACTATTAACTAAATAGAGGATTGATTTTGAATTCAACCACAGAAACAGGTTTTGTGTCGAACAAAAAACTATTGCGATAGCCATATTAACTAAAATCATGTGCTTTACGAATTATTTTAATTCACCACTTATTGTTCGGTATGTCGTCTATTTAGTTATTTAATGGCATGGTATTATCAATTAAGTTTCAAGTTCTACTGTTTATGTTTTTGTTTAATATTTTGTTTCTTAATTGTACCTTATATGCTTTTTTATGATTTTCTAAGTAATAAATAAAAATGAAAAGCTGGTGGTTTCATTTTTTCGCCAGCTGTAACGCAACGTCGGGGAAATCTTGTACGCATGTAGCGGGATTAAAAGAATGATATCGGAACAATCTCATTTCACGTATGTGTCCAATCGGTGTATGAGTGTCCAAACATTGATAGTCTCCCCTTGGTGGCGCCGTCCCATGGTTGTGTGTCAAATCCGATCGAATCACTCGATTCATAAGCCATATCGGTGATGCCATCATCAACTGTAGAAAAGAAATGTCTAAGTCAAAAATTCACCTCCTATCTAGATGAGATTTACGAATTTTATATAGATATACTACATATTAACGTCAAGGGATATGTAATGAATGGGCCTCGGAGGATATATCTGGATCATCATTTGAGGGTATGCTGGGACTTTCCCGAATAAGAAACCGCGTAAGCCTTTGTATTTTGAAGATAAACAGTCGTGACTTCCGTGATTGTGTATATTATGAAAATAAAACTGCTCGACACACTTGATTTGGGGACCAAGGCGGTGAATGCATAAGGAAAGCGTTAAGAAAAGAGTAATCAAGAGTAATCGAGTGAGGGGAACAGACGGCGAACATAATTACTTTAATATAGTTGGCAAAGATGTTTTAAATAATTTTGTTTTATAATTTTTATTAGTCTGAATAAAATTCTTAACTATAGTCTTAGATTTATGGGTTTTATATAAACGATTTTATGTCGCTAATAATCCTTTGAACAACAAAAACGAAGCTTATTCCATTATTTTCTACAGTGACAAAGTAACGCATATAAACCATAGTAGGTAAGGTACAGTTAATCGGCGTATCCTATAGTATTTGCAGTCTATATCATAGCGTATTTTTTTCGATCGATTAGCGCATGTGAGAGTTGATTAATATATATATATATATATATATATTAATCAAAAGAAGAAGAATCAAAAGAATCAAAAAAGAAAACGTCTAGATTTATTTAATTATCGCCGTTTTTGAAGAAAACGCCGGATTTTTTTATTCTATTTATTTAATGATCAAAATAGTTGCAGGACCAAAATCTTATGCACTACAAGCCCTTGAAATAAATTAACCAGTAAAATAAACCAACGTGTATAACGCTTAGAAGGTTGTTACTATATCATAAAATAACCTAGTGGTATGTCGTCATTTATGAGCGGTACAAGTGAGTACACGAGTCAATAATCCTAATATTTTTATATGATAATAGCATTATATTAAACTAAAAGTTGTCGTATATAAATTTATGATCTTACAGCAAATATCTACATTTCAGGATTTGCCGAGTTATTACTGATCATAAATTTATGCACGGCAACTTTTTTTTTGATATAATTATTAAATATTACGTTGTACCTTATAGCCGTACATTCTAAATGGTTACAAATATAAATATCAGAATAAAAAATAATTATTTACTCGTGTATTTATCTGTACCACTCAGAAATGACGACAGCGTTCAGAGTTATTTTATGATATAGGTAGTAAGCTCTAAGCGTTATTCACGTTGGTTCACTTCACTGATTCATTTTTTCCATGGGCTTGTAGTCTGTTAGGAACAGCGTGCCCTCATGGTATAAAATCATATGGTAATTGTTTATTGTAGAAAATTTTACTGACGGCAAAAAGTTTTCATAGCACATTATAATACTTACTGGTTTTGCGACAGTGGCGTATGGATTTCTGTAATCGTCTTGTTGTGTTGTCATATAATCCATAACGCCAAAATCAGGTGGCAGTTGTGCTAGGTTTGCATTTTTCATTAACTTATTTCTTCCTGGGGTGCTGAGATGGTTAAAAAATATGGTAAACTTATGAGCTTGGACTGCCTCATTGGTCTAGTGGTTAGCATGTTCGACTACAGACATGACGTCCTAGCTTCGAGTCCCGGTTCGGGCCAATTCAAAAATCAATATTGAATTTTCTATTAAGATTTTCTCAATATTAGCCCGAAGTTGGGAAGTTGGCGGTGTGATCCACCCCCGTGCCTCGGAGAGCACGTTAAGCCGTCGGTCCTGCGCCTGATCTCTCTCTGGTTGTGTCGAATTACCGTCACATCGGGCTATGAGAGTGAAGGAATAGAGAGTACACTTGTGTACTATGCCTGCCAATCCGCAGTGGAGCAGCGTGGTGGGTCTATGCTCTAAAAACCCTCTCTCATATGAGTGAGGAGGCCTGTGCCCAGCAGTGGGACGTTAATGGGCTGCTACTTACCTTACTAATATGAAGACTCTATACTCAATAAAGGCATTACATCTATTGACCAAGCAGTAGACAAAGACGGAAGAGATAATGTTAACGAAGTACAATTATGTACATTTTTCAGTCTTATACCTCCATGTAATATTCACACAAACATTATCTGTACTGCCTTGTAATGTATATAATTTTACCGCTTAAAATTGTTAACTTACTCAGTACAAGGATAAGAAGTAAAGTTCACCAAAGGCTTAAAAGCATACACAGGGCTTGTTTTCTTAAAAACTTCCTCAAGCATGTGACGAGTTTCAGTTTTTCCTATATTTTGATCTTGATCACCCCAACGTAAATACGTACTCAAATGATTACTAAGCTGATCGCGGTAAACGTAATTGTCTCTTTTTTCGATATGCATTTGAAAATCCCAGTTTTCAACTTTAACCCGTGGGCCATAGGTATTTTTAGAAAATAAAATTTGTTGTGGCTTTTTAGCCATAGGATTCTTAGTCCTCATTTTTAGAATTTGTTAATGAAAATATAAATGAAATATATAACGTCGTACTAACAAAAAAAGTATATGATTTTAGCAGTATTTTTTTAAAATATATTACTAATAAATGACACGTTGTCAACGTTATTCCCTGTTTGAACATAAATGTAGTAGGGTAGCGAGTCTGTACTTTTTATACAAAGTTGATTATACATAGTAGAAAAAATCCGTTTTATTTTGTTATGTAATAAATCATAATGGGATGTTCAACCGGACAATATAAAATGTGTAAGTAATCAACACTAAATTATAAAGCGTAAGCAAAACGAATGAGACACATTCCAAAGTGACCTGTATCAGTATGCATAACTTTTACTCGTACATTAAAATATAGTTTTTATAAATTCTTTATTTTGTATGCAAAAAATAAATCCTAATGGGTGTGTTACTTTAAAAATATATGCTTGAAATTATTGCGATTAGTATACACAAGCAGATGAAAAATATAAAAAGTGTGTACATAGGTAACGCATTTCATTATTGAAAATTAAATTTATCGGATTTTAAGTAGCTACTAAAAGGATTTTTTCATAAATTTTGATTACATCTTGTAATAAAGTTTTGAAATGAAGCAGTATGATATCATTATTTTTTGAAAATTTTAATTAGGTACTGTGTAGTTTTTGTAAACGCACCAAAATTGTGGACTATCAGGAATACGGTTAATATAATGTATTGGTATATTTCGGGATGGAATAATAAATACAGAGATGATAATTGATAACATTTATTTATGGAATACATATATATTACAGCATTCATTTAATCTTGGGTAATGCTGGTGCATCAATCATAGACAAGGATAAATTTTCTTGAAAACGTAGTTCTTCATCCGTCACTCGAATACTTTCCTCAGCACATGTCATGAACGCTTCAAAGAATTCAAAAAACGTTATTTCTACATTCAAATCCATTATCTTTTTGGTGTCATATATTTGAGGAAAAATTTTTTGAAAGATTTTTATTATTGTTTTACTGGTCAAGTTGCCAATGTTGAACAATTTCAAATGTAAATTGGCGTATTCATATTCTTGCATTTGTTCATCTGAAAGTAAATAAAAATTAGACGAAATATGTACATCTATCGACGAGGGTCTGGGGCCTAGGTATTTGAAACCTTCACATTCAAAAGGAAACCCTATAAAATTTACATTTTTAAGGATGTGTATAAATATTTTAATCAGTTACCATTTATAAAGGTCATTTCATCACCAAATATGTAAACATTTCTTCCGAGATCCAAAATATCATAATCTACAAGCAGTGGTTTGCGTTGGGTCAATTCATGTGGTGGATAGCGTACAGCACATAAAAAATTTCTTATTGTACATGGCTCTCCCAAGCTACGATATAATACATATAAACCTTTTAATGGTACGATTGCGCCATATCCTTCAGCTAACTTTCCTGAAACATTAAAATGAGTATGTTAATACAGAAAGAAATCTACCTTTAGCAATGTAAGAGGTGATGAGTTCACGATCTCATGAGAATTGATGTCTCTCAATACTTAATGGTAATCATATTCTATAACGTTCACAATTAACTTCATAGAAGAGGATTTATATACATAACAAGTTTTACGATGAATCTCACTAATGAAATTAATTGATTTAAATACAAAAGCATGAAATTAAAATTTCATTGTATCACAATTCAAAATATAAACGAACTGTCCGTACAAACAGTCCGTAAATCAATATTTCTGTTATATTATAAGTTACATATTTGTGATACAATCAGATATAATTTTTTTCGTGTATTTTGTGAGGCGATATATTTATCCTGCACATGATAACGTCATAAGAACTTGTCGTCTACTCGGACACATCACCCGATGGAGTAGAAGGGAGATAGATGCGTCATAAACCAAATACTTAGGCCGATCGCGCATCTCTATCGCTTGTTCGGCACTCGCACTTGCAAGCTCGTCTCAGACAGACCGTGATAATGTGTCATGTTTTTTCGTGAAAAAATCCTCTTACAAGTGTAAAAAGTAAGAAATACCTTTTTTGCGACCGACACCCGGTAAAATAATCTTTTCCATGAAAATCCGAAATGCGCTGGCCAACATAGTATCCGGTTTTTTACCGGGCAATTGTCGTTTGGCATACATTTTGCTCGCAACTGATATCAAACTATGTTGAAATTGCCAAAAATATATTTTCTCAAATGGATTGTGAGGTGACCTAGAAAGCCATTGTGAATTTTCATGAAACATCCTATCAATTTCAACCAGAGTCAAACCGTTTTCATGTATATTACAGTCATAGTATAATTGCCACAGGTATAAACGAATTAGTACGGGTGTGAAATGTATTTCTTCTGTATTGCAAATTGTTGCATATTGATAATAGATATTCTTTAAATTTGTTTCGTAACATCTCAACGATTTACTAAGTGAGCTTACTTCGAAATCAATTAAATCTTCAAAATTAATTATACTTAAATCATCATGCGTTTCGTCCTTCGTACCACATGATGTAAATATTTTGTTAGCTTCCATAAACTCATTGATTATTTCACTTCTAATTTCTTCTTGTTTGTCGATATTTTTAATTACCTGTTCAATGTGGTAAATAAGGCCAACAGAGCTATCGCAGATATCGAATACAAAGGGCTCTACAAGTTGTGTATATTTATCAGTCATAATTTCACTTTCTTGTTCCTCCGACATCATTGGGCCGACATTATCGTCAATGAACAAATGTTTATTTTGTAATATAAGTCCGTTGTTTGTAACAAATTTTCCAACACCGTGCTTCTTATTATTTCTAAATTCTCCTTTGTAGTATGAACCCAATCCCAAGCCGAGGTTCAACACACCGTATCCATTACGTGTACCTTTTTCCCAAAAGCCACGATATGCGCAGAGAGATGGCAAAGACATAGAATTATTATAATAGGCCCCCCAAATATAAAAGCCGTAACCAGACATGACGCCGTTTTTCCATTCGCCTCTATAAAACTAAGAGACAATTTTAGTTATTACACTGTTGATACAACTTCTATTTGAAAAAATACCGATGCAGGACACCATCGTTCCATTGACGGAAATAAGCCTACGCCGTCAAGCTTTAGTAAATCATCAATATATTAACTTCATTTTTATTTACATACGATAGAACTGTGTCCCCATTTTCCGGTATATTTCTTGAACACTATAGATCATTATTTTACTTTAGTTAATAAAGAAACAGACAGGTTATTTAATAACTAATACAACCCCTCAATTATAATATGAAACAAAACGTATTTTAACCTGCCTAACATTATGTATTACTTAATATGTCTTAGGTCTAAAATAAGTCTTCTAAAAGCGCACTGGTACAAAGGGCCACCCGGTTTTAACAAAGAACGAGATATATAGGAATAATTTTGAAATAGATTAAGGTACGCAGTCGTGGATATAAGCTGGTACCTTTGGGAGAGAATCGTATAGAAATGCCAATGTAGCGCCAGTGAAAGAGTTAAATTTATTATTACCAATGTCAATCGCTTACATCATGATTAGGCCATATCATTAATCCCTTTCCTTCTCTAATGTTTTGATTCCACTCTCCCTTGTAGCCGCTTATTTGACAATACTCACGCGATCCAAATCCATGACGAACATTCTGCGAAAATTTATTTAATATTTCATATTTGGTATTGTACATTATTAAATTGTGTTTCTAATGTAAACCATGCCAATAAAAAACCATGCTAGCCTAGGGGCAAGACAAGGATGTTTTTATGAATCTCGTGTTCAAATTCTGGGCAGGTACCACTAAGCGTATAATAATTCATCATTGTGCTTATTCGTGAAGCATTGTCATCGTGAAGAAATTTGCACGGCTCTGTAAAACTTCTAGAATTGGAATAGCGAGGACCTCATTTATACGTCCATAAGTAAGAGGCTATTACTATTATTTTTTAACAGACTTCAAAGAAAGTTCAAGATTATCAATTCGTCTGTATGTTTTTTATGTTTGTTACCACATAACTTTCGACTGGGAGAACCGGTCTAGATGATTTTTTTTTCATATGAAAGGTGGTGCTTGTCGTAGGGTCCCATTTTTTAAATCCAGTTCTGATGATGGCATCCATGAGAAATTTGAGTCACCTATCGTAACTTCAAGTGATTGTTGTAGTTAACTATGATGATCAATGGAACTCCTCAACGGCTTACAGTAGGGGTGCGATTTTTGGCAGAATATATAAGTGTCAATAATCAAATAGCAATGAGCATGCGTTTGTTGCTGCATTGCAATATTCTTATGGTTTATCATGTATAAAGCGGTGGTGGCTGACGCCGACTCCGAATATAAGAAAACGAAAAACGAAAAAAAGAATACGCAATTATTTTTTACTTTTTGTAACATATTAATATATTTGGAACAGTTTGTTTTGAAGGCGGTTCTTTTTTGTTATAATTTTTATTTTTTAATTTAATAAAACATGCAACTCTTACATACACCCATTGCCCATCGTATGAATTTTTAAATGATCCTGGAAAGTAAATAACACCATCACCGTGTTTTGTACCATAATGCCAAACTCCAGCATATGAACACTGTTTACGTGAGTTTACATAGAGACCTCTACCATGACGAACGTTACCAGCAAAGTCTCCCTGGTACCACGTATCATCTTTCCACTGAATAATACCTTTCCCATTCATCTCATTTTCAGTAAATTGACCCTGTTTTTATATAAAGAACAAAATATTAGTCGTAAAATAAACTTTGGTACCATACTACTGTTACTTCTTAATATTTTTAATATACTTGGGTATACGAATACATTGGACCCTGGACAAGTTTAGAGACTACCACCGTTAGGAAATTAAATAAGAGTAGAAATAAGTATTATTACTTTTAGACTAATAAAATATATGGAAATTTATATTAATAGGCAGCACATTTCAGAGTGATCTCAGTTTATTTAGAAAAGAAAAATCCACTAGAATATTACATTTCTATATGCTCTTTATCTCGAAGTTGACGGGAATGACTAATTCCAAAAGTATAAATTAATCGGACTGAATGTTTTGGGTTTAGTTTAGTGTTATGTATCTGTGAACTTTGTACATAGTCTATGATTAAAAAGTCTCTGCAATAGAACCTACCCCCACCTAATCTCAAGCTTCAGCGCGAAGAGCAGAGGATTGACGCTAGCAAATAGCAATGGCGTGTTCTGATACAATACGAGTAACAATTTATAATAAATACGTCTGGTGGCAGGCTTCGGCCAAGGCAAGTTACTGTCCTACCAGCAAAGAGGTACCGTCAAACAAAGAGATTTGTGTTGCGGTACGATGCTGTGTAGAAACCGTAAGGGGTATATCGCCTCATACCCAGATTACCGCACTTCCATTTTAGACTGTATCATTATTTTCCATCAGGTGAGTTCACAGTCAAGCGCTAAACTGACACCAATGAAAAAAAATTAATCGAAATACATGGAAGACAGACAACTCTGTATCCGTATAAAAGGACATTATATTTAGATCATATTGTTTTGATATACTATCATTACATATTCTAGACATTATATAAAGACATGTAATAAAAAATTACTAAAAAAATTGTTCCATCTGCCCACTGATAACGTCCTTCTCCATGCATACATTTCATAGAAATTTGACCTTCATAAAGGTCGCCGTTGCGAAATCGAATTATGGCTTTTTCGTCAGGTGATGCCCACCAACACATTTGCATTAAATCGCTCTGTAATTGTTAAACTTGCAATAAGATAATGAAGTATGAATTAAACGTAAAGTCACCAGTTAACAGTAGTTACCTGCGTATTACTGTCATTTAACTCTATTTTAGAACGACTTTTTTTAGTTTTAGTTGGTTTCACTGGAAGTAGATAGGCTCCGTAAATAATATTAATTAATTAATAATAATATCTTTAATATTTATGAAAAAAACAAACCTATAGACTTCTTTTTTTTAGCCGATGTTATTTCACTGGATGTTTTACCAAAATCAGCAATAAAGTCCTCATTTTTACGTTGGTCTATTGTTTCCCAAGATTCGACGATGCTATCAAGCATAGACTCAAAAAGCAATGTTATTATTTCTTTTCGAACAGACCCTCTGGGACGGATACCGACGGATATTCCTGAGTCGCTGAGGAGACGACTACTCGAATGTCCACGTGTTGTAGATAAAGCTTCAAAGTCATCTCGATGAGGTTTCGATATTATAAGCGAACTATCTCGACGAGTCACTGTTCTTTGCGAGTCAATATAATACATTTTAGCAAAATTCTTAATTCACGAGTCGATGTCAGTGTAACACTGAAACAGTATTTAAAAAATGATATAATTCTAACACGCGTAACCGCCGAAAATGTAACAAAAACACCAATTGCTAAAGAATATTTCCGATTTTTCACATCGGTATTTGACTTTTTCACAAATATATTACTTTATGATTGACGTTATAAAAGTGCCAGTAATAATATTTTTAAGAATCGCATTATTATCTTACTTTTATAGAATTCGTATGATCTGCACAACTTTGTATCGGGATAAAAAGGAGATGGGATGCAGGATATCAATCTACCAAAAAGCACACAAAAATCGATCAAGCCGTTTCGGAGAATTTTGTCGATAATCACTGTGTTATAAGATTTCATCGAAACCATTTAGCTTTGTTATTGTCAATATATTGATGTTATTAGGTATGTACTAAAGTTAAAAGATTTTTCAATTCTTCTATTAGCTCACACTCCTTTCATATATTTTGTGCATAATTTCAAAATACTTTTTGTTCATCCTCTCAAAATCTATTTTTTTTAAACTTATAGTGGATGACACTTGATGTTAATATCGACCCTGCAAAGCAAACACGTAGCATCTTGCAATAATGCAGAAAAATTTTCAAAAATATAACTTCCCTGTTTATCGACTAGAGTAATCTTTTTGGGTACTATATTTATTACTTGTTGTTTAACAGATTGACTTAGGCGCCATCAACCTTAAGGTTTGTTAAAACAATATTTTGCAGATACGTATTTCCGAGCGTCAGTATGGTTCTTTTTCAAATATACATTAATTACATTTAATGTATTATGCAAAAACTTGTACGGCGCTATCTATCGAAAAATCGCGGAGGTTTTAAAGCTCTGCAATGAGCTTACAAAGTTCATGTGAGATGGTGTAGAAACTGGCTGTATTTGTTATGATATTTTTTGTTTATATTCAAGAAAACACGATACATTTCCATATTTTTGGTAGAGTATTAATACCGAAGAAATAAACACATAATATATTTATAGTATTGCTGTATTTTAATTAGAAATTTTATTTTATTTTTTAACCTCCGAGGACTGCGATTACTGTCCCTGTTACGAATTTGCATTCTTCTCGTTGCACTTCCATTTAAATCACTCATATCAAATCCTTCCTCTAAAACATTGCGACCTATTGAAAATTAAATTTTGTAAAACATCATATCATTTTATGTTCAAATCAACTATAAAATTTATGTTAACCTAATTTCCAAAATTTCCAAGGCGTCCAAGAAGTCCGTGGTGGTACTTGAGCATCTTGTTTGTAATTTAAACCAGATGAAGAATCACGGTATGCACGGTTTTCGTAATCAGATGTGCTTACACCAGCAATCGTTGTCTCATATCCGAAGGTTATATTTAGTGAACTAAATATAGCAAGTGCTAAGAAGACCTGACAAAAAACATATATTCATTACAAAATAAACGTTATATTTAACATTATAAAGAATAATATTAAAACGTATATCAATTTACCTTTGGTAACATTTCATAAGTTCTGGTTAAAATTGTGATATCAGTATCGTAGATCATTAATATGTCAAATGATTAAAAACTTGTTCGCCTAGTTCATATAAATTGTATTGTAGCCGGATGTTGCATTTCTTTGACACGGTTAATGGTTTGGAAATATCGTACTCGTATATAACAATTAGAAATTCGTTTATGTAACAATTTGCAGTGATCCAAATCGTCCATTTGAAATTAGTTAATTATCCTGTGTAAACTGTATCCAATACGGTAATAACAAAAATTTTCAATATTATGTAAACATAGAATGGATTCTTTTTAAGAATCACGGGTACGAATCCTGAGCTGTCAGTTTTCTTTGTAAAACTTATGTGGCGTATTATTGTTTAACATTCATATTGCTTTTCGGCGAAGGAAAACATCGTGAAGCTGAAGAAGAAAGCTGCGTATCCCAGCAGTGGAGCAGTGTGTAGGTTCTCCTATCTCCATATATATTATACCCAGCAGTGGAACATATACAGCAGGAGTATCACAATGAATCTCTCCCGCTAAATTATTAAACCAACCATCAAAATAGGTTTGAGATTAAAATTTTTGATACTGTTCACCACGCTTCTACCAACTTGGCGTGCACATCGATCTAGATGTTTCAGAAATCACTAGAAACAAATAGTCAAAACAATAAAACTCCTTTTTGCGGGTTTTAGCAAGCATTAAAAGGGTTTCGAAACCAAAAATTTTGATTTAAAACTTCTTTACATACGCAACCTGGTGAATGTGTGACGTTATGGTGATCGTTACGAAGAGTGTGATCGGGCAAGGCGAAATAGATTAGGCGAGACTTAAATATTTGTAGAAAATTAATAAATTCAGCCGTGTGGTCTATAGCATACTCGGTTTTTATTTGGGAAATGTTATAAAATAGTATACACCTGCCAATTTCTCCGTTGCATTTTGCCTTAATTTAAAATGATTTCTAGCAATGATCTAGAAATTTGTTCACGCGATTCAGTGACGATTCAGGACCACAGACGAAAATAATATGATCGTATTGATAGTTACATGTGCTTTAATATAAATCACATTTAATGGTCATGTCGTCAAAATCCATTATGGTTGGTTGAAAAAAAAACTATTTTTAACATAATAATTTATTAAAACTTTGTTATAAATAAATAACAATCGCTTTATATTTACATCATATCCACTAGTTGAGTGTTGTTAAAGTTAAAGTAATATTCACTACGACTAAAAAACTCAAAGCCTTCTACAATTATAATTGGAATGAAAAGAATTTCTTATAACAGCAATTCGGTTGTACCTTGACCGAACAAGAATCAATTAGCTGAAGGTTAATCATTTCATTTCCAAATACAAAGAAAAATGACATAAATGTATATACGAGAGTTTAGTTTATTTTGTCGATATATCGACCCAGTTGCGTGTGTGATATATAAAACGTCAGTCAATATAGTACTCTATATTACTGTCGTGGTATGTACAAGAAAATACATTTTATAATACGGAATATATGATTACAACTAATATTGTCTGTGGAAAATCCTAACTCAAAAACGCACATTCATCTTTGGCATCGTGAAATATACCTACATATTGAAGATCACATCGTAATTTTTTTATTAATTCTTCGGATCAGCACCTGAATAACTACGACTACGTTTCTGGACACCAAAAAGTTAAAACGTTGGTTCCTCCAGCCGCATCAGCGCTGATTCGAAGAAATAAAAAGCTGCGAGTCTTGAGTTTGCAGCGACAAAACAGTAAGTTTAATTGTAATTATAAATTCAGTGTTGTGTATTCACAAAAATTATCTGTGTCGAATAAGGGTACGTTTAACTTAGAATATGGCAAAAACTAGATCTCTTATATACCTTATCATCATCTTATATTTTCCTTGTCGATGGATTCCCGAACGGAGCAAGTGGTAAAAGACGCGACGTGGCGACGCTTTGTTTATCACGTCGGTCTCGTGCGCCGCTTTAGACGTTTCACAAAAAAGTCAAAACAAGTTGTGTATTTGAAAAGAGGAACCAATTACGAAAATTGCTATGAGACTTAAAACACAAAAAATAAATTTTATAAAATGTTTCTCATAATGAGGATGCATTTTATTAAATTTATTAACTCAAATATCTACTTAATAATTTTTTCGTGCCCAGTTAATACATAAAATTATATTGAACTCGATTTTATGTGAACACATTATTACTAAAACCTATTTTAACATTTTACAAATAGCTACAAACTTACTCACATCTGTGTTATGTCAACTCCAAAACTTCGGTCAAAGATAATATATTGGCTCTGATATATTATCCTTGATCGAAGTTTTGGAGTTCCAGAAAATGTAGGTATTTCAATTAAATATTAGTTTGGGTAAGATATTTGAAGAAGCATATAATGTATAAATTATTTTAAAATAAATACGATAAAAATATTATAATTTTATACTTGACAAGAACTTGTAAAATACATTTTGTTGTTATGATAAAAATTGGCAACATTTGGGCGTGTTTTATTTGGTGATTCTACCATAAAAATATTGCTGTTGTTCTAATGAATACGAGTATGTTTCCACTAAATAAAGTTGCCGCTAAAAAGTTTTTGAACTTAGTGATAGCAACTGTCATGAAAAGGTCATTAATTTGTGAAGGGCAAGAGTTTAGTCCTAATTTATAATGATAAACATTTAAATCTACAACAATGTTGATTAACGTTCAATATATCTTTGGCATAATAAATGAGCAATTAGATTGCTATTTTTTTTTAGTTTAAAACACCGATTTGTCTGCTACTGAGATCAAAAATATATCATTGATTTTTATGGCCTACTATGTAAAGGTATTATTTTGTCGAAATATAACGTGTACCAATGAAAAACTGCAGCGATTTATAAGTTAACGAGAGTAAAGCAAAGATTGGATTGCATTAGTTCAATCTGTTGAAATAGATAAGTATATTTAAGTAAAATATTTATTTCAGAATTGGAACAGAATTGTATTCAACGAGAAAAGCAGTAATAAATGAAACATGACCTTGTTTTGCTAGCAGAGGTCCCGGATTCGATCCTCGGTAGGGCGAATTTAGGAAATTGCATTTTTAATTTATCGGAGTCCGGACTTGTTAAGACTTTGGCCGTGGATAGTTACCACCCTACCAGCAACGACGTACTACCAAGCAAAAAAATTTGCGATCCAGTACGTTGTGTAGTAACCATAAGAGGTACATTGCCTCTCACCTGATTAGCGCGCTGCCACCTTAGACTATACAGACACTTACCATCAGGTGTGCTCACAGTCAAACGCTAGATTGTCGCCAATAAAAAACATTGTATGTCAAATTATGTTAAAACTATAACCTGGTATATATTTACCCATGCATACACGCTATATTAGGACAAAATAATAAAACGTGGTCTTAAATTTACTTAATAGCTATGCTTTAATTAAACAGGACGAGACGGGAAATTAGCATGTATGCCACCCTGTAAACATGATGCTGCCGGTGTCGTATAACAATCATAAGCTCTCAAGCATTTTGAAAGAAAATCGCGTGCTGTACACTTGTTCTATATTATTTATATTACATATCCTGACATCATGTCAGGATCCCGTCGCCCATTTTGAGGTAAAGCTCTTTACGCACGCTTGGGGAGTAAGCTGGCGAATGCGTGACGAGAGCGGTGCAAAATGATGAGCACCGAAGTTGAGAGAGCGAGATGCAATTTAGTGAAGATGAGAATGTTTGGTATATTACTGTAGGGGCAAGAGCGAAGTGCGATTACACATTTTCATTTCATTTCATTTTTGTAAATTAATATTTTGTTCAATACATTAAATATTATTATACAAGTATATATTATACATATATAAACTTATAGTATAGATTTTACTTCATTCCCATACACAAACCCTGACCCATGGATCGGGAGTGTGGGAGACGGCCACTCAATATCCACTAAATCCCAGCGAACCCCTTTATCTTTGAATGGAGACGTTAGAGGATCAGCTTGCGTGTTCCTCTCTGTTGTCCGGCTGAGTTCCACTGGGGATTGGACGGGATTGACGGCAGCAGGTGCCCAAACGGGCGTCATCTAGTGTTACGTCCCCTTCGGCGATGAGAGAGATATTCCACTGCATTCTTCCTCTCTAGCTTGTGGGCCTCCTTGAGCGAGACTAGGGTATAGAAGAAGAAGGCCACTCCCGCCCATTGACTGTCATTGGAGTGTAGTGCGCCTACAATACTGATGAGAGAAGTCGCGACCAGTCAGCGCCACCAAGAAGCGACGCTTAGACCCCCAAGCTAGAGTCCCGTCGCCCACCACCCACTCTTTTACGAAAGCATTACGTAATTAGTCAAAGCAAAACAAATTCTAGTAAGCTACATAACAAGATCTAGAGCTAATATTTTCTACTTAACGGCTATACCGAGGCACTTGTCTATATAGCACCTAGAATTATAATTCCTCATTTTAATCTATAACTATTTAAGAAGAGAAATGAAGCCATTAAATGGTTTTGCAATCTTCTTTTACGTTAATTGTAGAGGTATTTTTTTATTTAATAAATGTTTCAATTACTGAGTGTTGATTTCAATTTTAAAAAGATATAACACGTTTATTTTCTGTGAAAAGCTTATCCCGTGCTATTAATTGACATGTCAGAAAATACCCGTAATGCTCACTTAGAAATAACTGAAATAATTTTACGTTTAATATGTACTAATTTCTACATTTCCTCTAAAAACTAGGAATTCTTTCTTAATTGTGTCAACCAACATGCAATCATTTATAACTGGTATTTTGAAAAATATATATATATTTTTTATGATTTTAAAACTTTATCATTAGTTACATTAACATTCAATGTGAAATATTGAAAAATTAAAGTTTTTAATAAAAACAAATAAAGTAATAATATGTTTTCATATAACGACACATTTATCACAATTTTTTTGTCTCAAAAAGCCAATGATATTTAACGATCACGCCATTTGTTATTTTAAAATGTCCTTTAAATCAAGCGTATAGATTTTTAAATTGTTTGCAATTAAATGTAACAGATTATGAAACTTTGCCTAATGTGCATAAACTATCGAAAAAATTCAGTACATAAATTATAACCAGGCATTTGCACGTAAATTGTCCACAATACTAGTTCTCCTTCGATGGCAGACCCGTATACACGGCTCTAGGGCCAAACGGCGCCAAGGTCACGAATCGTGTAAAAGCCGCTGGTAATGAGGAAATACCTCGTATGGGGGTACATGTAAACCAAATTCCAATGCCACAAGTACAGCGAATTCAAATTTTATAAGATCCTTATTGTTTACTCTGAATGTTGTTTCGATGCGCTGCAAAACAATAGTATATCTAAGTTATAAATTGTCGTATCTCTGACACACAAATATCATCATCTACAAGGAAACTAGTTTAATTCCGCTAAATCTACGCACAGCGTTGTGAGTTTATTTATTTATGTACTAAAAAAAAAAGTCAAAATAACATGAAATTACTATTAGTATTCATAGGATACCTTATCACTAGTTGATTCATAAAAAATGTGGTGTAGGTGCAGAGATATATTATAAAGATATAAATACTATATAAATATTATAAATTTACGATTATACTTTAGAGACGAAAAGATTTTGGCTCTAAAGAGTAAGCACAGGGCCGTAAAACAAAATATTCCGAAGTTTCAGATAATTTTCAGATGAAATGTTCTAAAGTATGTTGGTTAAATTTAAAAACCGATGATACTGCAATATGAAACGCCGTTATTATTCTCCTTCCGGTTACGTTGTAAAAGCCAGTAGGGCTAACAGCTAAACACAGTTCGAAAAAAAAAGCCGTTATTATTTGTTTTTCGGTTATTTTATGTCATTATTAGTAAAACTTTTAAGTATAAAACTCCACGACCGCTTTAAATTATAACGTTCCGTCACTCCAACAAACGCAACATACGAATATGACTACAAATAAAATGGAGTCTATAAGTACGGAAGACAGGTATCATGATATTGCTTAGAGCGCTATCTGGCGACTAGTATATAAAATATTAAGACTTAAACAGAAAAACATTAGACTAAGTAATGCAAGTTATACATAGATAATGTATTTATTATACACGAGATCATTTTTACTCACTTCAATAAGTGCTTTCAGCATTTCACCCTTGACATCATTCAGTTTGGCGGAAAGTAGTAGACAAGCTCCAGCGCAAAGCTTTCTGTTATCTTTGTTTATGAGATTAGCGAGTATCAACTTTTCAAAATATACATAAGCTTGGGCAACAGATAGCAAATCAATACCACCATTATCATGCTTTGCAATTTTACGCATTTCCTTTTTTATGCTAAAAAGATACAGATTTTAAAGTAATTAATATACTTCCATAAATTTTTATTTAGTAATACCAACAAAGATACCTTCTTAGTTTGCTGAGGGTTAGTTTTATGTGTGGGAACTTCTCTCTGAACTTGTCATTAAGCTCCTTTTTTAAGTCCTGAGGGCGAACGTAGTCTATAATTGATGTCATGTAGGAAGTGAATGTAAGTAAAGTTCTATGTTTTCCAGCAATTAACTCAGGATCATCGAGGACATTCGGTGAATAATGTACCTGAAACAAGTGTATAGTGTACACGAATCAGAATCGTTGAAGTAAATATTTCCAAACCGTATATATATAGATAAATATTAACGCGGCTATAATAAAATGTGAAATAGTATTTACTTCAGAAACTTATTTGGCGTTTTTTATTAAATGTAGTGTTCTCGACGGCCTCGCTGGCGCAGTGGTACGAGTACTCGCCTTGCTAGCACAGGCCCTGGGTTCGATCCCCGGTAGAGCGAATTTAGAAAATTGTATTTACTAATTTGTCCGAGTCTGGTCTGGTAGGTTTCGGTCGTGGCTCGTTACCACCCTACCAGCAGAGACGTACCTCCAAAACAAAGAGATTTGTGTACCGGTACGATGCTGTGTAGAAACAGTAAGGAGTATTTCACCTCTTACCCAGATTAGCACGCTTCCATCTTAGACTGTATCATCACTTACCATCAGGTGAGATCACAGTCAAGCGCTAAACTATCAGCAATAAAAAAAGCCCAATATTATATAATTTATATTTAAAGATTTGTATGTACGCCAACATGTATATATTTATATGCACCAATATTTGTATGGATGTATGTATATGTGTAATAGTGAACACCACCACCCCGTATTACCTTAAATAATATCCTTAATTTTCAGGTTGTTTGGTAGAAATAACTAAAAATCTACAAGGTCGCCTCTCTCTATAGAAAGAATGTTCTATTATTATATATAATATAATAACCTTCGAGCAGTAACAATTTAGTGTATTCCGTACGAAACAATATTCTGATCTAATACTGTAAATGGTTTTTGCCACCACAAACATCTATGATCGTTTCTCAATCCTTTTTAGCATTTATAGTAATCAATCAATCAATCAAAAATATCTTTATTCAAGTAGGCATATTACAGCACTTTTGAATCGTCAAATTATATATTTTTTCCACACTCTGATTCTAATGTACATCTGATGACGGTACTCAAGATCGGCTTAAAAACTAAAGTTACGAGGGTTCCTTCGCGCCCCGATCCGAGAAGAACCCACAACAAACTCAGTCGGGTATTTTTTTTTACCGTCATCATTACAATAACATATTAGTTTACTATATTTTAATTAAAATTAGAGCAATTCGTTCACTCCCAGGCGTTTCTATCGTCTAGGTAATCTTGCAACTTATAATACGATTTTTCTATCAACTTTCTTTTAACAAAGACTTTGAATTTATTAATTGACATCTTTAGAACGTCTTGTGGGAGTTTATTATAGAAACGTATACAGTTACCCTTAAATGAGTTGTTAATCTTATGCAGCCTACTAGAATTTATAACAAGTTTGTTTTGGTTTCGTAAGTTATATGATGTACATTCACTCTTTTTATTAAAAGAGTCAATGTTTTTATGTACATACAACAAGTTTTCTAATATATATACGCAGTGAACTGTCATTATGTTAACTGCCTTGAATTTGTTTCTTAGCGACTCTCTTGGACCCATATTGTAAATCGCACGAACGGCCCTTTTCTGCAGCACAAATATTGCATCTATATCAGCAGCATTACCCCAAAGTAGAATACCGTATGACATAATGCTGTGAAAATAGCTGAAATATACCAGTCTGGCAGTATCAACATCTGTCAGACGACGAATTCTTTTAACTGCGTAAGCCGCAGAGCTGAGCCTGTTCGATAGACCACTTATATGGGGCCCCCACTGTAATCTGTTATCTAACGTAATGCCTAAGAAAACGGTACTGTCTACAAGGTCTAGTTCCTCATTATTAAGTTTAACAATGGTTTGCATTTGTTTAACATTAGGCAGACTAAATTTAATACATTTTGTTTTATTTGCGTTGAGCAATAAATTATTAGCTTCAAACCATTGTACCACTTTATTGAGAGAGCTGTTTACGTCGTCATAATTTGTTTGTCGCCTATTAATCTTAAACAACAGCGAAGTATCATCAGCAAACAGAACAATCTCATGATCACCCTTAACAAAGTAAGGAAGGTCATTGATATAAATGAGGAAAAGAAATGGTCCTAGTATGGAACCCTGTGGGACTCCCATTTTTGTCACAGACCCCGCAGAAAGCTTGCCATTGACACAGACCTTTTGCGTTCTATTGGTTAAATATGAACTCATCAGGTCTAATGCTGTGCCCGCGAGGCCATAGTGTCGCAATTTCCCGATCAGGGTTTCATACTGAACACAATCGAAGGCCTTAGACAGATCACAGAAAACGCCAAGCGCGTCACGTGAATCCTCCCAGGCCTCGTAGATATTGAGTAATAACTGTACGCCAGCATCGGTAGTCGAGCGACCTCGAGTAAAGCCAAATTGCTTATTATGTAATAAATTATATTTTTTGAAATGTTTTAGCAACTGGTTCAACATTATTTTCTCAAATATTTTACTAAAGGTTGGGAGAACCGATATTGGCCTAAAGTTACTAGGGTTCGAAGTACTGCCTGACTTAAACATCGGTATTATTTTGCTGTACTTCATTAAGTCAGGAAATACACCACAATCTACACAATTGTTAAAAATTACCGCCATGTCTGGTGCAACGATGTCAATTAATGATTTTACAAGGTTAACTGACAAACCCCACAAATCGTTAGTTTTTTTGTTATTAATTAAATTAAATGACTTAATAACATCAGAGGCATCGACACGACTGAATTTAAAAGTACTATGACATTGGGGCAAGCTATCAGCTAGCCAAGAGAGTGCAATGGAAGGTGAGGAGTTCAGTGATTTCGCCTCGTAGTATCCTTCGTAGTATCGTAGTATCCTTCGGGTGCAATAATATATAAGCTACATAATAAAACTGTCGGAACGTTATTAGCGTTTGACGGAAAGGTAAAGGGTCAATCGTTCTCGGGGCTGTTCGCCACAAAATGGACAGACATCATCAAAATGTTCACAAAATGCTCCTTGATACAATGCACAAGAAATGCCACAAATAGATAGAGATGTAGAAATCTCGCAAAATCCGTAACTAAGATACATAGCCATAACTGACCACGACCACTTCGTCAGAACTAAATTGTTGCTAAAATGGTGTATTTCGCTTATTTTCATAGCATTATGTCTTACGGCATACTGTTATGCGGTAGGGCGGCGGACATTGAAACTATATTTATTTTATAAAAAAAGAGTAATACGAGCTATATATCAATTAGGATCTCGTGTTAAGAGATAAATTTAAAGAAACATCAATTCTCACAGTACCGTCGCAATATATATTTAATAATATCTTATATATCCGTGATAATATACATTTATTCAGTAAGAAAAGTGAAATTACAAGAAATAAAAATAAACTTGTAATTCCATGTTTTAAAGTGAAGAAGGTTCAGAAATCATTTGTCGGGTTGAGCATACGCATTTTTAATAAGATACCTCATTCAGTTTTAGATTTGCCTCCACATAATTTTAAGAAATATGTCAAAAGCATCCTTTTACAAAAGGCATATTATAATGTTGAAAATTATTTTAGCTATAGAAATGTTCGACTTGGTGCCAGTTGCTGACAGAAGCAATATATTATACATTGTAGCATACAAAATTATGTTTAAAAGAGTAACCGTTGAGTTTCTTGCCGATTTCTTCTCAGCGGATTCAACTTTCCGAATCGGTGGTAAATTTGTTACCAACGGACAGACAACTGACGATTCAAAAGTGCTTTTTGAGCCTACTTGAATAAAGAATATTTTGATTTGATTTGAATTGTACAACTAAGAGGAATAAAAATACGTACATATTTCTGTGCGAGCAGTGTCCCATCATCCCATTCAAATGTTTTATTTTCCACTGATGAATGTGGTGGTGACGATGCCACAGTAGTCCGCTGTGATGATTCATATGAGAAACACCTACAGATTGGAAGATCATACAATTTGTTAATTGTAGAAGTAACAAACAAGCCTTAACCATGCAGTTATTGAACTGGCATCACTACAGCCCTACATATTTGCTGGTTCTCGCAAACCAAGGCGTGCTATGTGTTTACGGTGGCGATTAATTGCATCAATTCAAAGGGTTGTGTTGTGTATGTCGACTTTTATATTTCGATCGCTAGCGCTTCCCACTTTATCTTAGCAGAATTATTGCTCATGACTCTGAGATACCTCCTTATGTATAAACATATAATAATTTGTGAACTTTGTCTGTCAAAGTGTCACTATGAATCAATCATTAAAATAATTCTCTGTAGGAAATAAATTACTTCAAAACGCAGATAGTTTTTACAAAAACTATAGATATCGCTTTCATTCCCTATTTTACACCTCAAAATTATATCGTTTTCTTGGTTCAATCTTAGGTTTAGCAGTGATTTAAGCATGAAAATTTAACAGGCGATAGGAGGTCACTTTTTCCATTTCTGATTTCAGTACAGATGCCGCCGTCTGATGTAATTAGACAATATATAATCTTTGGAGAAATTGATCATCGCAGTAGCCACTATTGTGAAAACATTTTGCACGCTTTAGATTGTGAGAACTTTGAAGAATATTAACTTGCATGCAATAAGTTTATATATTAGGTTAAATTTGTTCGTTTTTTGCATGCCAATATCTTTATTACACGCTTAATTAGTATATCCAATTCGGCACCAGCCTAATTACCCATATAACAAAGCTCCATATCATATTACGTTGTTCGAAAATATCTAAAATATTGTTAAAAAATTACTGTCAACACTGGAGTCCATATTTCAAAAATGGAGATTGTACTAAGTTATTTCATAACAACCTACAATATTTTGGAATCAATCACCTTCTAAAAGTAAAACGTTACGTAAAAAGAAACCTTTAATTATTTTACGTGAACTTTCACATAGATGGAGTTGTGCAAGTTTTCACCAAAAAAAACTCTTTTAACATCAAAACGCCAACAAATACAAATTTAAAAAAAATGTTTTTAAATGGATAAACAAAAAATATTTTGTAAACGATTGAAAATTTGCACTAGAACTTTGGAAAATAAATATACCATATAGTCATTGTTTCATTAATAGATATCCTTTGCTTTGATACTAAAAATATGGCGGAAACTTCCAGAGTTGATAAATAATTTCACCTCTAAGTTTACCTATAAGTGCAAGTGCAGAAACGCAATATAATTATTTTTATTAATTAATATTGTATGCTGTGTGTGTTAAATGTTCACAACTATGTGTTGATGTTAATTCAGATAAAAAATTTAGCTACTTGTAAAAACATTACAAAAGCCTTTAGCAGCAAAATAAATGGAATAAAAGCTCCAAATTAATACCAATGTATCGTTAGATAATTTTGAACCATAATTGAAATATAACCAATATTTTGATGGTCTATAGGATTTAATATAAATAATTTTGTAATAAAATTAATATGAACAATGTAAACACAACTGGTGTTACGTTTTAATCGACTTTAAAAATAGTTGAGGGTATAAAACTTTTCAAAATTTTTTAAAGTTATTGTAATATGAATTTATCAAATCTGCTTATTTTATTCATTGATTGCATTAGAGTTAGAAACAAGGGAGTGTGTGTGTATATAATAACTGTTTATATATTGATCCAATATTCTTTTGAGTTTGTTTAGTATAATACTATTAAAACATGTGATTAGTATATAAACTGACAAATTCACTATGTTACTGTTAATTTATATATTTTTATGCAAATTGTGAGAGTAATATTATTATTGTGAATGTGTCTGTACAGCATTTACATGACTAAAATTGGCATAGCATTAGAAAATATACTATCAATGTTTACCATTTCTTATCCTTCCGTCTTGTCAATAACTTAGTCCTGAAAATTTAAATGTTAGTGATGGCATGAGTAATGGTATGCAATATTCCAATATGATTTAAGCAAGAAATGAAGCTTCAGATAGTTAAAATATGTCATGATCAATAAGAACTTGTCCATTCAAGTTGTCTTTTTAACCATTCCAGCCCAAAGTATCGAAATATTACGCGTGGTCCGAATGGGGCTATTAATGCCCCACAGTTTATTTGTTCGAAAATCTAAAACAGTCATTGGAACATCACGTGCATACCATTGTGCTTCCAGGAGGCGACTGAGCGGCATACGCTGCCGCGAAAACGAAAATATTGTCGAATATTTGTCTCGTTTTCTCCTAAGTGGCAGCACGTTTGTTGGAGTGGGAGAAATAACATTTCACTAGCAGAGTAAAACGAATAGCAATGTAGATGTTGCATATGCCCTATTTGGGTTTTTGTTATGAAAAATAATATTTATTCATATAATCGACAATAAAAAAAAATGGAAAGGTTTCTCATTTAATTACAAAAATATGAAAATAACTTTTCTAACACTCAAATTATTAAATTAAAACGCATACAGGGGATTCAAAATCCTTCACTTTGGACCAGAACGGTGACATGTTTCGTGATTGTGTTACATTTTAATTCTTACATAAAAACAAAACAATGATTGTGAAGAGAATTAAACATGCACAAAAGTTGTAATATTTACTAAAATGTAAATTGCAAAGAACATAAATGTTATATAAATTACTGTTACCTTGCGATGACGTGAGGATGTCTGTTCATAATTTTCCATGATGATTTATCACTATAATCACCTTCATACATTTTTTTATATTGTTCTCTAGTACAAATTCTGGATGGTATTAAAAGTTTTGAATATGATATTTCTTGTCCGTTCTCTTCTTTTTCTAATCCCATAAGATCGAATGGATCAATACCATTGTCAGTTATGGAAGATAAAGGCCTAGGTCCTGATGTATTACGTCTGCGAACACCATCTTTCCGTAAATCAGCCCTTATAACATAAATTATAGGTTACAACTTGGAATTACTTTGGAAGACAATTGTTAAGAAGTTTAATTGTAACTGTGTACCTAAATTTATGGTAAAAGGCACTTCATGGTTTCTATTACAAAATGAGATAAATTTATTTGATGTTTTTAAACATAATAGTTTAGCCATATAGTAATTATGTAAAGCATAAGCTGGATAAAATACAAAAATTGTTTATATAGGTAGCCCTTATACCTTTTAAAATCATTAAACAATGTGTCTTAAATAATTTTTATCCACTTTAAAAGCTACAGATGGCTGCAGACCACTAAACTCACACAGATCTTCAAAATTCACAAATGATTTGAAATTCTGAAAAATGACTCTTTATGTAATGTAGGTGATTGTTTTGTACAATGTTTCCCATAATTTCACAGGACCTGGAACTTTGCTGGTGACACAGCGAAGGGCAGCTAGTTTCAGATAAAAATTTAATTTAATACCTACCGAACACCCTTTATAGTTTTTGAGTATGGGATTGTACTAAATAGAACACAAGGAACCCCTTGTGTTGGTGCAAAGGCAAGCCTTTCATCTTTGAAAGAGACACCCTTTGTTGATTTCACCATCCTTAATTCTTTACTATAATTAGTGTTTTCTGGTATGCAAGTATTGCTTGTCCGAAAACGACCTAAAACATTCATATAATTATTTCATCAGTATGTACTAAATAATCAAATATACAAAAAAAATAATATGAAATGAAGATCTATATAAATTCAACTTGAAACAATAAAGAAGGTAAAAATTTTATTTTTTTTGTAAAAATGACAAACAATATTAATTTTGTTGAAGAATATTTTTGTTAGCAACTGTACAAGATATAAGTTATTTGCACTATGCTCACATTTTGATGAAATAAGAAACTAAGGCCAGTTATGAACTGAGATAAAATAATTTTGACTGATGATTCATAATAGTAGTACAACATATCCTCTTATAAATATGTAATAGAAATGAAGGAATAATAAATAATATAATCATTTGGTAACATATTTCAATGTATATATTCATAAAGCTTCAATGTATTGGCCCTTCTGCTAACAGGGTCAACTTAGTTACAAAAAAGTTTGCTTTGATTACTATTGCCACAAAATAGTTTAAAATTCAAAATATATTAAATATATTAAAATGTCAGCATTTTAATACATAACTGTAACAGATTGTATTCATGATTTCTTTAAATGAATGAAATTTCAATATCAATGTAATTATAAAGATTTATTGAAGTTTACTGTCAATTAAGTAGTACATTACCAAAATTTAAGCTTTCAGAACTGCTTTTATCATCTTGAGAAATTGCAATCACCTTCCTGGCTCTTAGTGATGAGTGCCTGTCTTTGAAAAATTCCATATTTCCTGACGAACATCTGCAACAACAATGATTACCATTTAATTGAAACTAATATAACATTAAAAATGTGCATGCAATAAAGCCACTCTCATACACCTGCCTCTCTCTATATGTAGGAATGATCCCAATCTTAACTGGAGTTATAGCCGCATGTTCTGACTCTGAACTTATTGAATTATTATCACCGCCAAAACGTTGGACCGGACTAGTCTGCGGTTTATTTTTAATCCAAACGCTGTTACGAGATGCATCTTTGTGATTATAGTTTTGAGAATCTTTTATGCAATCACATTTATCTTTTGAAGGCTTTTTATCGACAACTTTACACAGTTCTATATTCATAAAAGACCCGTCTAATGATATATTAGACAGAAAAGTTACAGCTGCAAGGCGTCTGCGAGCTTTTTCATATTTATTGCGATTAAGCGACATTATGATAAGTGATACTTTTTTAGTGTAACACAAAATAGTAATATCAATTAAGTAAATGGATGAGAATTTAAAATTAGAAAAATACGACACCAAATGCAGTACTTGAACAAATTTAAGCAGCTGTCATTGTCAAAGTTTTAAGCTACTGACGTCTGACAGTGACGTATAATCAGTATGTAGATATTATCTCTGATGATGTATAAATTATTTTATTTTATGACAATCTTTAATTTAAACTAATAACATCAGTTATATACAAGAATATAAAAGAATAACAAATAAAATTAATTAAATCAAATAATAAGCCGCATCCAAATTGCTATCCATAGGGTGTGTTCCTAAAATACTGGCAACATTACCTCTTTAAAAATAATAAACATATATATAAATAATAAACACGAAATAATATACAATATGCAGGACTAGCATAAATATTATGAAGATATGGCATAAATGTTCAGAACCCTAATATACACTTATAATGTCCATTGATAATTAAAAGACATATTTATTAAAGTAAATCAGTCCATTTCTATGTTAGTATTTAGTCCATATATTAAAATTGTATGTAGATTTGTACAATATCATTTACAGAGCTGTGAATAAACGTTACGGTAAGTAGTTTATCATCTTTAATTGTTGTTTCAATAATTGTTCTGTCATGTGTATAATTATTTGTATATATCTGTTTCATATAATTACAAAGAGTCAAATGTCAATTGACATTTGTCAACGTCAACAAGACACCTGAAAACTATTATTTAGGTTTTCGATTGTATGATTTTTCGGATCTTTAATTTCTAAACTATTTCAATTTAAAAATTATCCCTAACCTGTCTGTTAATAGATTGTATGCTTGTATTTGATTCGACGTGCAGCTAAAAATCTCAATGGAGCCTAATACTCCAGGCTCGTCTACCTCATCTAGGGCAACTAAGTTTATGATGGAAGGTGTTGGAGCAAGGGTTATTAGAGGGCCTGACTGGAAGTGGGGCAAACAGGTGCACCACAAATATATATATTTCACCTTGTTCTTCCCTCACAAATAATAATTCCGATGTATTTAACTTTAAGGACGGTGGCGAAGGGCACGTAGGCACTGTTAGGAATTTTGAGTCTCCAGAAGAAGTCGTTGTAGTATGGGACAACGGTACTGCAGCAAATTATAGATGTTCAGGGGCCTACGATTTACGTATTCTAGATAGTGCTCCTACTGGTGTTAAACATGAGGGCACAATGTGTGATACTTGCAGACAACAACCAATATTTGGTAATAACTTTTATACTATAATGTGGATATATATTTCTTAAGGTCTCACCTTATTACTGTTTTTTAAATATCAAAAGGAATTTTGATCAAAAGGCCTGACTCTGTTTTGGTTACAACAAATAGGTCAACACAAGAGCCTAGTTAGTATAAGTTACTTTACTGTGATTTTCTATTGATAAGTTAATTGTGTAAACACTTATTTTTTATTTTTAAAATATGATGACCATATCAGGATACACAAAAAACAATTTATCTAATATAATAAAGATAAGGGATCTCATAAACAGTTATATAATTTGAACTATGTTCAGGTATACGTTGGAAATGTGCAGAATGCAGTAATTATGATCTATGCTCTGTTTGCTATCATGGTGATAAGCATCACTTGCGGCACAGATTTTACAGAATAAGTGCACCTGGAGCACAGAGATGCTTAGTGGAACCTCGTCGGAAGAGCAAGAAACAAGCTGTTAGAGGCATATTTCCTGGAGCCAGAGTTGTTAGAGGGGTCAGTTGGTTTAATGATTTGACTGTATTATAGATTTTGAATTTTTATTTATTGTCATTACTAAAATTGTGATATATGGCTGCATCATAATAATATTTAATGTTCTTCTACACCTAATTATCTCATGAAGACAACAATTGCTTTGCTAAAAGTATAAGAGATGAGAATGAAAATTTCTTTTCAAATTAATTAAAGTTTTAAAATCTATGATTTTAATTTTCAGGTGGATTGGCAATGGGAAGACCAAGATGGTGGAAATGGTAGACGAGGAAAGGTTAATGAGATACAAGACTGGTCAGCTGCGAGCCCACGCTCAGCTGCCTATGTTGTATGGGACAATGGTGCCAAAAATCTTTACAGGGTTGGTTTTGAAGGAATGGCTGATCTAAAGGTATTTCTCTTCAACCATCAAAATTTCAGTCCTAATAGTAATAATATGTTTAGCAGCCTATTAGCCTCCTACAGCTAGGCACAGGCTTTTTTTGACTGAATGTCACATTTAGGTTACAAAGAGAACTTAGTGGTGTCTGCTCAGGATAATCTGTGGTGCCAAAAGCAAATTATATAATGAATGTCATTGATTCTAAATTAGCCCTTAAAAATTATGTAATAATTGTGATAATTTTTTAAATCATTTTATAAAAGCAATTTCCAGAAATAATTTCATTAAAATATTTTGTCTATGTTATAGACAAATTTTAGACAAACACAGTATGAAATAAAACTTCAAAATTACAATTAATTAATTTATGATTTACTTGCAATTACAGTAAATTGATGTAAAGCTGTAATCTCTTATAACATATACAATTATAGAAAAAAGATAGAAAATTCCACAATAGATAGTAAAATAAATTAAGTATAATATGTAGTACACTAATTAAATGGGCAAAGAATAAGAAACATATAAAATTTTAAATTAAAGGAAGAATAAACAAGTAGCTGTTCTGTATGCATGTATATATGTATATATTTGATGTGTATATCTGAAAAAAAAACAACAAGTTTTCTATATCAGTAGAATTGAGATTTGATAACCATACTTTTACACATTTTTTGCAATGCTTGTAACTTAAAAAATAGATATACTCCTAATGTAGCTGTGTCTCTCAGCTAGTTTGTCTTTCAATAGGAAAAGTCAAGTTGAGATTTCTTTTGAATTGGAAGTTCGAAAGTTTTACTAATTAATGTTTACATAATATCAACTGGAGTATAAAGAGTTATGTAACTGTTAACACTTTGCATTCTTTATATAGGTCCACACAACGAAAGTGTATCTAAATGGCTATAATAAAAAGTTTGGGGGAGATAGGAATTATTATTAATTTAAGTCTTGGCATGCATGCTGGTAGGGTGGGAAATAGCCACGCCCGAAGTTTACTGGACCAATATAAATTAAGAAATAGAATTATTTAAATTTGCCATGCCTCTGTACTTGCACCATGAAGCCAGGAAGGGCCTCAAACATAATAAAAGTTATCCTCTAAGTAAACCATTACATAACTTTTACTTTTGCAGGAGGCACAGGAAGTAATGAGAAAATAATAAAATAATTTATACAAATATAAATTATAGATTTAGTTGATTCTTTGTTGAAATAATAGAATTATTGCTTTCAGGTCATGAATGATGTTAAAGGTCAAAACGTATACAAAGAACATTTACCACTTTTAGGCGAATTAGGCCCTGGAAGGACAGGACCACATGGCCTTCAAGTTGGAGACCAGGTAGGTATAATAAATATTTTTTTGCGTTTTATTAAGATTACATCTCCAAAGGTGTGGTTGTAGCGAAGTTTTACAATCTAGTACTTGCACAATCGGTACCGCAACAGATTAACAGCTGTGAGCTGGACATTCATGAAGTCTCAATTGTCACTCTACTTCAATAAACTAACGAGTGAGAGCAAGATATGACGCATATGCTACAACTATGTGTACGAACGAGTGGGGAGCGAGGGAATAAGCGGAATGAACAAACTCATTCTCTAATCATGCCTTACTCAAAACTCGTATGTAGGCAACTTAATACCGCCGACGTTAAATTAACTACTACCACCAATATATATTTGGTATGCAAAACGTCCTCCACGTGTAATGAGTCAAGTAAAAAATCCTAATTTAGTAGGGCAATGGTTCAAAGATATGTTATTTATTACTGTACTACCTCTTGTACCAATGATATGTTTTAAGTTTCGTGTTTTAATGGCTGTATGATTTAAAAAAAGTGGTCGATTTAGTTTGATAAATGCGAAATAATCATCAGATTTACAAAAAACGATATTTTTATTTTTAGGTTAATGTAGATTTAGACTTAGAAATAGTACAATCACTGCAACACGGGCATGGCGGCTGGACAGATGGAATGTTTGAATGTCTGAGTACCACCGGAGCTGTAGTTGGTATTGATGAAGATCACGACATTGTTGTAACATATCCCAGTGGTAATCGGTGGACATTCAATCCTGCAGTTTTAACTAAGGTAGAGTATTTATGATGTTCCGTTTTTGTTTTAAATCAATGTTTGTTACTTACAATGTGCTGTGACCATAGTATTTCAAATGTTGGATCTTTTTAAAGATCCTTTAATGAAATACTTGGTAATTGTAGTGTTGAAATGATTATTGTTGTATTCTCTTCTCCCACCAGTCGCACATAGAAAATACTATAAACTAAGTGGAGCTTATCACTTAAAAGTTGCTATTTCTATGAGATGTTTCTCTGCAGACACCCAACGCTATGGGAGGAAAATACGACGCAGTAGGCGCACTCTACTCACACACACACACATTGTATTTTAATTAAAAAAGAAATATTCCATATTATAGGTCGATACGTTGATTTTACAATCGCTGATTACCTAGAGTCGCGGATGATACTTCAACTTATATTTTAGATTTAAAAGGGAATAGCTAATTCTAGATCGATTCGTTGATTTCGCTTCGGGGCCTCGTGTCGTGGTTAATGGAAAAGTGTCAGCCATCGATTTTTAGCGACGAGCTGTTTTTATCTCGTCCTTTTTACTATGGTTTTTTGTATTTTATTAAATAGGTCTGCAGTGGTACAATGACTGCTTCTACATCAGCTGCAAGCGCAGGCGGTGGATTTGCTGTTGGAGATTTAGTTCAAGTGTGCGCGGATCAGGAAAGAGTTAAGACTTTGCAACGCGGCCATGGAGAATGGGCTGAAGCTATGGCACCGGTAACTATAGTTTCCAGCGTATAAACTGTCTATATGATTAAGTGATGAAAGCCTAGTCTAATAGACAATTTGCGCGATGCTTCCGGCTCTTTTGTGCTAAAATTGCGTGTAAGACTAACTACTTTGGAAATTGTACATTTTTAACGTTAAACTAAAGAGTTTTTATTTGACTCATTGACTAATATATATATATATATTGTTTTCGTAAAAAAATTACTTATCTCAGTAAATAACTTGGTCTAACATTTTTGTTGTTACGAGTGTAGTTGGCCAACGGCCTCGCTGGAGCAGTGGTGCTAGTTTGATAAGGTTTCTACATAAAAATTTGTTCTTACCAGATTAACCCGCTTTCACCCCATACTGATATCATCACCTCTCAGTTGAGATCAGAGTCAACCTCTAGTCAGTCAATAATAAAAAATGGTGTCGCAACATAAGTTGTTGTCGTTACGTGTTAGGAGCTTTTACTTTCGATCCAATTCTGAAGTTGACGCGGAGACTACGATGTTGCAAGCAGTAGGTTAGTTTTAAATACATTTAAAATTTGACTGAAACTCGAAGAATGGAAATGAATAATGTTATAGACCCACGGATGGGCTTAGGATATACACATATTATTTTCTATCGGTACTTTATAATCCAGTTGTGTTTTAATATTTGATCAATAACAAAAATTACGCTATGTTTGGTAGAACCTATGTTATAAATATAGAGAAGAAAAGCAGCGGTGATGGACATGACGTTCTTGCGCCAATGTCATGAATACATTAGGAGTTCATTTCTAATTTGCTAAAGTGTATAAATTGACGATATTCTTCTTACTATTCTATTTGATGATACTTAGTTTTTTTTAATTAAAGAAAAATATAATTTTCGTAGACGCTGGGCAAAATAGGTCGCGTGCAACAGATTTACCACGATAACGATTTGAAGGTGGAAGTATGCAACACTTCATGGACCTACAACCCAAATGCGGTCACCAAAGTGGCTTCTTTCGATGGTAGCATTCCAGGAAATTCATCAGGTATGTTTTAATTTATATAATAAATTTAAAATGACATTAGAAATTTACTTAATTTACAGCATTTACTAAGCGTACAAGAATACAAAGGCAACCAATAAATTATTAATAGAACTTTGAAATTTCTTTTACTTATAAATATACATATAATATTGTACAAATTTTAATGCATACTGTAAGACGGAGTTTGGATACAAAGAATATTGCATTGGATTGAATCGATTGTCAAATATTTTCATAAATACATACTAATTAAGCACTCACGTATCGGAAGGCGCAGTGTAGACCCTCCACAAGGTGGACCGATGATATCAAGCAGATCGCCGGTAGCCGCTGGAGCCAGGCAACGGGCCTTGTCTGCATTATTACGAGGAACTCATGTCCAGCAGTGGACGTCCAATGGTTGAAACGACGACGACGAATACGCCTAATTGTATTGGACAACTTAGATAAGAATATAACATTATGTCTGATCACAATGAAGCATTCAACTGTAGGCAATCAAAGAATATTTATTTGGTACTGCAGGTGACCGATTATCAGTGTTATTGAAGAAACTTTTCGAGTCTCATGTAACTGGCGACGCTAACGAAGAATTAGTAAAGGCGGCTGCAAATGGTGACGCGACGCGATGTGCTGACATTCTAGCAAGAACAGATGGTGCTCAGGCCGATGTCAATGGCGTTTATGGTGGCCACACCGCTTTACAGGTAAAATATAATAAAATTGGGAGTCATACGGATTGCCGCTTGAGGTGAAAACTTATAAGGACATAAAATACATGAGTAATTCTATACAGATACCGATTCAATAATTTTTTATTTATATCATTAACTTCATTCGTTATATGTTATATGGTTATTTTATAAATATTTTGAAAGAAACTTAAATATAAAAGTATAAATTTATCATTCTAATTATTAATTTATCAATATAATCATAATCATTCTGCGAGAAGCAAATACATTCAGTTTTTCTTGTAAAGGTATACACAGAACTAATGTTGCTCAATACATTAGCATGTCGGTGACAATGACAGTGACGTGACCCATAAGCTTTAACTTTTTTTATTGCTGACAGGTTAGCGCTCGACTGTAATTACACTGTGGTAAGTTAGATAAAGTCTAAGATGGTCGCACTCTAACTTTAACGCTTCGAACTTAGAAAATTGCATTTTCTAAGTTCGTAGCGAACCCCCTACTAGCGAAGCGAGTATATGCATCAGCGAGGCCGTCAAATCTCAAATTATGCAAGATATCACAATCTTTTATTTTTAGGCGGCAGCACAAAATGGTCATGTGGAAGTAATCCGAGCTTTAGTTGATGCGGGCGCAGAAGCAGATGCTGAAGATCGCGATGGCGACCGCGCAGCGCATCACGCGGCTTTTGGTGATGAATCCGCAGCCCTACGCGCACTGGCGGCCGCCGGTGCCGATTTAAATGCCAGAAACCGTCGGCGGCAAACACCCTTACACATTGCAGTGAATAAAGGACACCTTGCTGTAGTGCGCACACTGCTTCAGCTAGCCGTACATCCTAGCTTACAGGTAAGTTAATCCTACTTCGATTAAGACCATGTTTTCCAGTGCAAAACTCTTAAAATTATAATCAAAAGTTACTTAATCGATTACCGGTACTACATTGAACATTAACATAATCGTCCGTTGTAATCGATTCAAAGGACTGTAAAACCTACCTGAATAAACATTTTTTTGAATTCGAATTGTTTGAGCCTTTCCAAGGAATTGTTTATTTAGAGAAAATTTGTTAAGATTACTTTATGATATTATTAATCAAAAGTATTTTTTAAATGTTTGCGCAATCGCAGAAGTTTAACGTTTTCCTAGGATTCTATTGGAATACGTGGTACCGATGTAAGTCAAATTTAATCGCTAGGTTACTTTTGAAGATACGTTTCGTTTATTATAGTCACCTGTGACTAATTATAAATAGAGTATAATGAGTGATTTCAAAACATTAGTGTTCGAGCGGTGGGATTGTTCGGCTATATATATAAGAAAGTAATATTCTATCTGGAAAAAGTAATCACCGTCTTTATTGATGGACTTTATTTCGGTATATAGAGTTATAAATGTGAAATTTTATATGTTTAGATGAAATGAGGCAGATAGAAACTGGGTTAATTATTTTATTTAAAGTATAACATAGGATATTTCTGATCCCGTAAAATACTTAGCTTAACTACTGTTCTCATCACTAGTCATACGTTATGGCAATAAAGCAGCAAAATTGTTATTTTTTAACTAAGATGACGGTAGTATAGAGTCCGAAGTCTGCACAGATAAAGTAGATGCTAGGAGTGTAATAATATGTAGTTCACTGTTGATTATCGTGATGTTCTGATGTGGCAAGATATGCCTTGTCTGCCGATTAGCATTGCGCAAAAATGACCACATTTCCTTCTTCCGTCAACACCTCAAGTGGCTCTATATTCGACATCGCCGGAATATGCATGTAATTTCTCTTGTACTGTATGTTATTTCATTCTATTACGCCTCATTATTTGAAGGATAAATTTGAATTCCTTGGAATGCATTCCAAAAATTTAAGATCTGAAAACTATATATTGAAAGTCTCGATACATAAAACAAAATTTTACCAATTCCTTTGCTGTCCAAGCGATCTAGCTTTAGAATATAGATATTAGTACGTGTGGTTATTTTTTTTGCCTACCGCCTATATTACTTTCAGCTTTTTTTAACCCAAGGTTGTCTGGAAGAAATCGCTATTTAGCAATAAGACCGCCTATTGTACTTTTATTTCTCTTATATCTTATTTTATTTCATTGTATATTATTGTAGACGTGCAATAAAGTGTATAAATAAAGTAAAATAAAAAATAAAAATAAGTAGGCGACCTGACATGCTTTTGTATCCATCTGTTCTGCGACCTGGTCAAATCTTCGACCTCTTTGTGTCTTGCCTTCCGTTTTCCCAGTGAAAATGATTTTCTCTAGGTTATCTGTGGGCCTTCGCGCGATATATCGAAATATCAAACATATCGCGGAATAGCTTTGAGTAACCTTTTAAAATGGAAAGGGATACGCAACATTCGCCGCCAACACCACATTTTAAAAGCCTCTATTCGTCATCTATCAGAAGTCTTGAGTCTAATATCAAGGTCTGATCCACCCCAGATGGATATTGCTGATCCAAGAAATATGAGATTTTAAAGCCATATGAATATATCTAATAAATAGCGAATGTGACGTCATATTTGGTATGAATGAACTCTCATAAAAAGTGTCCCTTTGTTCTCTTAGCGCACAGCTCTAAAATACGTAACAATAATGTAGAAAAGTTATTGTGCAAGTGACTCGCGGTGTTAGTTTTATGACGCGGCAATTTATCACAAGAGCGTTTCTGAGTATCTAGGAACTAAATTTCATAATACTCCAGTATATGTGGAAATGTTCTCCAATGTTCACATATTTTCACCGACTGCTGTAATTTAACAAAATTACTTTTATTTTAGAGATTTTAGTTTTAATACGTAGCTGGGATTTATTTCGTAAGTTTATTTTGTCCCGTCAGCGAGCCATGAAAAAATAAAAACACTCTTTAATGGAATGATTAACGAAAAGTATCCGGCTCTTCCTGTTTTTTAAATGACTGGAGATAATGATGATAAAATCTGTTACTGCTGTTGAGTTAGTTGTACGAATTAATCTATTACTTTAGGTATATAACTATTCTGTACTTATGTTGTGTACACTGAACGTCTCCTAAACGACTGAGTCGACTAGATTACATTTTTGTGTGTATTTAGATGGATTCAGGAATGGTTTAGATTAATAATTCGATCATGTAAATAACGGATTTCCCCATATTTTCACGGGATCGGGAATAAGCCGTATAACGTTGCCGGGAACAGGTGGTGTGTATAATATACCGGGTGCTTCAAAAAAATGTATACACACTTTGAACTTCCATAGAAAATTTATTTACCGTTCTACAAAGTTAAATTTCAGGAAAATAGAAAGCTGAAAGTCCAATGTAAATGAAACATAAATAACAAATGTTAATACTGTTCAAATTGGTGACCTGCAGCATCAATACAATTCTGAGTACGAGTCACCACAGATTCTGTACATCGTATCAAAACGTCCAATGAGATTTCTCTACACACTGCTTGAATCTCATTCCAAAGAATGTCTAGGTTACGTGGTTTACGTTTGTACACCTCATCTTTTACTGTGCCCCACAAGAAGAAATCCAGTGGTGTAAGGTCTGGAGAGCGTGCTGGAAACTCGATTGGCCCCCTGCGTCCTATCCAATGGCCCGACAAATTTTGATCCAGGTAAGCTCGTACGTCCCTGTGATAGTGCGGCGGAGCACCATCTTGTTGAAAATAAAAATCATCATTACCGTATAATGCACGAATGGCAGGAAATATGGAATCAGCAAGCATTGTTAGGTAATTAATACCAGTTACAGTGCCTTCAAATCGAAAAGGTCCAATGAGTCCCCTTGAAGACAAACCGCACCACACATTTACACCAGGCAAATTTACAGCTTTTTCAATTGTAATGTGAGGATTTTCTTCACCCCAGTAAACACAATTGTGCCTATTGACAGTTCCATTAAGTTTGAATTGGGCTTCATCCGACCAAATGATGCTACCCATAAATCCCGGTTCACGTATCACCATCTCCTGAATCCATTCACAAAATTGCAACCTTCGATCTGGATCGTCGTCATTTAGCTGTTGCACCAGCCTTGGAATGTAAACACGATACTTGCCTCTCTTCAGAATGCGTAGCACGCTGCTAGCACTTACATCACTTTCACGTGCCCCTTGCCTTGAAGATTTGTTAGGAGAGCGTTGAAACAGTTCCAAGACTGCCGTTGATGACTCATCACTTGTAGCTGTTCGAGGCCGACCTGAATGACCTTTATGCACATCACACACTGTTCCATGAACTTCGAATTTGTCTCGTATGCGTGTAATTGTTAATCTTGAAGGTGGTTCTGTATCATACTCCCTTCTCCACTGTCTTTGAACTTCATTTACATTCTCAAACTTCCAGTACCACTTAATAACCTGCTTACGTTCTTCAAAACTCAAACGTACGTCCCCCATGTTGATATTACAAATTCCAACTGATAATATAACATAGAGGGACGATTATGTTGGCACCTGGCGAAGAAATATAAAATTAGCCTTATAGAGCCGGAAAACTACAATAGTTTAAAGTGTGTATACATTTTTTTGAAGCACCCGGTATATAACTGTAAAATTATCACTCTAATATATCATGGTCTCCCAAACTACTCGCCGGATCGACTTGAAATTTGACTAACATCTTCCTGTCCCGAATTGGACGCTCATTCAGAAAGGGGTTTTCCCAAAATTCCATGGGATCCAGAATTACTCAGGTAATAGCACCTGAGATGTATGTCAATGTTAATGTCTTGACATGTGATAATAATGTTGATGGTGAAGTAGGAACTACGTAGATGTAAATTTAGTTATTATTTAGAACTTCTCTACACAGTCACTTATACACTACTGTCTCGAAAGTAACCAGGATTGTAGTTACCACTTATTGAACGAAATTAATTTTTCTTAAATGTGAATAAAAATATTTCAAGTATTTTTTTACGTTTAAACAATATGTGTCATTAGCCCTGTCTTTGATTAAATTTTCTATTAAATCACATAAAGTACAATTCTGTTTTACGTTAACCACACACCACTTGCCGTTATTGTTCTTGGTTTTAATTACGCATTCGAATTAAATCGTACAGAATACTCCCTCAGAGATGGATCCCTTTTTAGCATTGTTTTGATGACGAACCTGTTCATAAGTGTATTTTAATTAATATTCGTGGCGGACTTTTCATTGTATATTGATAAAGAGCTTAACTATTGTAATAGTGCTGGGTACGCCAGTGATTCATAATATTTTTTGAACGTTAGTTTTATTAGAACTTAGCTCGAGTGAGATGATCAAGTCTAACTGCAGTTGTCAACTCGTTTGCCTTTTTTTGTTTTAGCCTTTTGTAGATAAACAAAGTTTCAATATATATAAATATGCATTTAGTGTATAATAAATAGACGTTTAACTTTACATATAATATACATTCAACGAAAATGTTAAACATAACTTTTTCTTCTAAAAAATGTGAGTACTGTATTCTGGTGGAATTGTTTTCGTTTGAAGTAAAATAGGAAAATATATTATTTTTTGAGTATTTACTCCAAAAATAATCTATTTTAACGTGTTAATATTACCAAAATGTCTGGAAAAACGATCATAAAGGTTAGTACTTACGGAATGTTTAAGTATAGTGGAACGAAAGTTGATTGTAAAGAACCGATAAAGTTTAATAAACTTGTTTCTACTGATTTCACTACTAATTATTGTCCACAAGAAAAGATCGGAAAATGCATGTTTTTATAATTTTAGAATACGACTTTTTTTCTTTTTAATATTTTGCGTGTTAATAGGGCCAAGATGTTTTGCCCGCCCTTTCACTGCGAACGCCAACAATTATATATTTTTAGATTAGTTATATATTTCAATAAAAAAAGAATCATTGAAAACGTTTGGCGTGATTATTGAGTTATTCGTCCATTCGTCGCGTACATGCTTAATGCGAATTTAAGACTTAAACGGTTTTCTCATGGATGCCATCATCAGAACTGGCCTAAAAATAGCATCAATTTTCATATAAAAAAATTCATCAAGATCAGTCGGAAGATATGAAACATAAAAAAAATCCGACGATTTCATAACCTCCTCCTTTATTTCAAATTGGTTAAAAAGTAAAATGTATTACCTTGTTTTTTTAGCTAATGTTTTACTTGTACTTCTATATTGTACTCAATCATGATTTTTAATTTCGTTATGATATAATATTACATATCTTTTAATTTAGACAAGTAACGTTTCGGGCTGCAATGAGTGTAGACAGCACTCTCAGACATGCGGTCGCCATAATTGCCAAACTTTACGTCGACCCAGGCTCCACCCTACCAACTTGCCGGTTACCATTGTTATAGCAACGCATATATGTTATCCTTGTACAAGTTATCTATACTATAAATATCTTAAAAAATTTGCTAGACCCGGGCGTTACTTTGCGAGAAAACAAGACAACTAAGTAAAAAATTAATTGGCAATTTAAACTCATTATGTCCTTTGTAAACAGTAAGATCAAATAAGTGTACTTTTTTCGTGGTATACAATTTCTCCATTTAATAAAAGTTTTAATGACTAAACGCCTCTTAATGTGTATACAGTGAAGTATATTCAAATTGTACACACTTCTGATACAATTGTCAGTGTCTATTCATTAAATCATTAACATTAAAAATAAATATAAATTGTTTTTAATTTTAAATTAATATTTATTACCATAATTACACACTGACATCAATAAATACAATATACACAATAATCACTTGTGGAAAGTTATTGTAATAAAAACTGCAGTATATTTGACTTTACTTGCCTATAAGAAAGAGAAAAATACTAGTAGATATAAGAAACATCATTTTATCCTAGCATTTCAGGCTGTGTTATATAGCACCCTCGCTAATTTAATCATTGCAATTCATGATTTCGTGTTTTCAACAAATAGGTGCTCGAGACGCCTTCATCAGTGCAACGGACTGAACTCTGAAATCTTTGTTTGATCAAATAACTATTAGAAAGCTTGTGCCATATTGAAGTGCAATTGAGCGTACAGCTATTTAAATTTGAATAGGGCTTTGTGAAGGCGCTTCACCTTGTTCTCCGTGAAGCTGGCGTTTCGTCCTTAATAAACTTAAATCGTCGCTGTCGCCCGCGGATACCCGTTTAGCCACCCACTGCTACCACCAGTATCACTCGGCTTCTTTCCTACAAATAATCTCCCTCTGTATTAATATTTTAAAGGGGTTTCTAATAATAGCCTATTTGCAGCTTTCATTGATTTGTTTAATTAGAAATAAGACCGCCTGATTCCTACGTACATCGTACTTGCGAAGATATTAAATATATTAAATTCATAACGCTGTGGAGCTCCCTCCCAGTACACATCCGTCAATTTGACTCATTGCAAATTTTCAAACATCGCTTAAAAAACACTATTTATACGCCGATGTATAAAGTGTAACTCGTTTAATTTCGGATAATTTATTGTATGTTGTATGTTTATTTATATACTTAAGTTATAATGAAATTTTATATTTATATATATGTATGATAAGGTTGTATAGCATTTTTGAATAATATATTGAGCTATACGTGTAATTATTTAATGTAATGTTTACGTAGTGTATAACTGAGTCAAGTTTTCTCTTTTAAAGTTATTTGCACCTCCTCTTCCTATGTTCTGTTCGTCTCACCAAAGGGCGGTGTCTGGAAGAGATCGCTCTTAGTGATAAGACCGCCTTTGCGCACCCTATAACTTATTATCTGGTTTTCTTTATATTACATAAGTTGTATTGTCTTTTCTTAAATGTGTGCAATAAAGTTTTAAAATAAAATAAATAAATAGATTCTTAATAAATTTGTATGTTTTAAATGTCGTAAGTAGCTAGTATAAATATGGCTGTAAATGCTTATAAGTCACTAGGAAAGCCGTAATTTCTTCATGTTTGATGTGTAGTAAGATGATTGTTGAGTTGGTGATATTATTTGCGATTGAAAGTAGAAACAGAAGATAAATTATTTGGAAAGCTTTCTGATAGAAAAATATGTGCTACAATAACTGTTAATGCTCCTATGTCGCTGATTTTGTATTTGCCAGAATGGTTTAACAGGGAATGTTATAAAATCTGCATTAGTGCAGTTCTGGGACTTTCTTGTTGTTGAAATAAGAAAATGCGTTGGATGTAGGAGCAGGATTATAAATATAAGTAAATACTGAAAATATTTTATCATTGTTATAATGTAGGGGAGCGACAGAGTGGGTCAGGAGTCAGCAAAGACGTTTGTTACGTAAATATCGACTGGGCGTGTTGCGAATTGGGCAGAATACACGATGAGGGGAGGCGTATGTCCCATTTTTGCTGCATAAGTAGAAGTATTCACTTTATCTTTAGTAGCTCTGTCACAAAGTTACCGCGTTATTTATTGAAGTCAGTTGAATACTTTACAAATTATTCCATAAAATATAAAAAAAAATGTATATCCGATTATGTTAGCTTCATAGAAAATCGATAAAAGAATATATAGGTTTTAATTCACTGGTATAAAAGATTCGCGTTTGTGACTTTGAAATGTTTACTTAATTATATGAAAATTATATAAACTTGAAATCTAATACATTAAGCCTGATAGCATATTTGAACACTAAATCAAAGGTAATTAATTGGTAATCAGCTCGAATTCATTTATTCGAAGTGGACTCTAAAATCCCAGTATAGACAGATCAACGTCAATTACGAAAATATTATTTATATTTCTTCGGTAAATAGATGTTGGATGATACTTACGAATTACGTTCGGGGGCAGCTAGGGGGTGCAAACAACTACNTTTATTGTAAAGAAGGTGCATAAAACAGTTTAGAAATTCCTTACCCATACGCGTTTGTCTTTCTGAATGTCTCATTGCAAACATGAATTTACAGGCTCTACATTTCTGGTTATGTACCGATTTATATTCTGCGCCCACTCGCCGCCTAAGAAATCTCATGTTGGAGGTGCTCTTTCAATTTAATCGGAACACTCGGATCGGGGAATAATGTATATCGATATCGACCCTCCGCTCAGAACGAATCCTCCTGTTTATCGTCGTTCTCATTTATTCGGGCGTCGTCGCGCCTTTATTTTTTTAACACAAACCCGGTGTCGCAATGTTTATCCGCTCGCGGTACTATTAGCAAGGCCTTTGTTTTGAGTCACAATCAGATTGCGTTGCTCGTGGTTAATTGAATTGTCACATAAATAGCTTATACACATTTTATAGAAATTCTTGCTCATCAGTGTATGATTTTTTGATTTATAATCATTCTGTTTGAAATACGGCGCTGATAGCTAAGCTTAAGTTCATTTAATGAGTATTTGCACAGCGTCGTTTATTAACATCCAATGTAAAAGGTATTCTGTTTAGAAGAGTTCCTGCTGAATGGCGTAGGAATTGTTATAAAACAAGTAGTTATACTTTTGCACCATAAAAATGTTGTATAACTCAAAAGAATAAATAAGCTGCCAGCTGAGTTTATACGTTGTGTTTAGATAAAAATTTATAGCATTTAAATTCTAGAAAAGGCAATATAAATTTCGTCCGCCTTGCCTAGGCGGTGCAAAGCTACCACAAATGATCGCAACACGAGATAACTCTAGGTATTTAAGTGAAACGTGCCTAAGAAACTCCGTTCCTGCCTGTCTGGTACGTAGTCTAAGTTTCTCTAAGCGATCCTTTGAAAGCAACAAAAAGTACATTTCCTCGATAGCCACTTTTCCCAGACAATTTAAAATTGCTTTGAATTTTATACTATGTTATAAAACTTTTTAGGTAGCTAAAAGTCATATGTTACAGCGCATGAATTTATCTTGTATAATGTAAAAGAGAAAAAAACTAAGTAAATCACTAATTAATATAATTATTATTGCCATCTAGTTCAAACTATTAAGCTCGTTACATGGAAGAAACTTTGAAACCTTTAACGCGAGTTTTCAGATCGATGGCGCTTTTCAAATTTTCGCAAATACTATTGTTATTTATAAAATTTAACCAAAGAAATCATAGTAAAAAACTGTACTATTATCAATTTTGTATTGCAGTAAAATTTTACTCATATATACATATAAAAAACCGGAAATCTAACACGTAGTAACCTGCAAATCCAGAATTGTTGATTATAACAGAAAAACTTTTTATAAAAACTACAAAAATTACAACTTCCGTTCCGATTGAGGTATTATTCTTGGACACTAATTTTATATTTTGTTACGAATCAGGTTTACTTAATTCTAAAGTTTTGTTAAAACAATATTTTGTAGCTTCCTACATGTTTTCTTTCCATCGTCGATATTTCCAGGAAGAGTGTGGACTTATAGAAGAAATTGAATTAATTTCTAATACCATGAACATGGCAAAAAAACTGGATACATGTGTTACGAGATTGCTTTTTGTTATGGCTTGTTTAAGAAAACAGAGAGCCGTTAGGTTAACCACGGTCCAGTTTGTATGTCTCATCTGGTATTCGCGTCGCGGATCGGACATCCTGTGGGCCCTTAACCCGCGCCTAGTTTCTGCTATTTGAAGACTATTTACGTCATTTCGTTTCATAATCTGCTATTGTATCGTAGGGTTGCGTAGCATCCCTGTGCGAATTATGCGAGTTATCTATTGAGAACGTGCACAGCGTACGGGTATGTAATGAATAAATAATCAAACATGTTACACGGAATAATGATGGATTTCTTATCGGCAAAATGTATGAATACAAATCGTAACTATTTCGATTTTCTCCAGCTATGCGCTCTGAAATGATTTTCTTACATATTTAGGTAGATTACTCGATGGAAACTTCCAGCTATCTTGATACGTTTGATATTTGTATTATACTATTTATTTCGATTTTTAATTAATTTATTCTTAATCAGATGATAGAATATTGGTTTTAATCTATTTAATATTGGTTTTATGTAATTATAATGCTAGGTCGCGTAAGTTTGTATGTATACCAAACGTCAAACCAAACCAAAAGAAACCTGATTATATATACCTTACAGGTAGTACGAACTTCTTTGGTGAAATGATGAAATTTGGTATTATAGCTGTTTTGGTAATTTCCTTTCTTCCTGGCTTGATCTCATCGTAGCAGGAATTAATTGGCTTCAGTCGATAAACATTTTTGTGGCCTTGTAGAATTTGCGCTTACTGTGTGAAATATTATACTCGCATTTTAGTAATGCAATAATACTAATTCGAAATCGATGCACTATGTCGAAATACGGAATTTATGTATACAAATTCCTTTAGGAAAAGCTTGTAAAACTAAAGAAACATTTTAATTTCTCTGTAAGGGCCCATTCGTATTCTTTTCCGGTCATGTCTAGCAAAATCTCCGGATCTCAGATGCTATTTCAGTTTGAATTGAAACGGTCGAATAGGGGAGTAATTTATTTTTAGAAGATGTGACCCTTTTTATTTGGTCCAACTCCTTACGTTTATTTTATTTTGACAGATTTATTGGTTCTTCTTGCCTTAGTTTCGACAATAAAATGTTAAGTAGAGTTTTTTATTATATTATTTAGTATATTACATATTGTTTGTTATCCTTTTATACATTATAGTTATTACATTATGTTGAAGTTCTTTGTAATTGGATCACGTATCTAAGGAAATGTATTGCAATCGTAAGGTACCGTAATAATTTGAAAAGCCATAATCGTTTGTGGCTTATCAAATTATTTAATATATGTATATATCCGATATGAAATTGGAAATATAGTTTCGTTTTCACATAAAGTAAAAACGCGAATTGGATTACTCCATAATAAATAATCATACAAAGTTTTATAATCTAATAGTACATAGAGTATGTCCTCATAAAGCGGTACTGTTGCTGGGTGCTGACATCGCATTAAAAGATGTGGCGGTCTCCGCATTACTCGACCCGCTTTAGATTTGTTCCTCGCTTCGGCACAACCGTCTTATTGAAATCTAATTTTCGTAAATCCTGCGTCCCTACCGAGACCAACTGGAAAACCGCAGTTAGTATTTCATTATTGTTTTGTTTAAATGCAGAGTTCTTTATAATGTACAGTGATATGTATTTTTTTTAATCCAGCGTTTTTTAGGCATTCTTTACTCATGACACGTCACCAAATCGTCATTTGCCGTTTATATTAATGACTGATGTTCGCAGTGATATCATGAAATTGGTTAGTCCAAGGTTGCATTACTTAGAATGCTGTGCAGAAGACCAACAACAAAACAATCCAGACCGTTGCGAGTTATACATGATTGTCTTTCGTAAAAGAAGATGAACATTCGATTCTATTTATACATTATATTAAATCCTTTTGTACATTATATTATACTCCAAGTGAAGATACACATTACACAGATCGTTTAGTTCGGTGTCGTCGCTTTTAAATTAAACAGAGATATTTGTTACACGGGTAATGACCGTTACTTAAAAGCTAATTTGATGTGTTTGAATCTAAATTAGCATGGTCAAACCGGGGTACTTGCGGAGGCACTTTGTAATTACGTATAGTAATTTGTAATGGCAGATATGCCTAGTACTTTTGAAGTTTTATCATGCTATCTTATATTCAAAATTACTTGATCTCCACAGCAACACCCGAACACCCGCGCCGACACTGTTTGAACACCGTTTTTATAGACTAAATTATTTTTTTTTATGATTTTTTTTCTGCGATTTTTCCGATGTGTTAATAGGTGTTCTGCTATTTGGGGAGGACACGTATCCAAAAATTGAGAGAGCGCTGGACTGTGATCTGCTGTTAAGTGATGATACAGTCTAAAACGGTAGCTCCTTAATTTGGATAGAGGTAATTTACTTCTTAATGGTTTCTACATAGCATCGTCGCAACACGCTTTTGCTGGTAGAGTGCTAACTAGCCATTTCCAACATCTCATTTCCTAATAGACCTAGGTATATTTAAAAACATAAATTTTTCCCGTCGAGAAACGGACTTACAGCTTATGTTAGCAAAAACAGCCTTCGCCCACCATTATGCCAACCAAGCCTTCTACCTTAAATTTCGCGATGTTAAGGTTTTTCTTTTACAAATGTATAGTCTAATATATAAACGGTTACGTGAAGTGCCTCTATGGTCATTAAATCCTGTTAATGCGCAAATGGCATAAATCAGACTACAGTGGCTCGCAAATCGTGCCACAAAATCGAAGCAAGACGCTGTGAATTAGGACTTGTGTTCTAAGCGACAAGCCATCGCTCGGAAATTGCACCGAACTTGGTAATCCTTTAAGTTACTAAGATTTACGATGTATCTACATCTTTAAGCATATAATTTAAAGCTATTCGGCAAGTAGGTTGTGTTTGCTAAAAATATTTGTCAGTTTAAATTATTTTCATTGGTCTAGTGGTTAGCACGTTCGACTGCAGACCTTAGGTCCGAGGTTCGCATCCCTGGTCGAGCCAATTCAAATTCGATATTGACTTTTTTTATTAAGATTTTCTCAATATTTGCCCGAAGTTGGGATGTTGACGGTATGATATACCTCGTGCCTCGGAGAGCACGTTAAGTAAGCCGTAGGTCCTGCGCCTGGTCTCTCTCCAGTCGTGTCGAATTTTCGTCACATTGGACTAGAGTCTGCCAATCCGCAGTGAAGCAGCGTCGTGGGTCTATGCTTTAAACTCTCTCTCATATGAGTGTGGAGGCCTGTGCCCAGTGGGACGTTAATGGGCTGCTACTTATATATATATATATATATATATATACACACATTTATTCAGGATATTATGCTGTCCTAAAGTTAGGTATCGCAATCTTTTCGTTACTATTTTTGTTACGTGTGCTGTAAACATAAGGTCGCTTTTAGTATCATTTTTCTTAGTCTGCGGATGGAAACCATTAATCTTGTATAAATGTATCTTCTCGTAAAAACGATATCATTAACTTTTTGTTATTGACGTGTGTTAACGTACGTTTACATCAGTAGTATTCCTATTTGACTTTATTGGTTTCAATTTGATTTTCATTCCAGTAAGCATATATCGAGCAAGACTCTACTTACGACTACTTAACTTACGGTTATAAGTAACAACAACAATTGGACAGCTTGTTATGCCCTTTTTCGTAATATAATAAGGAATTGGTTGTATATATTGCTTTATGTTAATGACATAGGACTGTGATATAAATGATATGCAGGTTTTTTTAATGTCAGTCTTCGTTACCCTACACAAATTGTCTTAAAAGATGCAAAAAAGATTGTTAGATATTTACAAATGTTGATGCAGCCTACAAAGTAAGATACATTTATATGTTAGTCATGAATATATTAAAACCGAAAAAGTATAAAATATAAAAGTATCGTCGAATTGTATGAAATCTGAAGTGAGATTAACGGCAGACAGGGTTTCATTATGGGACATCATAATTCTTTTGTAAGTAATAACTCGTATGGCATACATTCCCCGCTCGACGGCGGCCCACAGGTGAAAAATTTGAGCTCCGTTTCGCCTTCCGCGAGCTGTTTTATCTCGGCTTAACGTTATGAGGATTTGTGGCCCGCTAAGTAAGGTTTTATGTCTCTGAACGCCTGCCAGTTTGCTCGCTAGATAAAAATGTAACTAGGGTCTTACACTTACCAATTATGTTTAAATGAACTATGAACTTTTAATCTCGCAAGTAAAGTTATTCAAATATTAATTTATTAGCCACATTTAATTGATTAATAATCGTATTTGCAAAAACTTACACAGCACTTTTTATTGATAGCTCAATTAAACGTTTTAACGATTACTTTCATTGTAATGAGATTAAGAAGTTTGTGCTACATGGCGTAGGAAACGACTTGTTTTTTATTCTACGTGTTTATAGTTGTAGTAGCAAATGGAAAACGTAATGGAAAAAATGTATAACTCAGTTGCAACAGAATGAGGCACTCTCAAACGACGAAGGAAATGTCAGTCGTAAATAACGCGCAATGCACGTTAGCTTCCTTTCTTCTGCGCTGGAGAACTATCCTTCGGAGTTTTAAGTTTTAGTCATAATGTACTGTGAAAGTTGGTCTTGTTGGTTATTGTTCTGGGTTTATATTATGTTGTTTGTTGTAAACTTTGTCTCGTTTTGTGAAACTAAAGAGGGAAGCTATTACCGTTTATTAAGTAAATGAATGTCTTCGGACCACATTTTACATTTTCCTGCAACCGCACAACGCAATGAGAAAATGGAAACAAGGCATACCTATACAAAATGGGAGGTGTTGTTTCAAGGAATGGAATTTGGAAAGCGCGCTACTCAGGATTGTGTGTCGACGTCGGTTAGAGGGCTAGCAGGCGGCAAACCGTTCCCAGCTATCGTACGTTTGGAATGTGGATGTTGCGAGTACACTCACATCGTCTAAATAATTCATGCCCAAAGCTTAATGCTTTCGGTGTAATAGTTTAAACTTATACTATACAATTTCTGTCACACTTGTTCCTAAGCTTAACCTCACAGTAAATGCTATTGTGTCAATTACTTATTTAACATTGCAAAATACTGGAAAAGGGGGTTGGTGGCGAAATTAATTACGATGAGTATATTTAAATTACTTATGTTAACTCACAAAGGTACGTCATTAAATAAAAAAAAATTAAATCTTCTCTTGATTGGACCAACAAGCAGGTTCTTTGAATCATAACATATAGATCCGATGAAATTTTATATAGTATTATAAAACGTGAAATAATGTATATCTCATTCACTAAATAAAGCGCCTAAAGGTTGTTTGCGGACTTAAGATGATGTATTAATATACATCAAAATGGGCGGAGCGGGTTAATTGGGAAAACGTAACGGAGGAATTATTGAAAGTTAACGTAATTATCTGTTTTTTTTTTTTCAAATAATAGCTGTGATATTGATGATGAAATTCAATGGTTATTTTCTATATGAATACAACATATCATTTAGATAAATAGACGTGATTTAGATGTACAGAGTGTAATAAAGAAGCCGCGTCTTGTTTTTACAAATCATAACAAAATTTCAGTTTCGTTGTAAAAGCTTGTCTCGGGGTTAGGTGATAATTTATACAATTTTCACGTGGAACTTTCTACATCACCGAAAGGCATACCGAACTTCCTCAGCGAAGTTTGTATTGTCGTACGAAATATTCAGATTCATCAGCGCTTTGTCTTGGGCGCTAGAATCTCCCGTTTCATGCCGTTGGTGGAATGCTCTGTGCCAATTGTTTACTTCGTTAGCGCAGTCTATCTCCATCCGAACATGCGGTGGTTTAGCCATTCCAAATCTTAATTAAATTGCGAAAATAAGAAGAATATTTAACCACTCACTAATTTTAATTACACAAAGAACAACCACGCTTATCAATTGGCTTGTCTAGACATTAGCATGTCTGATAAAGAATGATAATAGACATTACGTCTTTGTTTGGAAAGTTTAGAAATGATCATGTAGAAACTTTTTATCCAAATTATAGTATTGTAAAAATATAGTATCATTCTGATGCTGTTACTATTAATACTGTTATATAGTATGTTATATAAGTACTGTTAAAATAATCCAAGTGTATTCTCATAGACTCGAAAACTCAGACTACGACTTACTTAGAAATGATAATGTAATATTTTTTTCTAAAATATCTGCATCTTGTGGCATACTTAACAATATTAATATGTCATAAAAAGGACTAACATCTAATATTAAAATCCCCTGAAGAAATAATTTTCATACAGCTCTTCTGTATAAATAGCTTTTCTGAATGGAAGTTACTATTCCTCCAAATATATATAGGTAGTTGGATGTATATATAACTAAACGTCTTGAAAGAAAATTAAAATTGCTCGCTGCAATGTTTCGAGTACTCGCTTGCCTAGCAGATGTCTTCGGCTCGATTCCTGACAGGGCATTTCTAATCTGTCTGACTCAAGGCTGGTAGGATCCTTCGGCCGTGGCTAGTTACTACCCTACCAACAAAGATTGCTTTCGGTACGATGTCGTGTTGAAACCATCAGAGGTAAATTACCTATAACCAGGTTAGAGCGTTTCAACCTTAGACTGTATCATCATTCACCATCAGGTGAAAAAGCAGTCAAGCCCTAATCAGTAATAAAAATATAGCAAAAGATTATGAACATATTTCTTATACATCGCAATGTAAATAAACTTTGTGTTAGTTACTGTACTTCAAGCCACCTGCGTCTTATACGACTTCGCCTAGTGTAAATTTATGTATGCTTTCAACGCTTTTACCGTGTGCCACCTGACCTGGGCGGGCATTTTGCCGGACAAATGTCCCCTGTCCCTATTTATATTAGGCACTTATTCTAACTCCGTACTGACTTGTGTGCTAAAGCAATCGTTACGTTCTCAGGACGAGTTTATTTTCTTTACCTACAATTTATGTGCAGAAAACGTTTTGTCTGCATTTTCTTTAAAAGGATTTATTGTCAGTATATTTACGCCGTCTTTTCTTCTTTACTTTATATTTATAACTTTGGAAAGAATCGTTTTAACATCTTTAACCCTCTGTTTAATGCTCAGGTAAAATATGTCTTTTTTAAACCTTTTTTACATATTAATTTAATGTAAAATTCGCTCAATATCAAAGATATTGCAACACTCATTGTTTTTTTTAAAGACAGCAATGTACACTATTTTCGGCAGATATTAAATATTAGGGTAATTGTATGGTAAAAGTATTTCCGGGTTTTAAGGGGGCTTTAATAAACGCTATTTAACAGACTCTTTGTAGCAGATGTCCTGCAAAAAACTGTTATTCTTCGAATCTTCTCTAACCTTTGAGACAAATGCGTATACATTTTAATTTTAAAAATTGAACACTGTAAAATATATCGTAGTTATAAATTAACCAAGTAATTGATTCTTTATGACTCCCAACACACTAATTTTGTTGGATTTATTACATTCGTTAGATTTTTTGCATAAGTTGCTTTATTAACATTACTGAAAAATATTATTACTATTTTACAAAAGTTGCATTAAACAAGACAATATCCAAAAAACTATCAATTACAGAGGCCAGGGTAACAAACGCATTTCTTTAAAAAGGAAACCCATACACTCACTGTTTCCATATATCTAAAAGCTAATTGAGAGTAAGGTCTGAAAAGAAATGTAGATATTAGGTTTGATTGCATAAATCTTGGCAGGCGGGGAATTTACAAAAACTTTTTTAATATAAAGTATTACAGCCTGTCCCTTCGATCGAAGATTCCCATTTGAGACTGAAACAAAGAGCTTTTTATAAGAGCGACCGCAGTGCCCGTTTTATGACCACTTACAGATAAAAAGTGTTAATAAAAACTAGTTTTTATTTGTTCTGAATAAAGATTGATCTTAAACAATAGATATTCTTGCGATTATTTATATAAAATACATTTAATTAAGCACTGTAAGAATAAGACAGAATGTACTGAAAAATTGTCGATTTTCAAATCTATCCATGCAATAGGATAAAAGAAACATTAAAAACAAATATTTATGAAACTGTTATACCAGGTGAAGATGCCAAAATATTTTTTATGTTGTAAATATGTTGCTTCACTTAGAAGAATATAGCGGGGCAATTCATGCGTTGGTTAGAAAATTCAAATGAATTTGCCTAACTTTTGCATACACTCAACTTTGTAGTCGAATTAAATCGCTTAATACACTCATTCACTATTGAAACAAAAAAACATGCTAAAATAGATGCTGTCCATTGAAGTTGAAATACATATTTTGAAAATTTAATTAATAATGCAATACATCATTATAAATCAATGTGTCTTTTGTTAAAACGCTATCATCGTTTGCTAAATTCTTTCTATGTTGTTCTTAATCAGAAGGTTTATATAAATGAAAAAAAATTAAGAAGTTACGAGGAACATCAGAAATTTTAAGAAAACTTAACCTCCATAGTAACTTTTCTAATGTAGCCGCCTTAGTGCTTTTGAGGATATAAACTTTTTTAATATATTCTTATGGAGTTTGACATAATTGTCAGCGATTGACAAATACGCATGCATAAGCCTGTGTGTCTATGCATGCGGTAGTCGGTGCAAGATGTCGTATTAATTTAATGTATTTTATACGCACATTTTTTAATACAATTATTAACATTGTATACTCCTTCTGTATATAAACTATAAGTGTGTGAAGTTTCATACTCCTCCGGCCGCGCAAAAATATTCCATACGGTTTTTTACGAAAAAACGTGTATGAAATTTATGCATATAGATGTAAATTACCAACTTAATGTAGATGTAAAACGTTTTGTTATTTTTTTTAAAAACCCCTCTTCTATAAAATTTGTATTTTTATCACTTATTTCACTAATCTTTCGTAGCAGCGATACTCTGAAATTCCAGGTAGATTTGTGGTTGATATTGATCAACTACAAATTAACCTCAGTTTTTAACGTACGCTATTACGTTAAAACAAATAATCGTTCTTAATTCCATCTCTAATACGTGGTTGATATTCGATCAACAACCGTAGTTGACGACAAACTTTCATATAGCACTAAAAATGTTGTTTTGCATATTATTGTTGATTTCGTTTTAGTTTTGGGTTTTTGTAATACTGTTATATGTTATTAGCTTTTCTCCCTGGCATCAATATGGAGAAAACCGTTTTAGTAAGTCAATCTGAATACTTTTGAAGATTTCGTGATGATCGAGTGAGCTTAGTGGTCTAAAGTCATCTTTGTTATCTTTCTAATGAAACTAGTTTAGGAAACTAACATCGGTGAGAATGATCCGAAGTCAACAAAGACGGCAGTTTAAACAAAGTCTTCAAAAAGGATTCTTTGTTGCTCTATTGTATTAATTAGATTCTTATTTACATGTTATGATATTAACTATAACGCCTACCAATTAAATGAAATTTAAATGTGAGTAAGTGACGTGGCCTCGTTAATCTTAAAATGTGGCTACTCCCCGGTGCAAGGTTTAGTGTTGACCTAAGCCTAACTGGGTTGAATGTTATTACGTGCTGCTCCAGATATCAAAAAAGGTCGTTGAAAAATATGTTAAGCATCGGCCGATAATAAGTCAAGTGTCTAAAACCAGAAACAATATAGAAACAGTTAAGCAAAAATATACCTAAATAATATTATTTTAATCTTACTATTATATTACTTAAAAAATCACTAGTATATACATATTAGTTGGTGCATAAAAAGCTTTGTCTGTGTAGAGCTTTTTTTTTACATAACTTCAATAGAGTTTACTTTCAATATGTTCAAAATATGTACTCAAATATGTCTATAAAAATGGACGATCGGACTCATAAAGTTTCTATTGGGACACTAAAGTTTTCTGATGGGACAGTAATTTTAATATAACATTTCAAGTGCAAGACTGACAACCTGCATAACCGACCGATTGACTGACCTGCCTGCAAGGTACTTCTTAGACATAACATTTTAGATGTACAATTTCTAAATATATAAATTCAATAATAATTTTATTTTCTTCGACTTGGGACTTGAAATAAGGAGCTAGACGTATTTGCTTTGTTTTTTTTGACCGAGGCAAACTTGAAAACTACTGAAGCGATTGGCATGAAATCACAACCATTCGACGCGGAATTAATCATAGATTGTTATAGGCTATATATTTTTTAAATTCTATTAGCCCTTTGCCATGTTTTTTATTTATTTATTTGTTTATTAATTTATTTGCTCCACTAAAACCAAAGACATTTATCTTTGATTCGTTTTCTAGCTCATAAAAGAGGAACATGATTTAACATAACCTCTGTGTTAGAAACAACTATAGTAATTTTTTCATCTTTACACTACCTTTTTTATGTTTACTTTCATAATTGAAAAATAATGTAAGTAGATAATCTAGAGGGATATGACTCCCCGATAATGTCACATCCTACAATACCGACCGAGTTGCGCAACGTGCCCTACCTACTGTTGTCAATTTCTGTGGGTAATGCAGGAGAATGTCAATTTTTTGATGTTACTTGCGGTATGTTTTTGGCATCGATTAGTTAGCCTGTAAAAACACAATGCAAATACCATCAAAAACATTAAAAGAAACAAAAAACGGAAAAATCACATTAATTAATTCTACTATTATTCGCCTAGCAAAGCGTTCTGTTACTATTCAACTCATCCATCCATGCACTTTATCCATACTCATCTCATTCCCAATTCTTAATAAAAGTATACATAAACTATTTTTAATTGATATTTAAAAAGACAATATGATTGATTAATTCATATGTTACATAATATAATACTTATCTAAAGTAATATTCATTCTTCGTCTTCAATCGTCAATTTTTGGATCGCCATAAATGGAAATTCTTCACCTATATATTCGTTTGAAAAAGTTATTTGAGCATTGACACGTCGTCAATGGCAAAAAGATAATTATAATATGGCATTCCTGTTAACGTAAAAATGTAGTAATTTTTCCCTGCATATTTTCTGAATCCATAAACTTTCTTCTACGTATCCACGAGAACTACATTACATTGATAAAAACATTTTATTTAACAAATTATTGTTTTTGAATTAATTACAATTATAGCTGTTATTCCTTTTATAATAATATCCTTTTGTTGTTTTACAAAAGGATATTATTATAAAATATATACCTAAATTAATGAAAATGCTACCCAAAAAACATTCCACGCAGAACGAAGTCGCGGGTTCAGCTAGTAACTTAACAAAATAAAAATTAACAATGAAAGTTTTACAGTGTTCATGAAAAAGGTCTTTGCTTTTCCTTACTTAAAAAAATTGTAACAAGTTCCGGAAATAATTTTCAAGTCAAGTGTGCGTCTCCCTGCAATTAATTCCCTTGAGCTGCAAAGCCGCATCTCTTCAAGAGTATAAAAAAAATACTTTAGGATAAATAGATGGCACGGAAAGTTTAAAATGAAATTATAGTAGCTAGCATTTAGAAATTTATTGTAAAATTCAAATTGCTTTTTGTACTGATAATTGAATAAATCTATTAACTATATATTATGAGACATTAAAATATGAAATATCATCTTTTCTACGTTGAATTCATTATAAGAAACTATATTTATAATTTTTTCAATTAATTCAATTGGCATTTTGTATTCTTAAAAATCTCTAAATATCCAAGAATTTACTTGCTTATTTGCCATGATGCTTTTTATTACATATTTTCACGTTGCAGACTTAGCGTAGGTCGATATTAAAGCCTGAGCAAAGTCTTTTAGAGAGAAGTTAAAGAAAATATTGCGAAAAAGAAATTACTGTAGTGCAGCTGTACAGTATGAACGTGAAACAAGTGCTCGCGAGAGCGATTGTGTAGCTATCGTGCCTGGAAAGATTTATTGCTGCGAGATAAGCTTTTTCCGTCTAAATTGCTTGTCATTATATAGCTGGAGTATGCAACTCTTTAAACAGTTGCCTCCTAAAACATGACGATTCATAGATCCGTAATTATTATTTTTTATTAATTCCTTCGTATCTGTTTTGATTCCTCTTTTACTTCCACAATTAAGCAGAATAGTATAAAATGTCTTTTATTAAAGCCATGATATAATACACGCGTACATTATATTATACCAACACTGACATCGTCAAAGATTTAATTTTTCGTAACATTTAATAATGCAAATCTAAATATATAAAAGAGATATCTATTGACTCATCACGTTATCTCTGGAATCATAAGGCGTAGAGACTTGAAATTTGGTAGGAATATTCCTTTTGCCGAGTAGAGGTTATGTGTCTTATTTGTAAAACAATTTTCCTAATTAATGAAATGAAAATAAAAATTAATGAAATTGCTACCCAAAAAAAATTCCAGCGGACGAAGTCGCGGGTTCAGCTAGTTTTATATATACCAATTCTGGGCGGGAAAATGTTAGTTCTCCGTATATACATAGATATAATTGAAGATTTTGCCAGACAACATTTTGTATCATTTTAAGGTGAGAATCTCGAATCATTTTTACAATTTATAATTGTAGTTTACGAGGAAATAACACGTCAACGAGTTGTCTGCTCAAGTGATTGTGTTGCTATCGCTCTTAAGAAAATTTACTACTAGCGAGATAAGCTTTTTTCACTGTCTATCCTCGACCTCGTTATTATTGTTGTGCGGAGGAAAAAGGCGCGTGAAACAAGTGCCTGGGAAAACGATTGTGCCACCAAAGCGCTCAAGGAGATTTACTGTTCCGAGATACGCTTTTCTTAACTGTCTATTCTAAATCCCATTTTAAAGTCATTAAAATTTTATGTTTGTCATTTCTTGTACAGTAATTTCATTTTCCTCGAGTCGTTTATTCATGCTCGGTGTTTTTACTTTGAAAATGTGCGGTAAGTTACTAATGTAAGGTTCAATAACGTTCGATTTGACAACCAAATGATATTTTTTTATCAATTCTGGTCGCAACTTTATCCGAGTAAGAGTCTTAAACATTAATATTGTGTGCAAAATAATTTCCCTATAAAACCGTAATAACGGCTTTGGGGAGGCTCGCTATCCACTTTATCCGAGTACCGCAAATATCCAACTCATCGGCAAACATTTATTATTATAGCTATGAGTTTGAGCGCGGAACTTGATAAGTTTACAGACCAAGAAGTTGTTATAAGTATTGCATGTAAGCGCGGCGGCTTGCGCCGGGATGGCGTCAGCCGGGCTTCACGATCCGGGAACCGACGTCCGAGACGCCACAAAAACTTTGCCCCTACTTTATTATTACTACGATGCTAATTAAAATAGCCCGGAATAGATTACTGGCAGCTTCTGGCAACGAGGGCTTAATGCGATGGTTTTACGACGTCACGCTTTATGCCCTCTCATTAGCGCTCTTCCCGACCGAACGGTTTTTTACGATACACATTCATTCTCTACTTATCTTTTGTTCGATAATTGAGCACTTGCTCGTAGCGACTGTATAATGAATACATTTATTCTGTCCGCTTCTAATGAAAAAGTACAAGTACAGTTCGTACTACTTCAACGTTCAGATTTGCAATACGTAGGCAAAGAAAGACACTGGATCTTGTGTCAGTGAAACAAAATCAAAGTTCATATAACTAAGAATTCCCTGTTATTAATAAATATAAAATTAAAACCGTAACTATGAGATGATAAACTAAAAAGTTTAAAAAATTCACATTCACAATAATTACTATACTATTTCATTTATAAAATTTTATTTCAATATTTCTTTAGTTTTTTTTCTATTATTGACAAATTATCGCTTAACTGTAATCTAACCTGATGGTTAGTCTATGTACAATACAGTATTAAAATGTCTGCTATGTAAAAATAGTAACTTAGATGCATTCGAATAAAAAATAGTGTCAATAATAATAGAAATTGAAAAACGTCATAGATAGTATAACGAATATTCCAAGCGTTTGACACTGACGTTGGTAAACTGGAATGTATTGGAACATAGAATACATTAAATTATTGTTTCATTAATTCTGTAAGTTACTGCGTGGACACAATATCGTTAATATACAATATAATAATCGAGTTTCAAAGGTGAAAATGGAGCGGGCCGCTCGTTAAGCACCTGGGAATTACCTATTGTTACTGTTTTAATTTGAATCCGGCTTTCCGTTTTCCCCAGCACAAGCCATTGTAACCTATTTCCCTCATGTTTTACAAACGAACATGTAGTTTTTATGGCGCTCCTATCTAAACTCAATCATAGATGTCAACAGCCGGCAATAGTACGCCCTGGATAATTCAGATATGAATTATTGGGGATATCTCCTGTGGGGATAAAAATTAGGGACAAAAGTATCCTGAAATATTCTCGTTATATGTATATAGATAACGTTAGAAGCCTTATACCGCCATCCGGTAGGATGTGTGGCATAAAATGTATATTATTCCTTCAAAAATACCAATAGCTTCAGCTATTTCAAATATTAACCACGGCCATTTCATAACAAAAAAAATAACCATCTATATTAAGTTTTTATAAAACAAAGAAATATAAATTTCCTGCGTGATGCTGTTATTATTTTTTTTTTCTCGATATAATATATGGCTCGTCTTTAACTACGTTAGTAAAGAGTCTCAGTTGATGCTAATGTGCGAATACTTGCTACGCAATGCGTTTGAAGTGAGTCTGGTTTCGGGAAATAATATCATATTAATATCCCACTACTGGGGTTCACACTCAGGCCTCCACACTTATAATAGTAGTACTCGTCTAACATTCGATCGCCCGATTCTGTTAAAATATATCTATTTCTCTAATTAGTCTTAGATAAGATTTATACTGCCGCATTGGACTAGTGGTTAGCATTCTAGACATAAGGTCCTGGGTTCGAGTCCCCGGTCGAACCAATTCGAAATCGATATTGAGTTTTCTATTAAGAGTTTCTCAATATTTGTCGAAGTTGAGAAAAATTTGGCGGTGTTATCTAATCCCGTGCCTCGGAGAGCACGTTAAGCCGTCGGTCCTGCGCCTGATCTTTCTCTCTCCGGCGGTGTTGGATTTTCGTCACGTCGGACTATGAAAGTGAAGGAATAGAGAGTACTCTTGTGTACTATGCCTGCCAATCCGTAGTGGAGCAGCGTGATGGGTCTATGCTCTAAAAATGCTCTCTCATATGAGTGAGGGAGGCCCGTTCCCAGCAGTGAGGCGTCAATGGGCTGCTACTTACTTACTTACTTAAGATTTAGAAACTTCGACACTTGTCAAATATAAGTAAAACTGAATTCCTTGTAATTCTCTAAAAAAATATATGTGATATATTTATTTTTGGTCGATCATAAAACGCTGAACTAACATATTTTGTTATTTACTTTATAAATGTTGATGGGCGTATTAGAATTAGGAATGAAACATTACTTCAAATTATTTAAAAAATTTTTACTCTTTTAAATTCCTGTGTATGAAACTGCAGGCTGATCTTCTGAAATTTGACTGTACATTTCGTAAATACGTAAAATGAGTTCCATATTTTATAAATATACTTAATATTAGCAAAATTTGTATATGCTAAGAAAACTGATCAGGATTAAGTTATTTCATAATTGATTAAACATTTGTTAACACAAAAAGGGTGGCATGCCGTAGCGTTTTAAACAAGCAATTTTTTTTTAAAGTAATTACTTCATCGTCGCCCACAAAAATGCTTCTCATTTGTTTTCCAGCTGCGATAAAACAGAAAATGAAAATAGGCGGCTATTTCACGAAACCTGGCCTTTGTGCTTTACCGTCGCCTTCGGTTTGTTTATTTCAGGGGCCTGCCTCGTAAACACTCGCAGACCGATATACTAAATTTAAGTTGGCCTTCTTTATTTTCTCCCGAGAAATTCTTTTTTTAGTATAAACCACGCTTCGCCTGCTTCAATTTTAGCTTGTCCATTTTTATGACATAATTAAGGTTTTATAACATCGAATAATAACGACTTTCAGAATTCTTTATTATTGTTCATACTCGTATTTCGTCCTTCATAGTAAGTTAGAAGTTTGAGAAGAACACCCTACCTCGATAAACTTAAAATCAAGGTTTTGATTTTGTATCACTTTTTTTAAGACATGTAACCTACTAACACATTCACAACCACCGAAGTTGAAGTGATGAATTTTATTATAATTAAATGGTCAATGCTGCATTTTTTAAATTCAAATCATTTATTGCTTGTTTCAGAGATGTCACTTAAATATAAAGGTACATAACAATCCACCGTATCATGTCACGCAAATTTTACAAATTAAAAGATAAAATAATTAAATATAATGTCAATGCTCTTTTTTATATATTTATTTGCAAAGGTTACACTTCTCTGGCTGTACAACAATATCACACAATTTTTTCGTTGATTATGTTCTTTTTGGAAAAATCCTAATTGAAAAATTAAGAATAAATTGGCTGAAATACGTGAATGTGGTCATAATTTCAAACTTAATTACTTCCAAGAGCGAATATAACTTGGTAATATAAGCAATTAGAAACTTATTTGACGCTGCCGGTCCGCCTGTTCCGCCTGAGGGGCAGGAATCGTGAGCGAGATGAGCCATTACTTGCTTTCGTACAACTTTTCCTTTTAAAAGTCATCTCTTACTCTTTTGAAACTTATTATATTGGATAATTTGCCAAGAAATATGAATATGATGGCCACAAGTTCAGACATTTTATCTAGTCAAGGAAAAATTTTGGCGATTAGCACATGAAATATTATCGCCAACGGGGTTAACCACCATAATGGGTACAAAAGTCTATTTCGCTTAAAATTGCGGTAATATTTTCGAAATATGAATACCGTAACAATGAAATGGTAAAATGGAGTTCTAATTTTTGTTATTGCTGACAGGTTAGCGCTTGACTCCGAACTTACCTGATGGTAAATGATGATACAATCTAAGATAGAAGCGCGCTAATCTGGTAAAAGGCGATATACCATATATATACCACTTATGATTTCTACACCGAAACATAAATTTCTTTGTTTGGCGGTACGGTTTTGCTGTTGAATTTATATAAGGTTTTTCTACATTTCTAATATTGCAATTAAAGATACAAAGCTATAACATATAATATCAAAAGCTTTCGCACTAGATTCAGAACGGTTACTTTACATATTATGCGTCTTCGTGTTTTAATAAACAATTATTTTGTAAAATAAATGATCCACTTTATTTGAAAATAGATTAACCGAAGTATCGGTTTCATAAAAATGTTATCGAATACATAGGTAGATATGAAAAGCCATTTAACTGTGGGAGCACAGCCGATTTGTTATCAATCCGTCTATCACAGACACGGCGCCAAGCGAATTGGCTGAAGTTTCAAGCATTCATTGCACAATAACAGCGGTCTGTGCTCCAAATACGATCTATGTCTATACATATATCTCATATATGTTATTGAACAACATTTGATAAAGATTATGATATAATAAATCAAATAATACTGCCATTTAATTAAGACATAATTATTGACTTATTCTTTTAAAGTGCACAAATATGAGGTTGTCATATATACTATCATATAAAAATCTGACGATATTTTAATCACATATAGAAACCAACGGTTAACGACGGTAAAGTTTTATCACAAGAATCTACCAAGAACTTGACAAATACATTTGCTGTTTTACTGAATCTGATAATTTTTTCTGGGTATCCCTGAACAGGTATTCCGTTTGATCGTTGGCTGGTTTATTATTGTTCCGAAAACAAGTAATAAAAGGCTGTAGAATTTTATTGAAATTCAATAAGCAAGTAACATTCTATCAACTGCTAGGCGCAGGCCACCTCTCTTATGGTAGACAGGGTTTTTAGAGTACCACCGTCTAGTTCCACTGCGGATTGGCAGATTGCAGGTAATTAATGGTGGTAAAAAAGCCGTTACCATATCCATTAATGTGTTTCGAAGGAACAAATGCGCACCTACTATCTTTTCCAAAAATATATATTCTTTGAAGTTTTTTTTTTCAATAATAAGATCAGGAATTCTTTTACAAGGCAGCTTTATGGAAATTGTATGGTTGTAAAAAATAAGTAAAGTGCTTTAAAATTGTTCTTCATATAAACCTTAGTGGTAACATTATACAATATGGATCACAAATAGCAATAAAGGAAGGTTTTCGTTTGTTACATATTTTATATTACCGAACTAGCCAGATACCCTGCGTTTGCCATGAATGACGATATAAAAAAAGAAATATATTTCGTTCTTGTTAGTAAAAAGCATTTTTTATTTATTTTTGTAATGTAGGAATATATGGTTTGAAAATGAAACTATTTTTCGTCCGTACATCGAATGTCACATTACAGCCGACCGCGGCGTAGGGCTCAAGTGAAAAGTGCGCTCGGCAAGCGGCCAAACCCTAAAGGGCGCACATGGCTTGCATCAGCTGATTCACTTGCGTCATAATTTTATAAAACTACACAATGGTTTTTTCGGTGACTGCAAAATTTCAAGTCAATCGCGATTATTTCAATACTTTTGGAGATTGTACGATTGATTGTAGTGATATAAAGTTATTTTTTATTATTGCCTTTCCAACAATGCCGGCTTGGGACACATCTATTGGACAGTTTCAAAATCCTTGACGGTGCTAGATAGAATCATTTTTTGGGTTTTATTTTGAATGTATACTGCTAAAGTGGCTGACCCTCACAACTTTGTCTGTGTACACTTAATTGTGGAACAAAGTACAGCGCGATCTATTTGATGCTTATATATCATAGTTGACATCAGAACTCGTATTTAACGATCTTTCTAACGGTTTAAAAAAAAACGTGAAAACTATACTTAAAATATATGTCATGAGGTCCTGGGTTCGAGTCCCGGGTCGGATCAGTTCAAAAATTGATATTGAGGTTTCTATTAAGATTTTCTCAATATTTGCCCCAAGTTGGGAAGTTGGCGGTGTGATCCATCCCCGTGCCTCGGAGAGCGTGGTAAGCCGTTGGTCATGCGCCTTATCTCTTTGCGGTCGGAATAGAGAGTGCACTTGTGTACTATGCCTGCTATGCTCTAAAAATCCTCTCTCATATGAGTGGGGAGGCCTGTACTCAGCAGTGGGACGTAAATATATACATAAATAACGAATAGAGCCATCGGAAGTAACATGCTCGCGGTCGCTTCTCGCGCGGGCGCTGTAGGGCAGTCGCGCTCGATCCTCACTTGTAGCGAAATAACGACCTCAATTTGCATAACAATGCTCGTCACCCCTTATTCCCTACCAGCGGCTTCCACAGCCATCGTGGCTCTGTCCCAACGGACTCAACACCTTTTTTTTTGTTCATAGAATCTGTCGAGTATGGGCTGTCCATTAAAATTCATAAAATACGCCCGTAAAATTAAAATAAAATGAATATAAATGTTGCTGTCCGGTGTTTGCGGCTTTATAGTCTTATCGTTTGATTTAGGGATACATTTAATAAATAATTTTAATAGAAAAATTTTCATGGTAGATTGAAACATAATTTATTTAGTAATAATACATAACATCATTTAGATTGCAAATCATCCGCGAAGTCTCCCTTTTAAGCATTTAAAGAAAAACCTGTGGCAGGAAATATCGTCCTTGCCATTACATTTATTTTATTTTTATTTATATTATGCTAACAATATAATACAAAATAAATTTTAATTAATGATCATAATGATATTATAGATATAGATTTATCCAACAGTTTTTTTTATTGTGCTAGAGTTATTTCTAAATGAAAAAAATAGTTTCCTAAGTTTTTGTATGCTTCCATATAACATATACATATATTGTATTCAACACAGAAGGTTCTATTCGGCTGCCCATAAAAGGTTAGTGTGAAGTTAAAATGCATTGCTAATTCCTAAAAATTTGTTATAGCGAACCAACGGTCATGTATTAGTGCAAGTTAATATTGGGGTCACTCTATGTTGCCCAAATATTAAAATAAAACATTAAGGTCAATTCCTAGCTGTGTCTAGCGTGAACTTCTTAAACTCGTTACATATAATGTTGTACAATTGTCGTAAAATAAATTTAGTCATTTTTTCAAAAAACCGTATTAATGTCAAGTTTTATCTACAGCAAGTTTAAAAAAGATAGTTGAACATTGAACTGGATGATTTTATAATCATTTAAGTTTTATTAACGATTGAAAATTTAAATAAAGTGAACTAGGTTAGGTTAGCGTTGAATTAAATTTATGTACATTGGCAGTAATCGGTCCTGGGGATTTCTTAATTGATTTTGTATATCCGTACCTTAATTTTTGCCTTCTTGCTCAGTTTCCATTTTAATTTTTTTAGAATCATATAGCTATAAAACCAACATATTTAAAAAAAACATATAAATAATATTAGGATTTTTAAAAGGATTACAATATTAGGATTTTATATTTAACTAGGCCGTCGAATATTCGTAAATTTCCCATGTAATCTGTAGTAGAAAACGGTTTTTTTATTTATCCTATTTAATATTTTTATAAAGGCAACACTATACAACGATAACAAACCTCATGAAAACCATGACATACAGAAAACTGTATTCTGTGGAACATCTTTTAATAAGTACCGTATAAATAATGGCCAAAGCATGACCGTACCTTTATGTGATGTTCTCTGATTATTAATTAATATTGATTCTGAACATTGTCTAGTCATGAGATATTTTTAAAATATTTATAAAAATTACTCTTCTTTAAAGGTATCTTCTCTATATTACCATGTTTATAGCTGTATAAACTGGTCCTAATTCTTTCAATGCTTATACGCTGTGTGTTCAAAAAGTATCGCGAACTTTGTGTTTTTTCAAAAATTATTTATTTATTCATGAATATCTATTTTGTCCCCTTCAAAGTAATCCCCGTGAGATATTATACACTTGTGCCAACGGTTTTTCCAATCTTCGAAGCACTTCAAAAAATCATTTTTTTTTTGTTCAGCTCCTCCTTCGTTGCCGTCTTTATCTCGTCAAGAGAAGAGTAACGTCGTCCTTTCATTGGCCTCTTCAGTTTAGGGAACAAGAAAAAGTCACAGGATGCCAGATCTGGGGAAAACGGTGGGTGCCGCATCATTAGTGTGTTGTTTTTGGCCAAAAAGTCGCGCACAAGCAACGATGTGTGAGCAGGGGCGTTATCGTGGTGCAAAAGCCAATTTTTGTTCTTCCACAAATCCGGGCGTTTCTGGCGGATTGCTTCGCGCAAATTGCGCATAACTTGCAGGTAATATTCCTTATTGACCGTTCTTCCCTGTGGCAAGAACTCATGATGCACCACGCCCCTGCAATCAAAGAAAACTGTCAGCAAAACTTTCACATTCGATCGAACTTGGCGCGCTTTTTTCGGTCTTGGTTCGTGCGGCAGCTTCCATTGAGATGATTGAGCTTTGGTTTCCACGTCATAACCATAAACCCACGATTCGTCACCAGTTATGACCCTCTGGAGCAAATTTGGGTCGTCGCGGACAGAGTTTAACATCTCATTAGCAATGTTCATGCGATGCTGTTTTTGGTCACAATTGAGCAATTTTGGTACGAATTTCGCGGCGACCCGTCTCATGCCCAAATCATTGATAAAAATCGAATGGCACGAGCCAATCGATATGTTTAGGTCCTCAGCAACTTCTCTAACGGTGATTCGACGATTGGCCAATACCATTTTCTCCACTTCATTAATTTTTTCGTCTGTTGTTGAAGTGCTCGGGCGTCCGGCACGCTCTTCGTCGTTCACAT